>CM045742.1:43287500-43342500 GCA_024760905.1 Plotosus lineatus
GAGTTTATTCACTGAAGTGAGTGTAAGATTATTTTTATTTGGTTGCATTCCACTGTGTACAAGGTTTGCAACACAATGTTGTTTGCTCTGGGAGCTCGACCAACTGGCGTTGAGCTGAGACCTTCAAGGTCACTTAAAGACAGGTGGTAACTACAGTATTAAGAAACAGCGAAGCAATTGTGCATTGTTGTTGTTGTTGTTGTTGTTTTTTTTTTTTTTTTTTACTAAGTTAGAACCAACACAATGATAAGCTGAAAGTAAACGATATCAGCAAGTCTCTTCTTCTTTTCCTTTTGGCTGTTCCCTTTCAGGAGTCGCCACAGCGAATCATCTCCCTCCATCTTCATGGACGTCATATTAATGACTGGCATGTTTGATTTGCTGTAGGTTTTTACGTCGGATGCCCTTCCTGACGCAACCCTTTAGCAAGGGGCGGAAACACGCTGACGGCTTTGCAGCTCCTCTTTACGAAGGTCAGCAATGGTTCTTTTACTTGAACCTCTCACCAGAGACAGTGGGTGACATGGACGGCCTTTGATAATCCAGTTCGTGCACTGGTGGGGGGACGGTGACAACCTTGTGGAGAGTGGGACTCGAACCCCCGACCTTAGGATCAGCGATCCAGCGCCCTTTACAACCAGGCTACCACTGCCCTTCACCAGGCCACCACTGCCCAAACAATCTCAGCAAGTGTAATGCCTAAACATTAATGATGGCGAACTGACGAGATGGTGAGTTTGTCGGTATAAACGGAGGATCTTCATGGACCCACTCGGCCTCCAGGAATCAGTCATGAGCGCGAGGAGGAACTTTGGGGATCCAATCAGAGCAAGAGGACGGCAGACGAGGTCTGATCTTCTTTCTCTGAACAAGTTCTTTTGTGTGAATGACTAAATAAACACCTGAAAAGCTCATCTGAATCTCTTGTGTCGTGAGCCGGACATTTTGTGACACAACACAAGGGAGCGTCCTCCCCGAGGATCCAGGGTGCGCCCACTGTTCTGTGAGTTTGCAAATCAAAGCTGATTACCGAGCCGTATTGTGTTCTGGTTTATAAATCCTTCATGATAGGGTCGGGTCATGTATGCTACAGTATCTACTCCGTGCCTGAACACCAGGCTGGACATTTAATTAAAAATCTTATTTTATATCACCCTCATTGTCTATCACTCTTTCTTCCTGTCTGTCTTTCTGTCTCACTCTGACTCTCAGTATCTGTCTGTCTGCCTATCTCTGCCTCCCAGAGCCTGTCTGTCTGGTTCTCTTTCTGCCTGCCTCTTTGTCTTTGCCTGTCTCTTTCAATTCATTTCATGTCACCGGTGACAAATATTGACATTCGTACTGCCGAAGCAACATACAGGTGAAAACAAACAGGGAAATAAATACAAATATTCTACAATACGGGCAAAAAAAAAAAAAAGAAAAAACAATTCTTTCTCCATTTTTCTCGTTTGCTCCCTCCGCTTCGGATTTTCTCTGTCTGTCTCTTTCTCCCTCTTTCTTTCTCTGTCTCCCGCTCATCCCTCTCATTAGATCCGTATATAGGACATTTAGTCTCATCTAAAGCTCTCCCACACAAACACTGACACAACACAGAGACAAGCGGCTTATCAGTGAGGTCACGGCCCCATAGGCACAACCAGGCCTTCACTGAACCTTCAAGAGACAACAGACCCGTCTGCAGTCTGTCTGTCTGTTTAATACATTAAAGGCACCAGATGGAAACCTTCACTCTATAAACACAGAACACATGGGGATGAAAACGAACCCTCAAAGAGAGGTGGGACACTATCTAGTGCACACTTCACTAAAGATTGTGTGGTACATGGCCCCCGAAATTTAAAAAAACTCACAAGGGATTGTACAAGGGGGATGATTTGTCGTGCACACATTTAGATTTACTGCCCCCTTGTGGCTGCTTCTGTAATTTCCAAGGAGAGTACTGTATTTTAATGTTTTTAAAATTTTTTAAATGTTTCTAATTCCAGAAGTTCATAATTTGACAGAATTTATTATTTTAAACAGTGTGAATCAGTTGTAGTCTCTCGCTCTCTCTCTCTCTCTCTTTCTCTCTCTCACACACACACACACAAACACAAAGCAAGAACATTGCTCTTGTTTAGCGAGTCAGATTATATGGCTCAGCGAACCAATGAGTCGACTCTTTTTGCTTATGGGTATCTACGTCCCCACCTCAATCACATGAAGTTCAATACAGTATTATTATCCACACACACACACACACACACACACGCACATACACACACGCACACACACACACACACACACACACACACACACACACACACACACACGCACGCACGCACGCACGCACGCACCCGCGCTTGTCATAGAATCATGCCATTTGATTCAACTAATCAATGAATCGACTCTTTTGCGCCCCTGTGACTTTCAGGCTTTTCTCATTGAACAACACCCAGTTTGATACCGTGATCACGTTCATTCATTCATTTTCTAAAATGCTTAATCCTAAGTAGGGTCGCAGGTAGGCTGGCACCCATCTCAGCCGACTTCAGGCATAGTCAGGGTACATCTACAGTTCACCAGGCCATTGCAGGGCCAACACACAAATCAATTGAAGATTGGGAACGGTCAGATATCCTACTATGCATGTTTTTGGACTGTGGGAAGAAACCAGAAGACCCAGAGGAAACCAACATAAGCACAGAGAGAATATACAACACCATGAGCCTGGGAATCAAACCCGGGACCTTCTTACAGTGAGGCGAACGTGCTAACCACTGCACCTCCTATATTGATTAGTGATGGTTTGAACACACACACACACACACACACACACACACACACACACACACACACACACACAAAACTACACATTCCCTTTTTAATAAAGATTTATTCCACAGGTCAGGCAAATATACATTTATATAATCATTCTTCATCTCTCTCTCTCTCTCTCTCTCTCTCTCTCTCTACTGATGTGTCTCAAGTCTCTCTCTCTCTCTCTCTCTCTCTCTCTCTCTCTCTCTCTCTCTCTACTGATGTGTCTCAAGTCTCTCTCTCTCTCTCTCTCTCTCTCTCTCTCTCTCTCTCTCTCTCTCTCACACACACACACACACACACACACACGCACACAGTCTTTTTCTGAATTTAAAAGGAAAAAATACTGATATACTATAAGAACAACAACAATAACAATAATTATTTCTCAGAACAATACTCAAATATCATAATGTTTTTCCATGTTTCGTCTCTAAATCCCGTGAAACAGTCCGTAAGGTGCAACATGAAGACTCGGGATGACGTTGAGAGTTAAACTGAAACCACTGCACCGTTGCGTGCAGACAGAAAGACAGAAATACTGTTTTTAATTCTTATATTATATATAAGTACGATGAAGGTCCCCGTCTTTCTGTCTCTCAGCCTCTGAGTTAAAGCAGTCGCACTGACGGTTTGGCACATACATTCCCACTGCTCGTCTGCCTCGTGTACACGGCGTACACAGCCTGATAACGTCTCATCTGATTCCTCACAGCACTTCTGTAGAACATGAGACAGATCATACACGCAGGAATCATCCCAGTTAACTAACAACTGTAGAATAAATACACAATAACACACACACACACACACACACACACACACACACACACACACACACTAAACCGAGTTTTCAGAGAAATGGGGTGTGTCACATGCTGCTTCTGCCAGAGAGCTACGACTCTGAGATAAATTCTTTTTGCATTATATTATAAACATTTTACAATTCTGTCTAAACTTAGTTCTAAATTAAGAACGGTTTAATAATAAAGTTGATGTAGTTATTATTATGCACATGATAAATGTTTGCACCTGCCACATGCTGAGACTTCATCGGCCCCGTCTTCATGATGAAGGCCTCTCCTCCCTCAAAAGCCATGATTGGGTCAGTTGTGATGCTGCTCTGTGGCTGGCCCTGCCCGTTGCTGTTACCGCGGATGATCTTCTCAAATTCAGCAGGCTGTCCGTTGGATGACAGGCCGTTGTGGTGTTTGGTATCCTGGACACCGTTTACCACAGGAGCAGAGTTCCAGGACATGGGGCTGTGAGGAGACATGGGACCGAGGGCTGCACTTTAAGCATGCACTTCAACTGTAAAATTCAACTGTAATCCATAAATTCTATCTGTCCACACTGGATTTCACATTCTGACTTATCAGATTCACTCCTCGGATATAAATTCATAACATCACCACAGAAAACAAAACGGAAGCAGTCGCAGCTCGTGCTCAGCAGGCTCGTGCATACATTCTTGGCTTATTTCATAAAAACCAACAACATTTGTAAAGAAAATATATTTACAGGAAGAATGTATTTTTAAATTTTTCAATAATTAGATGGGTTTTTTCGCCAACGCAACTTTATCAGCCTAAATATTCACTGTATACCTGCAACCTGTACACGGTGTCTGTAACAGGTTTTAGGAAAAAATTCTACTTCACGCGGAGGCCGGAGGAGTTTGGTGAAGCAGTGCTACGGGCCGACAGGCCCGAGGTATGCGGCGTGCAGGGAGGATGTGGGAGGGGGTATTCCCCTCCTACGGAGGGGGGGTTGGGGGGTTGGGAGGCCTCCCCCAAGAAAATTTTTCAAAATGGGAGCTTTGGGATGCATCCTCTTGGTATCTGAGACTGAGAATTTGTGATTGACTGCGAAGTATAATTATCTATAAAAGATTCCGACAGCAGGGATGTGGAATTTAACATAACAGATTCATCTACCAGAAAATTAAGTCAAGACATTTTATTCAATATACACTGTATAAATGTAAAGAATATTCCATATTTTCGGTTAGTATTTTTACTTTACGTGTTATTTATCGAACTGTGCATTGTTTTAGTCAAATGCAAAAAAAAAAAAATCATAATTTAGAGTTATTCCAGTATTGAGTATTTCAAGTTGGGATTCAGTTTATAATACAGTACTATGTTGCATCAATTTCATAACAATTAACTTGTCTGGTGCAAAAAACATAAAATTATCTGAATATTACACATTTTAAACAATTTTACAAAATTACTGGACATATCGCTTAACAGCTAACAACATTATTTTCACAATTCTTGGCACAAATATAATATTTTCACAACTTCTCCAAAAATACGACAGTGTGTCCTCCAAATGCTTTTTTTTTTTTTTTTTTTACAAGTATGTGTCAATGAAAACTTCTGAAACAAGAAAATACAAGCATGCAATAGGAGCAGCAATAATTTCATAAAAAATGTAATAAGTAACAAGATAATCTCAAATTCGAACAAGAAAATATAATTGGGAAATCTGTTGTGGCAACTATTCCAGTAACTACGAGAATATTCATTTTTCTGCAGATTTGTGCTTTTTAGCATCCCTAGTTGCTTTTTGGTTTCCTTTGGCTTCTTACTTGCCGTAACTTCCTTCAGCTTTTGCTTCTTTTTTTCAATATGGCGCTAAATAACGTAAATCAACGTTATGAGAGAATATAGCGAGAGTTCAGAGAGCCGTTCCAACAGTTACCAAGCCTCCCACTGAAAACCGTGTATGAGTGCATGCGAGCGCACGGGCCCGGGGGAGTAAACATAGCTATTTACATACAAAACATGTCAAACGAGCATGGTTACGGGTGATATTATTTTTTTTTAAATCTGACGGAAAACCGCAAAATAACATAAAATACTGCAACATAAAAATCCAACTTTATCTGACAATTTTTTGCTGAAATCCGACAAAAGTCGGAAATTCCGACTCGTTACAGACACTGTGTACATTGAGTATATGTGAATTTATGGTAGCTCTGCTATTCCAGTAATTATGGTATTATATAACATTTGGTTATAGAAGCAGTCATGTGAATTTGCGAGTTTCTATGAAGTTTCATGCGGCCTTAATCTTATATTTATGACTCCCTAAAGGCGCATTGACAATGAATGTGACTATCAACCCAGAGATTGCGAGTTCGAATCTCGATTGTTTCCGCAGCCATTCGTGAACGGGATTCCATGGAAGCTAATTGGCCAAGCTCTCACGGGAGGGAGGGATCGCATACACTCCCTTCCCTGTCACTCACAGTGATCACCAGCCAATCAGGGCGTCTCTGAGCTCATTCTTATGAGGTGGCAGATAATAAAGGTGCCTCCAAATACAGTATGCATTTACAGCAGTTTGAAAAGAGGCAGCCTCGCATGTCACAGACGGGGCATGTGCATGTTTATACCCCTCCCTGTTTGGTGGTGGACATGTGAGAGGGATATAATACTTGAAAGGCGAGAATTGGATACAAAAAAAATTAAGGAGAAAATTGGGGGTGGGGCCTACTCAGTGGGAATGTATTTTTGGAGCAGAAATGTTTAAATTATTTATCAGATTTATTTTTACTACGTAAAACAGCGTGACAAAATAAAACTGAAGTGAATTAAATTAAAGAAAATTAAAAATAAAATAAAACCTTTTCGGAATAAAAGTTTTAAGCCAATAATCCAGGGAAAAGAAATCAAAAGTATAAGACTGTCCAGCTTCTACACATACGAGTCAAACAAACATGAATAATTTAAATAGTTAAAAAAGGTAGAAATAAAGTCTGGTTCAGGTGGATGATATACAGTAGGCCCTTGACTATTCGCGGTTTTGCACTCACGCCCCCGCATATTCGCAGATTCCCGAGTAACTGTCACGTGATTCAAATTCCCTCCTGCTGATTGGTTGAGATGATGTACTTTTTTCCTTTTTTTTGTACCCTTTTTTCTTATTCGCGCACACTTTGTGCATGGGCTTTTTTTTGTGTGTGTGTTTTTTTAATTACTGTTAAGCTCTGTCATGCTACCCAAACGCTGCGCACCTTCTCAGGGTTCTTCTGGGAAGGCTCCGAAGAGCCAGAAAAAGGTAATGACGCTGCATGAAAAAGTAGAACTGCTTGATATTATACAGGAAGGGAAAAGCTATGCTGCAGTAGGGCACCATTATAAAGTGAATGAAAGTACAGTCCAAGAAAAATGAGAAAGCAATCAGAGCTAGCATAGCATCTATTTTTTGTGGAAGTGCTAAGAAGGTGAATGCTGTATGAAACAAGGTCATCATCAGAATGGAACCTGCCTTAGTATTACAATGTTTTTCAGTTACTACTTCAGTACAGTACTGTACCTAAGTTAATGTTTAGAATGTTTGTGTGTGAGATTTTATGTTCTGTAGCATGTTTAACAAACGATGCCAAAAGGATAAGTGGGGCTGGTGGTGTAGTGGTTAGGGTGCTGCACGCATGATCAGGAGGTTGTGTGTTCAAATCCCAGTTAGACCCTACTGTGCTAAAACCCCTGGGCAAGGTCTTAACCACAAGTGTGCCTCTGTTCACCAAGCAGTATGAATGGGTACCAGTAAAAATATACTGGGAAGGTAACCTGCCATGGATTAGCGTCCCATCTAGGAGGAGTTGAACTCCTAGTTGCTTCACGCTATGGAAACCAGGGATAAGCACCGGCCTGATGAGCCACTATGGCTGGGGTGTAAAAAGCCCAAATTACTTTACCTACCAAAGGATAAACTTGAATAATTACACCTCATCTTCTTTTATGTTCTTTATGTATGGTAAATATAATGCAATTTCCCCCCTAGAGTGGGCATTTTTTACAACTACTGCAGTACATCCAAGTTCAAACTTTAAACCAGTTTATTACACTTCAATATTTCATGTTTAATATATATATATATATATATATATATATATATATATATATATATATATATATATATATATATATTATGCTGTATAATGTTTATATTTTATTATCAATAAATATCACAGGAAAAATTATGAAGTTTTTCTTAATCATGACTATATTTTACTACATTAATACTGTATTAATGAGTAAGACTGTCTATAGAATGTGTTTGAGAAGCATATTTTAGCGAATGTAATAGATACATAGTATTTTACTTCCAGTTGATCATTCACGCATGTAATATGATACATGGGGTTTTACTTCTGGAGACAGAACTTGCGGATTATCGTGATTCGCGGAAGGGGTCAGAACCGAACCCCCGCAAATAACGAGGGCCTACTGTATGTGTTAATAATAATTTTGAAGAGGTCTGCAAATAAAAAAAGATGTGGTTTATTTATTTTATGCTATGTTTGCGTTCCAGCTGGCATCATGAACTGTATGTGTACATCAGTATTATAGTGAATTTACCTTGGCTTCATCTCTCCCTGTGATTGGTTTAGAAGACCAGGAGTGCTGTTGTTATTATTGCCAGGTGGATTCAGACCGGTGACACAATCTGCAATAAAAAAAGGTAAAATTAAATATTTGAATAAATACAGACTGACTATTAAGATTCCTCACTTTTCCACATTATCACACTCTTATTGTGCTGTATGATTCTGTCTGTCTTCCTTTCGGCTTTTTCCCTTTTACTCGGGAGTCGCCACAGCGAATCATCTGATTCGCACGTTTGATTTGGCAGAGGTTTTTACGTCGGATGCCCTTCCTGTCACAACCCTTTTAGCAAGGGACAGAAACACGCTGACGACTTTGCAGCTACTCTTTACGAAAGTCAGCAATGGTTCTTTTACATCAACCTCTCACCATAGACAGTGACAGACATGGCCCGCCTTTGACAACCTAGTTGGCCGCACTGGGGGGGACAGTGACAACCTTGTGGAGAGTGGGACTCGAACCCCCAACCTTTGGATCAGCGATCCAGTGCCCTATACCACTAGACCACCACTGCCCCCTGTGCTGTATGACTCTAAACTGAGAAAATTCCAGGACACTGGACTCAGTATCTGCAGACTGGTGTTGTTTTATAATCAGTAATAGTAAGAACATGAACTGAATCCTGTGGCATTTTGAATAAAATGAATAAATGAACTCATGCATTAGGAATCAGAGACGATTCAGGGAGGAAAGTGTTTATGGAAAATTATTGTTGCTGTAGACATTTCCTTCTGTCATGTTAAGGTGACCCTGGGTAATCAGAGTGAAGGTTGGTTTATACTCCACTGCTGTAGCATGTTTATTTTTAATGGAAACACACAGATGTGCAGAAAAAAGTGTGCCGTATGTCCTGGGTATCAACTACTGCTGTGCCTCAACCCTCCTCAGTGTGAGAGGAAATATTTTGAGGGATTTTCCTCCTCCCTGAATGTTCTTGCCTCTATCTAAACCCTGCTGGAGTTGCAGACAGACTATAGCCTGTCTCAGCTGACTTTGGATGAAGGTGGTGTACACCCTCACGCTATCCCAGGGTCAACACACACACACACACACACACACACACACACACACACACACACACACAGACAGAGGCTCAATTTGGAACAGCCACTTAGCCTTCCATGCATGTTTGGATCATGGGAGGAAACTGGAATGCTGGAGGAAACCTACATGCACTCTCCACATAGAAAGGCCCTCACGGAGCCCAGAACCCAAACCAAGAACAATTCTGCTGTGAGGCGGACAGGCTCACCACGACAACACCACCGTGCCACCCTCATGCCCTTCAGTACAGGTGGTGTCAGACTTACGCCCTGCGCAACCTACGACTTTATGACCACCCATGACTAAAATAATAATAATGATAATTCTCTTATATTCTTGGGTGTATGTGAATATCATCAGCCTAGCCGAGCTGATTCGAGTCTATTTGTGAGAATCAAAGGGGCAAAACCATGTACATGTTTTTGTGTGTATGTGTGTGTGTGTGTATATATATATATATATATATATATATATATATATATATATATATATATATATATATATATATATATAAACAGGGGCAGTGGTGGTCTAGTGGTATAGGGTGCTGGATCGCTGATCCAAAGGTTGGGGGTTCGAGTCCCACTCTCCACAAGGTTGTCACTGTCCCCCCCCAGTGCAGCTAACTGGGTTATCAAAGGCCGCCATGTCTCTCACTGTCTATGGCGAGAGGTTGATGTAAAAGAACCATTGCTGACTTTCGTAAAGAGGAGCTGCAAAGTCGTCAGCGTGTTTCTGTCCCTTGCTAAAAAGGGTTGTGACAGGAAGGACATCCGACGTAAAAACCTCTGCCAAATCAAACGTGCGAATCAGATGATTCACTGTGGCGACTCCCGAGAAAGGGAAAAAGCCGAAAGAGAAGAACAAGAAGACAGTCCCTGTATCCGTGTGTGTGTGTGTGTGTGTGTGTGTGTGTGTGAGAAGCCGTACAGTGGCTTTGAATCGGCACATAGCATCCAGTTTATGTGTGTCTTTACCATTGATCTGTGCTGGAGATCTGACTTCCTTCTGTTGCAGAAGAGAGAAAAATATTTGAGTATTTTAAATATACGTATTAGCAAAGAACATTTTGAATTTGCCAGAGTTTACACCCATATGGACCCAAGAGAACCAGAGAAGGATTTACACATGAATTCTCTTTCCTGATTGGCAGAAAGATGTATGTATTATTTAATTACTTCATTAATACTGTACACATATAACTTCACAGTGCATACCCAACTTATTCAGAGGACAATGCTGATGTAATGTAATTACAATAGAACTTAATTATGATAACAAGGAAGTTGTAATGTTACTATGGCAACGAGAAATCATCAACTCATCATTTTGAGATAAAGTATTATTTGTATATTGCTGTAATGGTAATATGACAGGAGAACTTTTGGAGCTCACCTTGTCTCCCGTGTCACTCTTACGAGTTCTCTTCATGATCTCCTCTAGACGCTACACACACACACACACACACACACACACACACACACACACACACACACACACACACACACACAGTTAATATAACATCCCGCTAGATCTAGACAATTCTTGGCACTCTTCTCTGTCTCCACCTTCTTCCTCTCCAGTCGTTCCTGCTCTTCTTTTTGGAAATGCTTCTCTCTCTCCAGCCTCTGGCGCTCTGCCTCCTCTCGAGCCTTTGACTCTGCCTCTTCTCTCTGAAAAAAAAATCAGTGAGCAAGTTTTATCAGCTTAAACAAGTTGGTGGCAAGGTGATACAGTTGTCAGTATGTTCAATTCACAGCAACAAGGTCCTGGGTTCGAGTCCTGGGCTTGGTAGTAGTGTTTCTGTCTGAAGTGTGCATGTTCTGTCCTTGCTTGCGTGGGTTTCTTCTGGGTGTGCTGGTTTTCTTCCACAGTCCAGTGACATGCAATTGGCTGTTCGAAATTGTTCCTGGGTGCTGAATTGTTGTGTGTGTTGGCTATGCACTATGCACTAGATTGTGTGTCGTTCGTACACCACCTCAGCCCAGAGTTCGCTTGGATAGGCTCCAGCATCCCCACAACCCGAACAGGATTAAGCAATTTGAAGAATAAATTAATGAATGAACACCTGAAATCTCACAACCATTGAGGGTAGTCATAGTCTAATGGTTAGAGAAGCAGTATTGGGACCGAATGGTTTCTGGTTTGATTCCTGAAGCAGCAGGAAAAATGTGTGGCTGAAATGCCCTTGAGCAAGGTACCCAACTCCACAATGTGTGGCAGTCCACTGCTACAGGTGTGTCTGTGCTTACTTTAGATGGGTTAAAAGCAAAGCCAATTTCCATTACAGAATTATTACAGTACAGTACAGTGAACCCTCGTTTTTCGCTGGGGTTACGTTCCAAAAAGAACCCGTGATAGGCGAAATCCGTGAAGTAGAAACCTTTATTTATTTTTTTATTTTTTTACAATCATTATACAATTAAATGCTCTATTATACATTGAAACCAAAGAACAAACCTTTTTTATAGGCCCAAGCATTTGTTTAACAAATAAGAGTACTGTATAAACGTTTGTTTGCTTTTACAAATAACTACTGTACTGTCAAATAATAATTTTAATCATCAATGTGAACTAATTGCGGAGATCAGCACCGCCCCATTGCGACCCGAGTAATTGGATTGAATGGGAGAAAATGAAAAATAAAAGTACAGTCGGACAAATTGTGACTCACATGTACTGTTTTTTACTACTTTTCTGACTGAGCCGCTGCATCCTGACTCCGCTCTGCAGCGTTTTCTTCTTCTGAAGCCCGAGGTGCAGGTGTGTTTTTTCGTGAGAAGAACATAGTGATAGGCAGTTGTTGACGCTCTTTTTTCTTCTGGGCAAAAAGAGACTTATACACAGACATGCCACCACCGATTATGTTGGAGAACTGTAATGAACGGCTCATCAAAGGGTCCCAATCGTGAGCTGCTCGCTGAAGTTCAGTGGCCATTCTCAGAATGGTTGCTAAGCGACCAAGTGTTAGTCCATCCTCCTCATCTTTATCCACACTTGTGTCCTCTTCTTCCTTTTCTCTTTCATCATCACTTGGTGGCTTTGTCATTTGGGCCAGGTCTGCATCGGTTAGCGGGCGTGCTTCAGCATCAATCAGTGCATTAATGTCATGCGAAGTCATGTCATTAAAGCCGTCTCCTCCAAGCTGTTTTGCGAGAGTCACCACAGTATCTATGACAGAGTGATGGATCTCGTCGAGCGAGCCCCCGGTTGGGTTTTGCACTGCCTCTGGCCACAGTTTTTTCCAGCAGGCATTCAAAGTTTCAGTTTTCATCTCTTGAATGGCCCTCTGAATATTTTGGAGACATGATGCGATGGTGTATCCACGCCAGTAGTCCTTTAGTGAGAAGTCTTGATCTGAGTCCATAGCGTCAACAAGATGTTGCAGGGTGTTGCGTGTATAGAGAGCCTTGAAAGCACGGATGATGCCTTGGTCCATGGGCTGAATCAGGGATGTAGTGTTTGGCGGCAGAAATTCGATTTGCATACCATCATATACCAAATCATCGGCGTGACCTCCAGCGTTGTCAACGAGCAGAAGCACTTTAAAGTCTAGTCCCTTTCCTCTCAAATAACACTTGACCTCCGGGATGAAACAGTTTTTGAACCAATCCATATTGAGCGCTTTTGTCATCCAAGCCTTTGCGTTGTGCATCCAGTAAACGGGCAAATCATCCTTTTTTGTTTTTCAGTGCTCTGGGATTTTTAGACCTATAAATGAGCCCAGGCTTAATCATAAAACCTGCAGCATTTCCGCACATAACCAGAGTCACACGATCTTTTGGGCTTTAAATCCTGGGGCTTTGGCTTCTTCCTGCATGATGAAGGTGCGGGAGGGCATCCGTTTCCAAAATAAGCCAGTCTCATCCATATTAAAAACTTGTTCAGGCATATATCCCCTTCCTCAATGATCGCTTTAAATGTATTGTTCACGAACGCTTCTGCTTCAGCGGTATTTGCAGAGGCGATCTCTCCGTGCAGAGAAACATTTTTAAGTCCAAAGCGTTTCTTAAATTTTTCAAACCAGCCCTTGCTAGCATTAAATGTGCTTGGTACTGCGTGAACAGCACTTGATGATGGCCCGGTATCTGCATCCTCCTCCTCTTCCCTGTCACTGTCGCCGTCAGCAAAGGCTTGATACAGTGTTCTAGCTTTTGTGCAGATAACATTCGTATCCAGCGTAATGTTTTTTCTGCAGTCATTAATCCACAAAGCTAATGCAGACTCCATCCTTACCATGGTCTTGTTGCGAACAGTTGCAACCCTTTTTGCATCTTTATTAAAACTTATTGCTGCTGTAGTCCTTATGTTATTTTCCTCCTTCTTTATAGAACGTTCGGAAGATTCATTAATTCCGTAATGCCGACCTGTAGCCGCATAGCTTTTACCTTCCTTTAGCATGTCCAGAAGTTGAACTTTTTCTGCAATAGTTAGCATCTTCCTCTGCCTTTTAGGCCCGACCGCAGGTGCTTTTGTCGGTGCAGAACGTTTTGTCGACATAATGGGTTTTAGGGAGACTTGAAATTGCAAGAGAATTTGCACGTAGGGAACATAAATGGCAAGCTGTTTTACGTACGTGTACGTATTAAACCGCAAGCTTATTGACTAACACGTAGAGAAGAAGCAGAGAGACTGTTTAGCCAATCAGAATGCAGAACACAATGCACTATGCAAATCCGTGAAGTAGCGAGACCGTGAAAAGTGAACCGTGTTAT
Source organism: Plotosus lineatus (assembly GCA_024760905.1). NCBI lineage: Eukaryota > Metazoa > Chordata > Actinopteri > Siluriformes > Plotosidae > Plotosus > Plotosus lineatus. The sequence goes on from CM045742.1 coordinate 43,301,464, forward strand.
AGCGAGGGTTCACTGTATAGCAAAACCAAAGTTAATAAATAAATAAATAAATAAATCCATCACTGAAGTAATTTCGTCAGGCCACCGCCAGATGGAGACAGAGCTCTACATCTGAGCCTTTTTTTCATTTACTGTACTTCATTCATTCAACACTCTCCACAAGGTTGTCACTGTCCCCCCAGTGCAGCTAACTGGGTTATCAAAGGTCGGCCATGTCTCTCACTGTCTATGGTGGGAGGTTCATGTAAAAAAAACGTTGCTGACTTTCGTCAAGAGGAGCTGCAAAGCCGTCAGCATGTTTCCGTCCTTTGCTAAAGTGTTGTGTCAGGAAGGGCATCAGACGTAAAACCCCTATGCCAAATCAAACATGCGAATCAGATTATTTGCTGTGGTGACCCCGGGAAAAGGGGAAAAAAGCCAAAAGGAAAAGAAGAAAAAGAAGAAAAAGATTCATTCAGTTTCTGAAACGCTTAATTCTATTTCGGGCCGCGGGGAAGCTGGGCTCATCTCAGCCAGTAGAGTACACCCTGGACAGCTCGCCAGGTCATCACAGGGCAGAAACACGCTGACGGCTATGCAGCTCCTCCTGAGGGGAGTGGGGGTGGGTGGGTGGGGTGGTTTGCCAACCCGTTGATAGTGGGGCTTGAGCCCCAGGCTTGTGATCAGTGATCCTGCACTTACCACCAGATCAGCACTGCCCTGTTTACTTCATTATTTATTGAAATATTTTCTCACTGATGTTTTAAAAGCAATTGGAGAATGTACGAGCCACATTTCTGGCATGAATGGTCCAGATGTTCACTTTAATACTTGGATGGAGTGCGATTATAATCGTTATGGTCTGTGCAAACATCTGGCCTGATGTGGGAGCAGAACAAGAAGTGCACAAATTACTGACTTTCATTCTGTTATTGTTTAGTCAGCGCGATCCATGAGAATGGCGTGGTTGTACGTTCTGTGATAATTACACGCATCATTTAGAAACACGGCATACAGCGGCAGGAATTTCCTTCAGCTGCTTTCGCTCATTTATTTCCAGAGCGTGAGACGCGACATTCCTAATTTCAATCCCTCAGCCACGCGCAGCGGCCACAACAACTCCAACACCACATCACAGCCCTACAAACACCACCCACTGACGCAGCTGCACAGAGTGGACAGCAGGAATGTCAAAGACACTGGATAGAGACATGTCTCATTTCTCTCTCTCTCTGTCTCTCTCTCTCTCTCTCTCTCTCTCTCTCTCTCTCTCTCTCTCACACACACACACACACACAGTCCTCCTTTTCTCCTGTCTTTCTTTCCATCTCACCCCACACACTCTCTCTCTCTCTCTCTCTCTCTCTCTCTCTCACACACACACACACACAGTCCTCCTTTTCTCCTGTCTTTCTTTCCATCTCACCCCACACACTCTCTCTCTCTCTCTCTCTCTCTCACACACACACACACACACAAACACACACACACACACACACACAAACACACACACAAACACACACACACACACACACACACACACACACACACACATTGTCCTCCTTTTCTCCTGTCTTTCTTTCCATCTCACCCCACACACACACACACCCTCTCTCTCTCTCTCTCACGCTCACACACACACTGTCCTTCTTTTCTCCTGTCTTCCTTTCTCACTCTCATTCATTCGTTCATTTGCTGAGCCTTAATCCTACTAGGGTCACAGGGAGGTTGGAGCCTATCTCAACGGACCCTGGGTGAAGGCTGAGTACACCCTCACCAGTCCATCACAGGACCAACACACAAACTCAACAAACCACGCACTCGCACTTATGGGCAATTCGGAACAACCAGTTAGCCAAATGTCCATGTCTTTGGATTGTGGGAGGAAACCGGAGCACCCAGAGAAAACCTATGCAAGCATGAGAACATTCAGACTCCACACAGAGACACCTACAGGAACCGAGAACCCAGGACCGTGCTGTGAGGTGAAGGGGCATCCACTACACGTTGCCACTCACTCTCTCTCTCTCTCTCTCTCTCTCTCTCTCTCTCTCTCTCTCTCTAAACTGAATCCTACAGAAACTCAATACAGTAGAGAGAAAACAGAGAAGACAGCGAGGACAGTGTGGTGCGCAGTGGAAGGGGAGTGGTTCGGGGAAACTGAGACGATAAAGCTTGGAAAATTAATGACGTAAAGCACGTCCTTTCTCACACTTACGCCACTCACCTGTTTCTGGAGACGCATGTTCTCCTCCTGTTCGGCACGAGCTCTCTCCTCCGCCTCCTTCTCCTCCTGCAAGCGCTGTTGCTCCACCATCAACCGTTGCTCCTCCTCCCTGTGCCTCCTCTCTTCCTCCTCACGCTGAGCACGCTCCTCCTGTAGAGCTCTAACAACATATACACACACACAATTACAAAAAAAAACATAATTATAAAAAACAATTATAAATAAAAATTATAGACATACAGTGTCCTGAATCATTATAAAAATGAAATATAAAAAATACTGTAGAAATAAAGTACAAAGATCAAGGTGGGGTCTTTATAATATTTTGACTGTAGTCCTCTCCATTTCTACTCTATGTTTTAGTCGTGTCCAGCTCAAACCCGTCACGTATTTCCCACCTGATTACATAACCACCACCAACCAGGGAGGGGCATAAGTGTGCACATGCCCTCTGTGTAACATGCGATGCTGCCACCCGTCTTCTTTATGAACTGCTGCACATGCGTATGCGGCACAACACACTCAGAGAGAAAGTGGTATCTGTCCCCTCGTACGAATGAGCTCACAGACGCCCACGATTGGCTGGTGATCACTGTGAGTGACAGGAAAGTGAGTGAACGCCGCCCCTCCTCCTGTGAAAGCTCAGCTAACTATCTCCCATAGACTCCAGATCACGGATGACTGTGGCATTAACCTGGAATCCACTGGGGATCTCCAGGTTGATCATCGCAGATTTGTATTATTTCATTGATCTCATCCACACTAAATGCTCTCTTTCCCTCCAAAACACTCTCACATTCAAATAACCTGCACGGACACTCACGTAAAATTATCACAAAAAGCTCTTACTCCCATACGTCTCACTTTCACGTCAAACACTCTCACGTTCTCTCGCACCTGTTCCTCTGCTCCTGCTCCAGTCTCTCCTGCTCCTCTCGCTCTCTCTGCTCTCGAGCTTGCCGGCGTTTCTCCGCCAGAGCTCGGGTTGCCTCCTCCGGATCTGTAGTACCTGCAGTCGGCTTGCTGACAGGAGGGGAGGAGTCGGGTTGTGTAGTGGGTGTAGTCTCTAGAGTCTGAGGAGCAGTTGTGACTGGTTGGGTGGCAGGAGCTGGGGTCGCTGGAGAGGCGGAGACTGTGATGGCAGGAACTGAAATGATAGGAAATATATAATGATAAGCTGAATGACGGCCAGGGTCTCGTCTGAACGTCAGCTACTCACTCTTGGCGTCTTTGACAGGCCCGGTTTGAGCCGGCTGTTCTTTTTTCGTCTCGGACACGGTGACGGTGCTCACGGTGGGGGCCTGCACTCGGGCTGGGGTCTGTGCACGTCGGGGTCGGGTTTTAGTGGCAGAAGGACTTCGGCTCGAGGGGGTGGTGGACAGTGGTTTAGGGGACATGGCAGGGCTCGGGGAAAGGGGGCGACTCCTGGGGGGTACAGGGGAGGAAACTCGACTCTTAGGTTTAACATTAGCGCTGAAAAAAGAAACAAGATAAAAAAAAACAACAACAATTGTAAGAGAATAATTTAAAATATTATCTTTATAATCTTCATAATCAAATACAGCCTGATATGAAATATTAATTTAATAATTAATTCAATCTCACAGCTCAACTCGGCAACACATGAATATCACAAAACTCATACTGAATAAGAGAGAGAAGACAGAGTCCATCCCATAATATGTGTATAATTGTAGGATTTGCTGAAGCACCTGAGCTCAGGTTTGGGTCGTGTGAGCGACTCGGACTGTCTCTTCTTCTGCACTTTCCCTTTACTGATGGCATTCTTCTCTTTTTCATTCTCTCTTTCTTTGTCTTTCTTCTCCTTCTTCACCTGTCAGACACACAATGTTTTCAGGTGTCAGTAGCTGTAATGGGCGTGGTGGTTGTCATATCCACCTCACAGCAAGAGGATCCTGGGTTCGAGTCCCAGGCACTGCAACGCTGTTCTCTCCGTGATTGTGTGGGTTCCCTCTGGGTACGCTAGTTTCCTCCCACAGTCAAAAGGCATGCACATCAGGTTAAGAAGATGATCCAAATTGACTTTACCACCCTGTGACCCTGTGAGGATTTAGTAGCTCCGCAAAAGCGTGAGTGAAAGTGAGTGTCTATAAGGTTCAAATTTTGAATGTTAGAAGGTAAACTATATATGTGTGTGTGTGTGTGTGTGTGTGTGTGTGTGTGTGTGTGTGTGTGTGTGTCTACCGGTACAGAGGTGTGTCGGCGCTGGCGCTGTGTGATATCTGGTGTGCTAGAACTCCAGCGGTCTGTACTGTGCTGGTGGGAGCAGGCAGCCAATGGAGATGCAGAAGGAGAACGGGAACAATGATCTGAAACACACACACACACACACACACACACACACACACACACACACACACACACACACACACACACACAGAGGGGGGGGGGTTAAGTTTTCAGCTAATTTAAGATCAGATATACTACAGTAAACTCTACAGCTTCATGCAGGACACAAACTGTTGTCACTGTTAATCAGACCATCTTGGGATTAGATTTTAATTATGCAAATTCCTGCAACACTTTCAAACTTATTTGCAAACAAATGTGCAATTTTAAGGAGTTTCCAATTACATAAAATGCTTGTCAGAGTATCAGCAAAGACCAACTGTGTGTGACTGAGTGAGTTGGTGTGTGTGTGTGTTTGTGTGTGTGTGTGTGTGTGTGTGTGTGTGTGTGTGTGAGTGAGTGAGTGAGTGAGTAAGTGAATGAGTTGGAGTGGGTGTGAGTGAGTGTGAGTGAGTTGGGGTGTGCATCTGTGCGCGTGTGTGTGTGTGTGTGTGTGTGTGTGTGCGTGCGTGCGTGCGTGCGTGCGTGCTGCACTTACGGGGGTCACTGCTGTTCAGGAGCGTGGCGGCACTGCGACTTCTGGCCAGGAAGGACAGTGTTGGGGTCATGAGTCTCTCCACGATGCGACTCTCCCATGGGCTCAGGCGCAGGCTACGAGCTGCCAGGAGAGGGCGATGTTTGTCACTACATAGTCCACAACTCACACCTCAACTCTCTCACATACACCCCAACTCACACACACACACACACACACACACACACACACCCCAACTCACACACACACACACACACACACACACACACACACACACACACACACAAGCAACAGTATTCTCTCATATTTCCAAACGAGCATGAGAACTGAATTTATCATTGCACTTATTAATTATGGGATTTCATTAAAAGAAGTTGTTTTTATGATTTCGTTTTAGTACCAAAATATCTGCAAAAACAGTGCCAACCATTCATTTTGTGAACTGCTTAATCCTAATTATGGTCATGGGGAGGCTAGTTCCCATCTCAGCCGTCTCTGGGTGAGGGCAGGGTACAAGATCGACAACACAAAGATAGTGTCAGTGAAACAATTCTATAGTTACAAAAAAACCCCGAAAACTTTTTTATGAAACATAAATGATGAATGAACAATTATTTAAAGTTTATGAAAAAATAAAAAAATATGATATAACTTTAACAGCAATTGTTTTTTCAAAAAGATCATTTCATTCATTTCATTTATTAATTAAAAGTACTGAAGGGACCTTCATCCATTCATTTATTTTCTAAGTTGCTTTATCCTAATTAGGGTCGTGAGGAAACTGGCACCCATCTCAGCTGACTCTGGGTGAGAGTGGGGTACACCCTGGACAGCTTGCTTGGACATCACAGGGCCAACACTCACACACCCATAGTGGTGATCAATAACAGCCAATCAGGCTGGTGTGCATTTTGGGACTGTGGGAGGAAGCCGGAGTACTCGGAGGAAACCCATGCAAGTATGGAAAGAACATGCAAATTCTACACAAAGCCGGCCGAACTGGGACCTAAACCCAGGCCCTTCAGTTGAATGGACTAAAATTCCTCAAAATTAGGAAATACAAAAATAACTACATGATTGTATTTCTGCATTAATGTGAAAAAAATAAAAAATTACTGCAGAATTTCTACTTTCATGTTGAAATTTATATAATTTCATGTTGAAATTTATACCACTCCATCTGGCATTTTAATGAAGCTTTTACCCTCCGAAACACTGAGATAATAAAAACAGCAAACAGTCTAAGTCTTTAAACAAAACTCAATAAAACATTCGTTTCAAAACAAATCAGAAAATAAATAAATAAATAAAATAAAAAAGTTATTGTGTGTCAAAAAGTCCAAATCTGAGAAAAAAAAAAGAAATAGTATTGAATTTTTATGGACATATTCTGTGCACTAAGTTATTTACCAGCTTCCCATCACCAATAAACAATAGGTGGAGTTTAGCAGGTCGGTTTTTACAGTGGGTGGAACCAAAGAGAAGATTCATGGATGTGGTGAAGGAGGACATGAAGGTACTGTAGTTGGTGTAAGAGAAGAAGATGCAAAGGACAGGGTGAGGTGGAGGCAGATTATTCACTGTGGAGACCCCTGAAGGGAAAAGCCGAAAGGAAAAGAAAAAGAAGAGTAAGAAGAAGAAGAGTAAGAAGAAGAAGAGTAAGAAGAAGAAGAAGAAGTTTTTACAGTGGGTGGAGTTAAACTGTATTTGTATTATTAGTAGCTGGAGCAAAACATGTGTTCAGACAGTGGGTGGAGCTCTGTATGGGTAAAACTACCTTAATCAGCTCTGTTTCAGCAGTGGGTGGAGTTAAGCAGCACTGTTTTAAAAGTAGGTGGGACTAGCAGCTCCATTCTATAAGGGGGAGGTGTTAATGTATTTCCAGTAAGTGGAGCTTAGTGTTCTTACAGTGTTCTTACATTCTTACAGTGGGTGGAGCTGATCGCTCAGATCTAATAGTGGGTGGAGGTAAGTTCTGAGATGGAAATGTAACCTGATGGATTTATATTCAGGCAATACTGTGAGATCTTTAAGGATAATTTAAGGTTCTGTCTGTCTTCCTTTCGGCTTTTTCCCTTTTTCTTCAGGAGTCGCCACAGCGTATCATCTGATTGGCACGTTTGATTTGGCAGAGGTTTTTACGTCGGATGCCCTTCCTGTCACAATCCTTTAGCAAGGGACAGAAACATGCTGAGGACTTTGCAGCTCCTCTTTACGAAAGTCAGCAATGGTTCTTTTACATCAACCTCTCACCATAGACAGTGACAGACATGGCCCGCCTTTGATAACCCAGTTAGCTGCACTGGGGGGACAGTGACAACCTTGTGGAGAGTGGGACTCGAACCCCCAACCTTTGTATCAGCGATCCAGTGCCCTATACCACTAGACCACCACTGCCCCAGTTAAGGATAATTTAAGGGCTGAACAGAAATAAAAACAAACACCATACACAAAAGAAATATAACAGCTGACTCCCAGGAAAACCTTTCTCTTCACACACACACACATACACACACACACACACACACACACACACACACACACACACATATATACAGTGTGTTGTGATGAACAGAACAAACAATTGATGAACTCATGAAAATGATGAAATGATGAAACAAATTGAATGAACAAACGATCCCAGTCTGTGCAGGAGCAACAAACCCGCTCAAGGTCATCATCAGCTACAGGTTAGAATACTGCACAACATTCTGTTGCTAAGCAACGTTGCCCCCCCCCCACGCACTGCGGCAAAACGTCCAGCTGAAGTAAGTATGTAAGTATACCAGTGTGTGTGTGTGTGTGTGTGTGTGTGTGTGTGTGTGTGTGTGTGTGTGTGTGTGTTTGCATGGATCAATGCAGAAATACAACATTCATTATAATGTAGACAACCATAAAGGAAATTCTTTAATAAATATGCCTGTATGTCGATAATTGTATGTTATCATTTGTATTTATTTGCAATTTTTTATTTTGATTGGTCAGAAGCTGCGAATGATTTCAGTACTTCACAGCTTTGTAATGAATCAAAAGGTTTATAGTAACAGCTCATTCACAGACACCTGTCAGGTAGATGCAGAGCATCACACCGCCCCAGTGTTTATTAATTCTGTACATTGACCAGTGAGTTTTTACTGTATATGACAGTCACCTGTTTATGTTTATACTGTTTATAATAATGGTTATTCTCTTTGTTCCAGTGTACAACATGCCAGTGTGCTTACTCTTACCACTTGCATGTTAGGTAGCATGTTATTGATATTATTAACATCCCAATTCCTCTTTAATGTGTTATATTTGATATTTATAGTTCATAATTCATCCACATTCACATTCCAACTGTTCCAACACAGAACATCACACTACACACAAGAGGGACCGGGTGGGGAAGGGGATGAGGGACGACCCAAAACAAATACGACTTTGGAAACAGAAGTGACTCATGAAAAATGAAAAGAAAATAACAACAACAACAACAACAACAACAACAACAACAACAACGACAACAACAATAACAACAACAATAACAAAAACAAAAAACACCACCACTACAATAAACACCACCACAACAAGCCAGCCATACCACTGCTACACCACCACCACAAGCCATGAGATTAGAAATGTGTGGGCAGATGAAGAACTCAAAATTACCCATAATGCAACAAAGGGAGAAAGGTGTTGATTGTGAGAATGACGACTGATCACCAGGCATAAGCAGGCAGGCAGGCAGGAAGCAAGGTCAGAAGCCAAAAACAACGGATTAACAAGGGAAAATGATTTCCAAATAAAGATGGAGTCTTAAGGGGAGGGGGAGACGAACGCCGTTCGAGCTTACTTCGTTTGGGCGAGTTCCAGAGTGTGGCCGACGACTTGGACAGCCTGTTGCTAATAACAGGTTCTGTCTGCCGAGGCAGGTTTACGGTGGAGGACGAGCATCTGCCTGCACCGGAGAAAACGCAACACGTACGCACACCCACCCACACGTGTGTGCACCCACACACACACACACACACACACACACACACACACACACACACACACACACACACACACACACACGTTCATAGAGGAACCCAGTGATTCATACTGAGGGAAGGAAATAGATCCGGTGTTGGAGCTACGCCACCAGGACATCCTGGGATTGGACTCAAAGTCTTGTCTCAATGCTGCCTGTAACACTACCACCTCTTACTCAGACATGTATAAGATATTACTGTGTTCATTTATAATCATGTGATCGATTTATTCACTGAAAAATTTCACATAAACACTACTGTCAAAATCTCTCAAGCCCATGAAAGTAGTCAAAAAAAAGAAATTTGCCTCAGTTATTAAACATCTGAATATAACTAATAAATAACCGCGTACATGCGAATTTAGCGTAACTGTTAAGTCATGTTATGACTTTTCCTCGGATGTCTGAGGTATATGTTCTGAGGTAAATGTTATAATGTAAATGTTCTTCCTGAGGTAAACGTTCTGTGGTAAATATTCTTCTGAAGAAAATACGGAAATATTCTGTTTTCATTATCCCATTAGCGAAATATAACTAAAAGCAGCTACATTTAGCTAGCACAAGTGCTACGGTTATTTTTGACACACTGTTACGCAACGATGCTCTTGTTTTGATTAGTTTTATAATCCAGTGCACCCCTTCTTCCATTACAGTCCTAGCTAGCAAACGGCTAGATAGTTACAATAAACCTTGTCCTAAACATGTATCAAACCAGCATTGAAATTGCCAACAATTTTATTCTACTTTCATTGTTGATTAGCTATCTATAGATCACGTTATGATTAAGTATTCATAGCTAATATTGGAAAATTAATTGAGTAGTACAAAGTAAATCGAGCTCGCACATGGTTGTTGGGTTATACAGAGCTGTTGATTTGAAAGTTACCAAGACTGTACAAGATTTTCAGAAAATTTTTGGTTCACTCCACTTATTTATAAGCTAAATATAGTAACACTTGAGATTAAGTTAGTTAGCACATTGTAGTCAGTCATTCTACTGACAACTTCCCAACATTTTAATTCTATTTTTACTGTCTTACTAATACCAGAAGTATACGTAGCTAGCACATAGGGTTTTTTTTTTTTTTTTTTGTTATAATAAAACTTTTCTTAGGAATTTACCAACACATATGTGGTAATGTTGGTCTTTGAAAGAAAGCTGCTTCAATGATTTAGTACCTAAATATAGGAAACAGATAAGTGTAGCCTTTTCTTGAAATTTAATTATCACATCTGAATTAAATGTTATATTTTTTTGTTAAATATATTTTAACTATTCTCACTCTAAAAGGTAAGGGCTTTTTACACCCGAGTCATAGTGGCTCATCAGGCCGGCACTTATTCCGGGTTTCCGTAGCGTCAAGCGACCATGAGTTCAACTCCTCCTGGATGGGACCCTACTCCATCGCAGGTTACCTTCCCAGTATATTTTTACTGGTACCCATTTATACTGCTGGGTGAGCAGAGGCACACTTGTGGTTGAGATCTTGCCCAGGGGTCTTAGTACAGTGAGGGTGTAAATGGGATTTGAACACACAACCTCGCGATCATGAGCGTAGCACCTTAACCACTATGCCACCAGCCCCACTGTAATTTGTGAAAAGTAGCTGATATTTGAGTTAGATTCAATTAGCACCCAAGTGATTGGTCGTACTAGCCTTTATCTAGGAATTTATGAACACATCTGAGGTAAATGTTGATATATTCCAAGTCTATATTTTTAAAGCTGAGAGTCTCATATAAAACCTCATTATATGGGAACATAAAGACAATAAAGACTCTTGAATCTTAGATATGCATGGTTATATTAGCTTATACCTTAGCTGTTACTAATGTTTTCTATATCTGCATTTGTGATTCATAATTCTGATAGAATGTGTTATTAACTATTTGTTTACCTATCTAACTACACATGATATCGACGAGGTAATTTTTTGTCTGTTTTGAAAGGGAATGTACATCAAGAGTAATTCAACTCCTAAATTCTAAGTGACATAATTCTCTTTAAAAAATGTCAAATTTACAAAAATAAGAAAGCTGAAGTTGATTATACTCGGGTATTACGATTGTATAGATAGCATACTAGCTTCCAGAAAAGAACTTCAGAACTTTCGGCGCTAAAGAAACGCATCAGTAATCTGATGATTGAAGCAGCTCATACAGTGGTGATAGGGTTATAACCAAGGGAAAAGAGGGAGGTGTAGATGAAAAATAAGGCACTACTCTATGTATTATTATACATCAAAACATTCAGGGAAAGTGTATTTTTGTAATAATTCACAAAAATACTTTGAGCAACTGGTAAAACAATCAGGCTTCATTTACTAAAATGGCTAAGGATTTGTTTTAGCAGGAGCATACAGTATACACACATAAAAATATTTTTGACAAAAATCAATTAAAAAAAAAATCCCATGTTCGCTCCTGAGTTTGTGTAAATGTATATAACGTTTTATTTGAATATTTGAAGTTTTATTAACTTTATTTTCTGTTTCACATTTTTTCCTAGTTTGTAGAAATTATTCAAACATAACTTCAGTAAAATAAAAACGAGGCCCATTATTTGCAATTCATTCCAGAATAGCGTATTGTAAACTCAAATATTACAATATCAATAGCATGACATCAAAACACACACACACACACACACACACACACACACACACACACACACATTGCATACATTAAGTATGTACAGTAGCATTATGACCACCAGTAAACACAACCCTCAGCTTCACACTGCCCTCTCTCACACACAATCGTGTTAACAAAACAATAAGCAAGAGAAGTTCAGCACTTATATGTAAAAATACACAACATCGACCTCCAGCTCTCCGACTGAACTCACATTTGGTGAGAACATAGAATCCAAAAAAACCTTAGGTGGGTTTCCTTTGTTTCGTCCCTCTGAAGCAAATATATAGCAAGTAGTACGGATTTTGGGAAGTTATGAGCCAGTAACTATCTAAGCACATTAAGATGAACCATTATTTAGGACACCACTCCATGGTGCGTTTTTTTCAATGCCTTCATGATCAAGAGTGAAATGAACAAACTGGTGAACAACACTCTGAGTGTGCACCCAATAAACGCATCCACCCTATAATGTCATATCAATAAAAATATCCTGCCATGACTCAGTGACTCCAGTTTTTTAGACTGTACATGTTCATCCAATCACATGCATCTACGCAACTGATTCAGCTGAAGGTAGCTCATGGCTCAGAGACAAGCCATGTGGGAAAATTACTCAGAAAGAAGAACATTTTCACAGACCGCCCCAGAACCTCCATTTTATTTAAATTCTCAGGTCTGAGTAGTGAATTGATGACATGACTTTCTCACAGGACACTGGCAAAATTAAGATATTTTCTACCATTATAAAGCAATAAATTCATATATTTGTCGAACTCGAATCCAGTAACATTGATACAGAGATAAAACAGACGGGCCACATTTCAAATAAGAGTCTTCTGAACTTGGTAGCCCTGAGTGTTTACTTTTTCATGAACGATTCCTCGTCGATAACCACTACTTTGGAGTGTGATATCTCAAATAAATTCAATGCTTAATACACCCAAAAGAGGTGGAGAATTAGTTTTTGTCCTCGGTAAATAATAAAACAAAATGAAGATGGCACATGCCTGAGATCTGCTTTTCCAGTTACAAGTCAAATGTATTAGCAAAGTGTCACTACAAACAAAAGAAAACATAATTTCTTTTTACTGTTGTTCACTTCATCATATTTGTGATTCTGTGTTATTTACAGTTGTTTATGAGTTAAGAATTTTACATAACTGGAATTTTGCCAGTTTCAGTGGAAACCCTTGAATTACAGACCTGTGAATTCAGTAAGTGTAGAGGAGGAGGAAACAACAGAATCCTTCAGAAGAACCTTAAATTCTCAGCACTGACAAACTGAAACCTTCACATCATGAGGCGGCTGGTTTAGAACGAGATGATCGGAGGAGATGATAATTATGGAGTAAAGTGTGTGTGTGTGTGTGTGTGTGTGTGTGTGTGTGTGTGTGTGTGAGAGAGAGAGAGAGAGAGAGAGAGAGAGAGAGAGAGAGAGAGAGAGAGCGATATGGAAACATTATCATTAACACTAAAAGCACTCACTCTCTCTGCGAGACGTCTGGTTTAGTCCTCCAGCCCAAGACCATCTCTGCTGTCGAATCTCCGCCCATGTCTTCTTAGTTGACCGTTTGATAGCAGATTCATATCTCTCCTGCACACAACACAACACACAAACCATCATTCCAGTCAGCCTCAACAACAACAACAGAAACAACAACAACAACAACAATAATAATGGGCTCGCAAGTGCTTCATCGACAAGGTTGCGCAACTATTAATCTGGAAATAGCAAGTTCAAATCCGGGTTAATGCCACAGACGTCTGTAGCCGGGAGTCCATGGGAGGGGCGGCAAATGCTCACTTCCCTGTCACTCACAGTGATCCCCAGCCAATCATGGGTGTCTGTGAGCTCATTCCTATGAGGGGGTGGATAGTGCTTTCCCTGGAGTGTACTGGACCACCCCCAAAGAAGCATGGTGCCACAGATCAATACATACAATGCTAGCCACAGAGACCGGTGGCTAGCACTGTGTGTCATGGAGGGGGTCGTGTGATAGGGAAGGCAATCTCTGATGGGTGGGAATTGGATACAACTAAATTAGGAAGAAAATGCGGGGAAATTCAAAAAAGACAAGCAGGTTTCAAATAGAAACAAAGAAATTAGGTAAAAATTTTTTTTTTAAATAAACTAGATGAAAGCAAAATAAAATATCAGACATAAAATTATAAATATGATGAAAAATGACAAAATCTTTTAATGACAAAAACTTCCCAGTAGTTTCACTTGAAAATTTTACAAAAAACCAAAATAGGTTTCCGTATCAAAAACACAAAGGGGCGGCAACTATCATAATTTTCACAATAAATACAAATCAGCCTAACAATAAACTCGAAAGGCCTTTCAAGAACAAAAAAAGGTTAATAAAAAATAAATAAATAAAACACAATTATAATCACAATAACTACAGGTTTAACCAAAATAGTTAAATGATATAATTAAAATGTTTAAAAAGTGGGCAGCACAGTGATGCAACATTTAGCAACTCCACACATCAAGAAGGTCCTGGGTTTGATTCCTGGGCTTGGGGCATTTATGTGTAGGTTTCCATGTTCTTCGCATGCTTGCATGGGTTTCCTCTGGGGAGACCGCATGCTTGCATGTGTTTCCTCCGGGTACTCTGCATGCTTGCATGGGTTTCCTCCTGGTACTCCGCATGCTTGCATGGGTTTCCTCCTGGTACTCCGCATGCTTGCATGGGTTTCCTCTCACAGTCCAAAAACTTGCACAGAAGGCCAAGTAGCTGTTCTAAATTTCCCCCAAGATGTGAGTGTGAATGGTTGTATGTGTGCAGACCCTGTGATGGCCTGGTGAGCTGTTCAAGGTGTACTCCACCAACACCCAGAGTCAGCTGAAATAAGGGCCCGCCTCCCTATGATCCTCTTTAGAATTAAATAGCGGAAAAGCTGAATGAATGAATGAATGTTAAAAAATGACTTGGTGAAATAATTTCAACTAAAATTATGAAAGTAAAAAAAGAAGACTGAAGTGATACGCTATTATAGCGACATGCCCTGACCTTATTCTTCTCCAGTTTCTGTTTCTGTTTCTCCTCAAGCAGTGCTCTGCGTTTCTCAGTCCGGAGTCTCTGCTCCTCCAATTTTCTCCTCCTGTCCTCTAGCTGGCTCTCCCTCAGACGCCGAGCCTTCTCCTCCTTCTCCAGCCATTGAGCTTTCTTCATCGCTGTGGAGGAAGAGAAGAATATCCAGATTCAGTTGCACTGACACACACCCGCACAACAGGGTGGTGTTACGGCACATTATTAATTACTTCCTCGCACTCTCCTCAGGCAACATGGAGTAAAACAATGAAGCTTTTTTTCTAAGCTCATGAACAGCGAGCAACTGAACTTATACTTCCAACTGATCACTGTCTTTATCAACAAATTCGATATTAAAAATGAGAAAAATTGTTGATATGTGAACATATTATGGGCCTGGATTTGTAGGTGTGGTAGCAAATAGGCTAACAGGACATGCTCACTACATGCTCATTAAAAAAACAATGATCCGTAATATTTCCTCAAAGGCTTCATTTCTCTTTTCATGTCAACATACAGTCATGCATTTAATCATCTCAAAATTTTAATGCTGTGTTCCTTGTCCAAAGCCCCAGTTCCGTTCAAAATGTCATGAAAATCTGCCCATGGCCTTTTGTGTAATCCTGCTGACAAACAAATACACAAACAAACCACAGGTAAAACAGCGTGAATTACAACTGACCCATATCTCACTACAGTGTGAACAGACTGACACAGTTTTCATATCTGTGAGATAACTAATGGCATTGAAACCAACAAAATGGACCCCTGAACAGCCAGCAGTTGTGCGGCTCAGATGTTGAAAAGGCCAGACAGCGTTTAATCCAATTTCGTTACGCTCCGTCTACTTTCGTTTGAACTGACCCTGAGTCAAACATTTACTAAATCTTCATCTTCATAGATTTTATTTTATGCTATATCTCATCATAAGTGGCGCTGCAGTGGTGAAGTGGTTAATACATCTGCCTCACAGCAAGAAGGTTCCGGGTTTGAGTCCTGGGCTTTGTGAGGCTGTTTCAATGTGGAGTTTGTATGTGTGCCTGCGTGGGTTTCCTTCAGGTACTCTGGACTGTTGAGCAATTCAAGCAATTCTGTCGAGCATCTTCACCCAGAGTCGGCGAAGACAACCTTGAGACTCCTTGAGACTCTAGCCAGTTTAAATCATGGCTTGAGCTTTAACGCAGTTGTCGTTTTCCTGCACCGCCGACGCACTTTCCTAAAAAGTTATCTCAGCATTAATTGAAAGTAGAAAATAAACATAAATCTAACCCCGACTTTAACCATAAACCTGAAAACCTAATATATTTGAAATGCAATCACTCTCATTGTCAAAGCCCTCAAAGAAATACTTCTAAATATACTAACTGTGTCTACGTAGTGTTTACTGTGTTAGCACAGTCGTCCTGGCTCATCATCATACTAATCGCTTCGGGCTCAGCTCAGCGCACCCCCAACTGAGACAACCGGAAATGAAAGCAAGGCTGTCACATTGCATATCACAGACCTCATTTCACTTCCTATACAAATAGTAATTAAAATGTGATCTTAGGGTCTTATTTACATTTCCCAGCATGCTGTGCAACAGCTGCTTACATTCTTTTTGAAGAAGAAAAGCATTTGATATGCCATAGCGCTATTTCCTGTTTTCCTGCGTCCTAAATGTGACAACACACATACACACCAAGTATGCACGCACGCGCACCACACACACACACACACACACACACACACACACACACACACACACACCCACACACACACACACACGCACACACATGCAAGCACGCGCACACACACACACACACACACACACACACACACACACACACACACACAGGGGTCAGATGGGACTGGGGAATGCTAACCTCCCTGGGGAGCTGCTTTAATTTACAGGAAGTTCAGGTCACTAAAGCTCCTTATTGTACTATGTTGTACTTTGCCTGCGTTTCCATCCTGTTTCTTCGTGGACTTCCTGTTAGAAATCAGGCTATGAAACTGCATACGTCTCAAAAAAGCAGCAACTTGAAGTACATGGGTGTGATGTGGACATAAAAAGACTGGATGTTTAGTCTGAATTCCTTTGTTTTCATTTTGACAGAGAAATATCCTGCTCGCTGGCTTGCTCATTAGCCAGTGTTCTAACGAGTTCGCAGTGTCATTGGCTAGCGTGCCTCATAGCTAGTATGAGAATTAGCTGGCATGAGAATGATTAGCAGCATAAAATAAAACTATGGAGCAGCAAGACTGACATAACCCAATTTAAAAATTACAAATTATTAGAGACTGAACTTGGAGACTCCTTTCGGGAAATGCTAATTAAATGTTTCGGACCAATCACAAGGCAGAATTCTAAAATTGGCATTTTTTGAGTGATGTCCCTCTATAGTCCTCATTTTTAGACTACAGGGATCCCTCACTTTCCGCGTTTAATGGGGACCGAGACCCCCCCCCCCCCCCCACCGCGACTGCCGATTTCCGCAAAGTAGAATTGACTCCCCTCGTACATGTATGTGTATATAATATCAATAAATACATATTCAACGCTATAAATGCTTATAATAACAATTAAACATTCAAAAATGCCACACCCCAGGCCCAGGCGGAGACGCGGCAGGCGAGGAGGGGCTGAACGACGACTCCGGCGCTTGGTTAGCAGTGGAAAGTTAGCACTTCCGGTCATACTGCTTGAAAATGTTCAGTATCTGTGAAACAAGATGGACGAGCTTCATGCTCGGACTGCAGCGCAGAGGAATCTACAGAACTGCTCCATGCTGTGTTTCTGTGAAACATGGCTCGAGGAGAGTACACCCGATGAAGCGACTACACCAGCCAGCTACATGGCCTTCAGGGAGGACCGGAGCGCATTGGCTAGCAACAAGGCTGGCGGCGGAAGAACGGCGGTCCTTGTTAAATAAACCTGGTGTACTGACTGCAAATTATCTATACATCTTGAGAATGGAGAACACCTAACTTTGAAGTTGCGGCCACTTTGTTTACCCAGAGAACTGTTCACTTTTTCCAAACAAAACAATGGGCATCGTGCAATATAAATATAATATAATATAATATAATATAATATAATATAATATAATATAATATAATATAATACAATTTAGTCCAATTTCAGTTATTGTTGTTATCTACTGATTTATTTATTTATTGTATTATTATTGTTATTATTATTAGTAGTAGTAGTAGTAGTATCATAATTTTATTTTTATTACTTTTATTATTATTATTATTATTATATTGATTATTGGGTCTGTGTAAGGTCCTTTTGAGAGAGATGAAATGAGATTTCCTTTCGGCTTTTTCCCTTTATCAGGAATCGCCACAGCGAATGATTAGCATGTTTTATTTGTCGTAGGTTTTTAACGTCGGATGGTCTTCCTGACACAACCCTTTATAGCAAGGAACAGAAACACGCTGACGGCTTTGCAGCTCCTCTTTACAAAAGTCAGCAATGGTTCTTTTACATCAACCTCTCACCATAGACAGTGACAGACATGGCCCGCCTTTGATAAACCAGTCAGCTGCACTGTGGGGGGACAGGGACAACCCTGTGGGGACTCGAACCCCCAACCTGTAAGATCCTTTTAAATATAGAATTTTTATGTATTTATTTTATAGTAGTTTGTGTGTTGTTGATTTGAGCCTTCTTTTCTGTTTGTAACTTGACTCTTTGAACAACCGCAGAAGAATTCCTGTGTGTAAAAGCACAAAAATCCTGAATCCTGAAAATAATGCATAAGATATTGGGTTGTATTTTGTTTTTGTTTGTTTAGAGGTTTTTTTTTGTTGATGTTGTTGCACAATTGACCTTGTTTTGCGACATTTTTCTTAACTTTTCCCCCTATTTTCCTTAATTTTCTTATTTTTTTATTTTTCAATGAACATTTTTGAAAAACCTGTGATGCACTGAAGCCGCAGAAACTGAAGCATGACGTAGCGAGGGATCACTGTATTTGCTTGAACAAGAAGCAGAATCAGCATTTGAATGCACATGTGCAGTTTTGTAGAATATTAAAGTTTATGGCTCGCACAAAACAGTGTCCTGTAATTCTTTTAGCCTCACATGTTAGCTTATCCACTCAGACCTAAAAAAAAATGTGTGGGTGAATAGAGCCTGGGTATTAACATATTCCCTTTCATCTGCTGAGCAGCATGGGCTTTCTGTGTTATATTTACTGGGATTTTCACTCCCCTAAAGAAAGATAAAGGGCTTTGTGGGGTGTGGGGGTTTTAAAATGACTGCATTGCGGTGCTAGAAGAGCACAATGTTGGGTTTCTGGTATTACAGCTCCTCTAACGCCTGATAAACATCGGAAAGAAGAAAACTGATGGATGATGTAATTCTGTCTAACCCGAAGAGCCATTTGTCAGGTTTATAGGAGTTTGTTTTTTTTTTAATCAGGGAAGCTGACTCATGCATGCAGGAGATGAACATCCATATCAGACACGTGGCACTCGCACTCCGCCTGCTTTGTGAAAACTGTGAAATGTAGGGGTAGGAGGTTTTCACAGGGTGTCTTCAGTAGCAACATAAGCCACTCTGGCCAATCATCTCTTCACTGGCAGTCCATGCATTGGCCACACCCACTTTGGGCGGCTGTTAGATTGATGGAAAACCGCCCCAACAGTTTTACACGTGTATCTCATTGCATCAGGAGTAATCACACAAACACTACAGATGTGGTGCTGAAAGTGCTGTAGATCTTTTGATAAAAGGCTATTTATAGAGGAAGTCACCATGAAGCAGTTTTCCATCTGCACAGCATATTTCCACATGTATGCAGCAGCTGGATCAAAGATACTCCAATACCAACACCATCTTCTTCATACTTGATTCTGTTTATAATAAATGCTCTTCTGGCTTCCTCATTTTAAACATTAATCTGTAGCTAAATTCACAAAATAAAATATTATATTCACTTTTTTTTACAGTAAACATAATTTAGGGTTGACTGTACAGAATTTGATTGATTACGATGGTGAATTAAGTTGATTGGGTTCGGAGTTGATTTGTTTTCTTTTCAGTTGATGTGAGCTGAGTTCAGTTGTATTAGGTTTAGATTAAATGAATGTGATCCAGATTAAACTGATTATGTTGTTTTGAGTTCAGAAGAGGTGAACAGATGAAAGTGCAGATGAACTGATTGCATTTTACAGGGATCCCTTACTTTCCGCGGTTAATTGGGACCAAGATCCCCCCCGCGACCGCGGTATTCCGCAAAGTATCCCCGACTGACGTATACATATATGTATATAATATCAATAAATACATATTCAACACTATGAATGCTTATAATAACAATTAAACATTAAAAAATAATGTATAAGATGTAAATAAAATATAAATACTCACATACAGATGCACGCGCACACACTCAAATGCACACTTCACATAAAAATGTCAGTCGCTTTGATGGGGGGGGGTTGTTTTTGTTTGTTTAGGGGGGTCGTTTTTCTCTCTCGCATAATTGGCCTTGTTTTGCAGCATTTTCCTTAACTTTTCTCCATATTCTTCCTTAATTTCCTTATTTTTTTAATTCAATGAATATTAAAAAAAAAAAAAAACGCAATACACTGAACCACATGAATTAAAGCGCAAAGAAGCGAGGGATTCCTGTATTTAATTTCAGGAGAACTGATTGCAATTTAATTTATGTGACTTCAGATGAATGTAAGCAAGTTTTTAAAACAGAAATAAGAATAGAATAGAAAGATTATGAATCAAAAATAAATGAAACCATTGATCAGTTCAGTTAGATTTAATTTGGATTTAGTTAGATTTAAATTGAGTTGGCTATGATTGTCTGGAGAGCTGTTCAGGGTGTACTCCGCCTTTGCCCAGTGTTGGATGAGATAGCCTCTCGACAACACTTTTAAGATTAAGCACTTCAGCAGATGAAATGAGATAAGAAGAGTAAACGGAGTTTGAATGAAGGAAACAGAAAAACCTGTCCTGATTCTGAGATCTGACACAAACCAAGTACCAGAAACAAAATATTCATTCCAATCTGAAAACATGAAAGCTTTTCGATACAGATTTAAGATGGGACGGCAGTCAGAAGCTCGTAAACCCTAAACTGTGTCTGCTTAGGCAAAAAACACAAGATTCGCAGCTCTTTGCCCTGTTCCAGTGAAAGTCAGAGTTTGTCTGATTGTTGCTGTAGTAGCTGTGGGGTTTTTTGAGTGACGCTTTAAGCACAGTCCTGATATTAATCTGTGTAATCTTTATTTTTTTGAATAAAATCACCAGAAAGATCAAAATCACTTTAACGTTATATTTATTTAACTTTATGAAGAGTTTCTCTTGGGCTGATTACTTGGCAACAGTATGTTGATGAAAGCCACTCAAGCTGTGGAAACTTCATGATAAGATTTATGGGATAGCTACCACTGGAGTAGCATGGCTACTAAAAAAAAAAAAAATCTAATAATGGGAATTAAGTCATTTAAATGTAAAATTTATACACACTATACCGGCATAGATAGCATAGGGAGGACGTAATAAAGGAAAATGATATAAACTTTCTGGTAATTCAGATAAAAGAAGATTAAGAAGATGACTAGAATAACCAATGACAAAATCTAATTTAAAAAAAAAGATAGGAAAAAAAAGAAAGATTTGATCAATAAATACCACCACCTTTTTCAAAGAGCACTACATGTCTTACCTTGTTCCTGGGTTTTCTGCTCTGAAGCATTAAAAACAATGAAGAAGAACAGCTGTTAAATCTCAATCCCTCAATTTTCTTAAAATGTCTAAACAAGGA
Source organism: Plotosus lineatus (assembly GCA_024760905.1). Classification (NCBI taxonomy): domain Eukaryota; kingdom Metazoa; phylum Chordata; class Actinopteri; order Siluriformes; family Plotosidae; genus Plotosus; species Plotosus lineatus. The sequence continues at coordinate 43,322,987 of CM045742.1, forward strand.
ATGGAGAATATTCACCATCTCTGTTACAATCCGATAAACCGTATTCGACGTAATAAGCGTCCTGCTCCAATAAGCACCCCCCAATGATTTTTATGTTATGTCGAATGACCGCCCATGTGTACTGGGAGCAAAATCGTAGCTCAAACTTACCAATTTTATTCGATCAGTCTCTGTAACGGTAAAATGAGGCGTTCACTGCCTGCAAAAGTGAGTTTACACAGTATTCCAAGACCCCATGCCACCGGGGAATGTCTATAATGTTCATCAGTAACAACACATTTCATCGTTCCGCCGTGCTTTAAAAAACAGGAAAATATTTTGCTGTGTTCTCTTGGTAAATGTCCAAAAAGATGAACCATTAGAAACTGCTACAGCAAAACTATGGGATGCTCTGAATGAATAGAGCGATGAGCCCTTTATGGACCAATCAGAAAGTGATGAGTATTTTTCACCGGATTCTCCTGCTCAATAACTTCACAAATTTAAGCACGTTCCTGGCCATGTGCTTTGTTTATGTTCGTGTTGATTGGTTCAACGTGCCATGTGCTAAAGCTGACATATGTGTTGATTGGCTCGATTTTACTTCCGGGAAAATGTTTAAAGGAACAGCACCGGGAGGGCAAAGTAAGGGGTCGTTTTTTTTAATTCATGCTGTTTTCTGTTTATTTTCAGCTTTCATGTAAGTAATTTGGTTGATACCACAAAATAAATAACACAAATACCAGTAAAACTCTTTTATTGTTCTGTTATTATTCATGTTTTCCACCTTGACGGTAATAAGCACTTACAGTTCCACTCCGTTGGTAAATATTTTAATAAGCGCACACCACTCTAATTTTTAAAGTGCACTGGGTGCTTATCATGTCGAATACGGTGTCATATCTGGTTTCCTATTACCTTTTATATTAAAGTAAATTAATTCATGTATTTTTAAAGCACCATGATGTTTCATCAGGTTCTGATAATTACAGCTGTAATGCCACACATGTGGCTCCCTGTCCTAACTGTGGCGATTGTTCATGTAGTACATTTACATCGTGTCAATGAAATATCTCATTATGTACATTATCATGTAAATGCCTCATTCATTCAGATGTACAGAGCTCAACAAGTTATTGGCCCGACCTATGATCAGCTGTGGTGGGTCTTACCCAGGTATTTGGCCCTTTCCTCTCTTCTCTGTTTAGCCAGCTTCTGTTTCTGCTCCGAGCTCATCCCATCTGTGCAACATCAAAAGATCAAATCATGAATAACACTTACAGCATAAGGAACACGACAGCACGGGCAACATCAACAGGAGGGTTATCTGCTATCCTTCATATGAAGAGCTCTTCTGAAATTACAGTTACTGTCAGCTATTACAGTAGGCCCTTGACTATTCACAGTTTTGCACTCACGGTTTGCATATTCACGGACTGCCAAGCAACTGTCACGTCATTCAAATTCAGCCAATGGCTGTCCTCCTTCCTGCTGATTGGTTGAGATGATGTAACTCCCCTTTTTCCTCATTCGCGCACAAGTTGTCAATGAGCCTTTTTTAGTGTGTTTTAATTACCAGTTAAGCTCTATGATGCCACTCATCAAAGATAATGACGTTGGATGTCTCTTCTGAAGCGATAAGACTCCGGACGAAATGACAGTTTCCTCTGAAGTGCCTGAAGAGGAATAATCATCTGAACTGTTGTAAAACACTCAACTATTAAAATCTTTTTTCAATTATTATTCCAGTACAGTACCAAAGTTAATGTTTAGAATGTTTGTGTGTATGATTTTATTTATTGTGGTGTAGCATGTTTCACATTTTGTTTATCCAATTTATTACATTTCTTGTTCTTTTATGTGCTTTGTGTTATGGTCTGTGTTTTAGGGGGACTTTGATTTTGGTGGCTGTGCCTCTAACTAATTGTTTTCTCTCAGCTTCGGCTGAAAGGCAAGGCTGAGATACTCAGTGGCTCACACCTGAATTCACTATTCTACTCACAATAAACAAAAGCAGGCTTACCTCTGCACCAGAGGATTAACTCACATCAAGTCACCGCTTCTTTGGTTTGTAATGCTCTTTAACTTTCTCACTCTAAAACTCTGTTTTCTACTTGCTCCTGCTGAGGGGCGTGGCTAAGCTGCTCGAACTGAATTCAGTTCATACCTGAATTCAGTCATGTCATGCCTCACAAGTAACACAATATCGTCCTCTAGTGGGCATTTTTGAAAACTACAGTGCTGTATGTTTCAAGGAAAATGCATTCAAAGGTGTATATCAATTGAGTTTTTCTTAATCATTACTACATTTTACTACATTAATACTGTATTAATGAGTAAGACTGTCTATAGAACGTGTTTAAGAAGCATATTTAGCGCATGTAATAGATACATAGTATTTTACTTCCGGTTGATCATCCGTGCATGCAATATGATAGATGGGTTTTTACTTCCGGGTACAGAACTCGCGAATTATCTTCATTCGTGGGAAGGGCCGGAACCAAACCCCTGCGAATAAAGAGGGCCTACTGTATTTGAAGGTCTGTATTCTTTCTAACAAGGTCATATTGCTTAAGGTTGTGATAAGCATCCACAAAAATACAGGTGAGAATATCATCGTGTTCTTTTAGATTTATCACAGAATATATATCAGGAGGACATGCATTACTGTCCTGACATGAGTTTGCTTCAGTCTTTAAGATCGTGTTGTGTGAATCCTTACACTCTTTATGCTGGAGTTCTTTCGGATGTTTGTCCCATTTTCTGTACCTACAAATAAAACTCTTTCCCTTTTTCCCATCTTTACTTCCTGACACACTTTTACTTTTCCACCAACTGTACATCTACTTTCTTACCTGCCTCATGTCTCACCTATATCTAGTTTTTCAGCTGTATTTTACCTGTGTCTACCAGCTTACCTTTGATTACTTTCTAACCTGTTCCTATTCTCTTTCTATTCATCCTACAAACAGTGATGTCATGACTTCACCTACTTAATTATTCAAGGTTCAAGGCCCTGTGAAAGTCGAATTTAAAACTCACAACCCTTTCACAGATTACAGGTTTGGTATCTGATTCACAGAAATATCTTTCACTCTATGTCTGTGCAAATATACTTCTTAAATTATGCTATGCACTTGTATGTGAGTGTGCTTACACCAGAATGGGTGTGCGTTCCTCTGTACTATCCTATGCAGCTTATGCAAGACCTACCATGCGAATCTAACATGGGAGGGTCTGTTGCTATGGAAACTTCTCACTAGGACATAGCAGGAACACACTTGGGACTGCCAGACAGTTTAAGACTGCTTGTCTACACGCGCGCACACACACACACACGCGCGCACACACACACACACACACACACACACACACACACACACACACACACACACACACAGCTGAAAAACTGCAGTTGTCCTGTACTACCTTCCTGCTCTAAACAAACAATCACTTGATGCTAAGCCACAACCATTTGGTAGATTAAAAGCAAAACAGAGAGATGATTCATGACGAGTTGCGATGGCGTGCACCACCATGTCCTCTGGTAAGATATAGCGTCTGGTAAAACAAACCGGCCACTCTTTATTGTACGAGCAGTAACTGTGCTACATTCCTGTAGTCATTAAGCTCAGTGGAGTGGAACAGACTCAATAGATATCAGTGCAATATCACACTGCCGCACAAGCTCACTGCATCGACAGTGTAGGAAAACACACTTGGGTTCAGTTTAAACTTTCGCATGTATACAATTCTTACCATGTTTACATAGAGTCATGACAGATTTTCTGCCTTAACCAGGCAAATAACACAGGACAGGATTGTAGCGAAGTCTGTTTTCAAATAAACACTAACACAAAATGGTAAAGGCCCACCAGTCAGCGCTGGCCTATCACACAGCAAGCGAGGGTGAATGCTAACACACACTTTCACCAAAAACATGATGCAAGAATATATTTTCAAAACTGCTGCTCCTGCTGCATCACAGGGTAATGTAACACTCTCGAAGGAACATGCTCTCCTAGTCCGACCTCTATTTTGTTTTCGGGCTCAAGGCCATGAACCAAATTCACAAACTGGTCTCGTAGATTGTCCATGAGTAATTTTTTAGCTGTATAAACTCATCAGACTAGGGGCAGTTTTGTCTCGGTGGTAGAGTGCTGGATAACTGATTCCAAGGTCCGGGGTTTAAGTCAAACTGTCAACAGATTGTTACTGCTGTCCCCCAAGTGCAGCTAACTGGGTTATCAAAGGCTGGCCATGTCTCTCACTGTCTATGGTGAGAGGTTCGTGTAAAGGAACCATTGTTGAGTTTCATGAAGAGGAGCTACATAGATGTCAGTGTGTTTCTGCCCTGCGGTGGCCTGACGAGCCATCCGGGGTGTACTCTGCCCTCGCCCAGAGTCAGCTGAGATGGCGCCAGCCTCCCTGCGACCTTAATTAGGATTCAGCAGTTCAAAAAAAATGAATGAATGCATGAAGGCATTTTAAATGACATGGTTATATATAAAAGTCTGATTGAAACTCGGAAATACGACTGACATGCCTTATGAACATGTAAGTGTTTCTGTAAATGACTTCAGCAAGACAATTGCCTTATGCCCATTTGAAAAGTTGTTTTTTGTAAAACATATGCAAAGAAGTTATGAGGGATTGAGAGGTAAGTTCTTGCAAAAACAGTTGTGTTAGTAATCATGATCTCTTTAGAAATAGTAGGACTCAGCAAAGGCAAACCAATGCCGAGCCCAGCAATTCTCCATATGAGCTTAAATGTCAAAAATCATGCTAATGTAATAGTTTCCACCACAAACATCATCCACTATGATATGGTGCAGTACCTTTTTTGTTTTGAGGGGTGGGATTGTTCGCAGGTGTCATGGGTCTGCTGCTGGGTTTGGCTGCCGACTCTGTTTTGGAAGGAGGATCAGTGATTAGAGAGGAATCGGTGATGGTGGTGTCATCGGCTTTGAGGGGCTCCTCATTCTGTTTCTCTGGCCTCTGAGTCGAGTCTATAGGAGAGTTACTGAGAACTGGAGTGACGGGAGAGACAGAGAGAGAGAGAGAGCGAGAGAGAGAGAGAGAGAGAGAGAGAGAGAGAGAGGTCAATATCTGACAAGGTAACTGATAATAACTAATAAATACACTGCTATTAAGTGTGTTTCCATTGGTGGTACTGAGAGGCGGGGCTTTCACGGCACACACTACTGATTATTTTTTCCACCAATCATCTTTAATTGATTTTTATCAGATCTATAAGTTTTGGGCTTTCACCATGGACTAACCCCAAAGCCTCCTGCTTTTTTTAGATAAGCATTCATTAGCGTTCAATACCGTATCACACCCATCCAGTTAGAACATCATTAGCAACCAGTTCACGCTCAGGTGTTAGCCAACAGTGAAATAATTCCTTTCCAGGGGTTTTCACTTCAAACACATCAAACAGAACCCGATTCCTCTGTGTCTGGTTTCTTTTACTTTCATCATTTTCATGTCACTGTCCGATCTGCCATGTGAGCTCCATATGTCAACATCTAAAACAAACCTTTAATCTTTCTTCTGGAAACACTCTAAAAAGAATCTTTTTTTAAGCAAATGGCTCCAGGGGTGGCATATGGACAAGGTGGATTACTGGAATCCAAAAGATCGCAGGTTCAAATCCAGGTTGATGTTGAGGCAATCTGAGGGAGTCCATGGAAGATGGTTGGTTGAGCTTGTATGGATGGAAGGGATGGCATACGCTCATCTTCCTGTCAATTAAAGTGAACATTAGCCAATCATGGGGGTCTATGAGCTCATTTGTAGTAGTGCTTTCCTTCTGAATGTGTTAGGCCACTCCTGAGTGTGCACGCACTGCAGACGCAGGTGACAGCATCGTGCGCCATCAATGGGTCATGCTTCCACTTCTCTCTGGTTGATAATGGTTATATGATGATGGGAAGGTCGCACTCGATGAGTGGCAATTGAATTATATAGGACAAAATTGGGGAGACACAAACCTTTTTTCTCTGTATATCTTTCTGTTAAGAGTGAAACCATATGCAGTAATCTTTTTTCTTCTCTATACATTAAAACTAACTTTAAATTGGGTTGAACAGCCATGCTACCACATGTAAAAAGGGTTGTTCACAGTTAATTAAGGGATCTTCACCCCTGCACATGTTTTTCTGGAAGTATATTTCACCAGGAAACACTGGTAAGGGTTTGAAAATGTCTATAAGTATCCCGTCATTTCATGGTTATGGATGTTACATTTTACATTCAGACCAGAGTTCATATTAAGATTTGCAATTTTTATTAATTTAGTATTATTTTTTATTTCAATCAGAAACAACATGGCTGCCATGTCCAAGATTCACACTGACAGACATGTTATGTGAAGCCTTGTAATGTTAACGTTTTGTTTATTTATTTCAAGCTTTATTTTCCACTGAGCACAAGTGCAAAATGGTTGTGAAGTCGAGTTTACAATAAAAAGTGAAAAATTTTAAGCTTTAGAAACCTCGCCCAACCATGCAGCTAATGTAACTTAACCTTTGACCTCATAGGGGTCAGAGTGCACATAAACTTCCTGTTTTCATCAAGAACACATGTGAGACTCTGGCTATCTTTTCTTATACTGCAGTGTGCGTGTGTGTGTGTGTGTGTGTGTGTGTGTGTGTGTGTGTGTGTGTGTGTGTGTGTGTGTGTGTGTGTGTGGGTGTGTGTGTCTGTGTTTGTGTGTGTGTGTGTGTGTGTGTGTGTGTTTGTTATATTCAACCATGATGGTGTCAGTGAAAGAAAACCACAAATCTCTGACTAACATTTCAGAGAGACGCCAGCTGCTGCCGAGCCCTCACACCGCCACCACTACCATGTTCTCATTCTCAACCAGTTCACTGCTAACAGGGCTAGATCTTACAGATACATCTCTCCTTATCCTTTCTGGCCTTTTCCATTCACCGAAAAACAACTGAGAGAGTGAAATTAAACAGATATTAATATCTGGGCAGGATGAGTGACTGACTGTTACACTGCTATTCACATTACTGCTAAACAAAAACAGAGAAGAGCAAGAACATTGGGAAGAGAGGGAGAGAGCAAGAGAGAGAGACTGTATATTTAGCCGTATCCAAATCTCTCTCTCTCTCTCTCTCTCTCTCTCTCTCTCGCTCTCTCTCGCTCAGTCTCGCTCTCTGTCTCTCGCACTCTCCCTCCCCCCTTTTGCATAAACAGCAGGCATGTGGTCTTTCACTGTGGAGATAAACTGCCACTGCAGAGCTCCATCTGCCACACACACACACACACACACACACACACACACACACACAAACACACACACACACACACACACACACACACAAACACACACACATAAGTGGAATTAATAAGGACGTAAATAAAGGGTGACACACCTCCATGCTGAAACAGAGGAAATGAAATGAATGGTCATGGCTCTTGAGATAAATAAACACACTTTCAATGTTCAGTGTTTATACCAGGAATAATAACGATACTGCCTGTTGGTACTGATACTACCTATTAGCACCTGAGAGCAATGAGGTGTGCACTAGGAATAGCAGACTGATTCGGGGGGGGGGGACACGACACTGCATCAAGGATCGGCTCTGAGCTCTTTCTTGTTTGCATATATTAGAGGGAGAACACAGGAATGTTTGGAGATGAAATGAAAGTGATGGGCTAATAGGAGCAGCATTAAGAAAATTAAAAAGAAAAGGAAGAGGAAGAAGAAGACCTGTTAGTAGAGAAACAGACTTTCAATACTGACTTTAAAGTGCTGAGACTGGTTTTGAAGGAGAGAATGTGATAGTTAAAGGGTGAAAGGCTAATAAATCAGAGAGAATGGCAGAGAACCACAGAAAGGAGTCATCGTGCAAGTTGTTTATATAGCAGGAAAAAAGGAGAGTGAATTAAAGGGGCTGAGCAAGACAGACAGACAGAGAGAAAGCCAGAGAGAGAGAGAGAGAGAGAGAGAGAGAGAGAGAGACAGAGAGAGAGAGAGAGAGAGTATGCGATGGAGTTCATTAGTGAATTATGCCTTTGTGTTTGTGAGCTGCATGACTGAGTGCTGGATAAGGACTAAAGCAGTAGGGGGGGGGGGGGGGGCAGAGTGAAAGACAAAATGAGAAGGAAAGAGAGGAAGGACTAAGCCATAGAACAACAGCAAGAATATTTGCGTACATGTTGAGACAGAGGATCTGATCATCAGAACATCAGGACATGTTGGAGCTTCGGAGACAAAATGGAACCCTGGATGAAGAGCTGATATCAAAGAGATACCTCTGAGTTCACGTCTGTGTACTACAACATGGACTAACTACCAACGACGCCATTTTCATACACCAGTTACTCTACAGACTGATACTGTGGGAATCAAAGAGAAGGTGCAAGTTTAGAGAATCTAATAAAGATACACAGAACCTTTACCTTTTAAGACATATACAGTACAATTCACTATAAATCACCTCAATAACGTGTTTCACATAGATAACGGAATTGGAAAAACAACATGTTTCCCCTTTCCTCTTGCTTAATTTGAATGAATAATTGGGCCTCATGTGGTCCGTGGGATGTAATCGGTCTGGAAAGTTCTACTGGAACCCTGACCGCTTGAGTGTTTTTTTAAACAAGGTGAATTTAGAGTCTGATCACCAGTTCTGACCTTGTTCTGAATGTTCTGAATACTGATTGAGTAATTAGTATTCATTCTGTATGTGTCACATGTCAAGTACAAATTACACCATTCATTCATTCATTCATTTTCTGAACAGCTTACTGGCGCCTATCTCAGCCAACTCCGAGCGAGGGTGGGGTACACCCTGGACAACTTGCCAGGTCATCACAGGACCAACACTCACACAACCATCCACACCTAGGGGACATTTGAAACGGCCAATTAACCTACTGTGCATGGATTTTGGACTGTGGGAGGAAACTCACACAAGCACGGGGAGAACATGCAAAACTCCACACAGAAACGCCCAGGCTGGGACTCGAACCGAGGACCTTCTTGCTGTGCTAACCACTATGCCACCATACTGCCCAAATTACACCATCACAGTGGAAATTATTGATCTAGGAATATGACTCGGCTGAAACCGCTGCATGCTAGCATTAGCATTTAGTCATTTTTTAAGTCGAATTAGCCGTTAACAAGGTTAGAAATGGTTAGTAAACTGTTATGAGCTGTAACGCAGCCCAATAGAAATTACTACAGTCGACCCGTATGACTGGACCATCATTATCACTGTATTTGGTGTCAATCATCAATCACTCCACTTCACCAAACGTATAATAAATATAAAAAAGATCCACATTTGAAAATGACCTTCCAGTTAACAAATTAATTCTTACAACAAATGTGGGTGTATTTATGTTTTTGTTCATTGTTGAAAATCATTAGTACTTATTTAAATATGTAAATATATAAAACGAGCACTGTTTTACTCCATCAGTCAATACTGCTGAGCACTCCTCCCCAATCTGGATGATATTTAAAAATAAAATACTTTAAAAAGGTTAAAGATAAAAGATAAAAAAGTGAGGAAGTACCATTAGCACCATTAGAATAGTGTGGTACCATCAGTTGTTCTGGAGAATGGCTAAATGGGTCACTTCACATAGGACAGCGGTGTAAGATGAGGACACAGAAATTAAACTAGGAATTTCTCAAAAATCTTTCTTACAAGACACAGCGTATCATCCACAAGTTCGCCTTCCATGAGAAACAAAAGACAAACGAAGGATGTGGAGGTAAACTGGTGTGAATGTAAGAAGAACATCATCTTCAGAAGGTAAATGCAGTCTTCAAAAATACCAGCTCTGTAGTTTATAAACTTAAAATGAATATGAAATAAAGTACCCAGAAACTCACATTTAAGGTTTATTTTGGGTTTCCGTCAGTGGGTGATGAAATCTTGTGTTGATACACATCTGGAATTGTACAAATTGTTCAGAAATCTTATGATATGATGTAATTTTGTTCAATCACATCCTAGAGATTTTCTTTTCCTCGCAATAATCCTGCACTCGGGTTTTTATTTTTTGAGTATAACTGAGCAGGTATTATTGTATAATTATCTTGTTAAAGCCTACAGCTGTGTGTGTGTGTGTGTGTGTGTGTGTGTGTGTGTGTGTGTGTGTGTGTGTGTGTGTGTGTGAGAGAGAGAGAGAGAGAGAGAGAGAGAGAGAGAGAGCGAGAGAGAGAGAGAGATGGATAATACAGCCGTAGCCCGGCATGTGCACACTTGTGCACTGGGTGGTGTGGTCAGGTTTCAGCCTATGCAGATGGCACCAGAGGGTAAAAATAACCAGAGATCATCCAGCAGCCATAAAAGGCTTTGCGACTCAGACACAGGCACCATCAGGAATTTGCACATGTCTACATGCTACATAGGAGAACATAAGAGATGCAGTGATCACTTCACTTATCCGATGCTCATAATGGATAAATTGACTTGTAGAAGAAAACCAAGAATCGTCTTGTGGCTGCTTTCCACCAATTCGAAACCACAAAATATTTTGAAAGAACAACAATGTCTTTTACTCCCCAGACACTCAACCAATCAGATCACACTGTTATGGAATAGTTTGAAATAACTTCGACATCCTCACTTTTTAAATTAGCCGAGTGTTCATTACGATTCTCCAAATGCAACATCCTGAACATCAGAAACCATCACAGACAGCTGGAGACGCTTTCCATAAATAACACAAGTAATAAACCTCTCCTTACAGTACATGTTATCATTTGTGAATATAATAATATCATAATAAACATTATCACGGTCTGGTCCATACTGAAGATATACTTAATCAGGAGGCTGCAGACTATTGAACAAACCCGTAGCCAGTAAGGGGACTTCATCATTCAGCTTAATTAGCAAAGTACTTTCTTAAAGTTTTTTAACTCCCTGTGAAGGTCATGCCCGGATATTAAACTTTTTATAACGCAATAACGTATTAAATCTACTTTCACTTCACTTCTGCTTTATCTCAGTATTATCAGGATGATTTGCTGCTGGCAGAATTAAGATACGTAATGTATGTATGGGCAGTGGTGGCTTAGTAGTTACTAAGGCAACGGGTTACTGATCTGTAGGTCAGCGGTTCAATCCCCACTGTTGGGCCCTTGAGCAAGGCCCATAACCTTCAATTGCTCAGTGTGCGTGTGTGTGCGTGTGTGTGCGTGTGTGTGCGTGTGTTTTAAAAAGGGCTGTATAACAGATTATTGGTGTTTGCATACACAGGCGTATCAGAGTTCACATCATAATGCTGAGGTTAAAATGGGTCAGCTCAGAGTGTGTGTGTGTGTGTGTGTGTGTGTGTGTGTGTGTGTGTGTGTGTGTGTGTGTGTGTGTAAAGAATCTGGGTCAGTGAGGCCTCAGGCATTTCGGCTATGTGCTGGTGCAGATGGCAACCAGACGCCTTGTTTTTCCCTGTATGTGTGTATGTATGTATGTGTGTGTGTGTGTGTGTGTGTGTGTGTGTGTGTGTGTGTGTGTGTTTGAGGAAGAGAGAGTGAACAAGAAAAAGAGACCTCTATTTACACATGAACATCTACAGCATTCAGCAATTCTTTGATAAAAAAAATCCCCCAAAAACAAAACACTGGATAGGTACAACTATATTATCAATAATAACAATAATAATAATAATAATGATGATGATGATAATAATAATAATAATAATAATACAAAAGTATTGTTATTATTGTTGTGAAATTAATAAGATATTGATATTATACAGTAATATGACAAGCATTAATATTCATTCATTCATTCATTTTCTGAACCACTTAATATTAATAATGGTCATGAGGAGGCCAGCGTGCATCTCAGCCGACTCTGGGCGAAGGCAGACTACACCCCGGACAGCTCACCAGGCCATTGCAGCTGCTCCTAAAGAAAGTCAGCAGTGGTTCTGTTACATGAACCTCTCGCTGCAGACAGTGAGAAACATGGCCGGCCTTTGATAACCCAGTTAGCTGCACTGGGGGCATAGCAGTGACAAGCAGGTGATAGTGGGTGTGTCATGAGTGAGTAATCCAGCACTTAACCACTGTTCCATCACTGGCCCTGCATTAACATTATTTAGTATTCTTTTTATGTAATACAAGTAATATATATCAGTAATACTGTATTAGTAAAATAGTGGTAGTGAGATATTATTATTATTATTATTATTATTATTATTATTATTATTGCTGTTGTTAGTGTGATTGCTATTATTTACTAGTATTCTAATTTTCAATAAAAATAATTGTTAGTACTGATCTTACAAGTACTGTACTTAATTGTTCCGATTCTTTATTATTAAGAATATTTATAATTATCATTAATTAACATACAGTATGTTTCCTTATTTCTGACTGGTGGAAAGCATAATAAATAGTAAAACAATTTTGTAATTTAAATGACTGACTTCTGTATTATATGGACAATTATTCAGTCAAGACCTTCGACCTCGACAGATAACTCTCCATATCCTTCTTCACCTCTTTCAGAAAATGCTTATTAATATTATTGTTTCTTATTCATCATTCATTAGTATTCTTATTATTCACTAAAACATACTACAATAATTAATTATTATTCAATTTGTAATGATTATTTTTAATATTACAGTATTACAATTAGCAATACTGTTATTGTTTACTATGTAATTACTATTAATTACCATCTTGTATTATTATTATTATTATTATTATTATTATTATTATTATTATTATTATTATTTTGTGATATTATTATTATTATTATTATTATTATTATTATTATTATTATTATATCTTTACTATAGTCATTAAAACCCGTCATGGTGAATGGCTCAGATCAGTCTTCCACAAACTCTGATAAACAAGCCGACCTTTAGTTTTGTTACATCATTCGTGTATATTGAACCTACATTCCTGTACAGTGTTCCCATTCAGGAGAATTGAGTTTGTGCCAATACTGTCTTGAGATGATTCGGACGCTGGAGGTATTGGCTGTGAAGCAGCCAATCGTGACGGCATGGCTTACTTGACGGCAAGAAGCGCGGGGAGGGTGCGGGAGAGGGTATCCCAGCTGTTTCACATTATTTATGAACAAGTTGTAGGTTGTGGAACTTAAAACAAGACAAAGACAGGAAAAAATTACTAGCGCAGAACCAATAATTCTTTACGCCAATCTGAAATAATTTGTGCCACTGTAGCGCCAATTTAACCTCATGGTAAGATTGGTCCTGTATTACACACAACAAACAAAAAAGATTAAGATACAGGTGCTTCCATGACATCATTCCTCGACGGAGCTTGATAACACAGGTAAAAACCAGACCTGCAGTTCAATTGGACAATAACCAAATCCTGAAATGTGGTATTACAAATACACGAAAAAGAGGGAACAGAGGTCCTGACTCCTGACGGATGTGATGGTACAACAGGAAGTGATGAATGAGTGATTTTGACTGAACAAAGGTATGTATAGTCTGCACTAAAAAAGAAAATTACATCAACTGTCTCACTAGCAGTGTGTGTGTGTGTGTATGTGTGTGTGTGTGTGTGTGTGTGTGTGTTTGTTGCATTTGGAGAAGCTGCTTCAATGTCCGTCATTAAAAACTGTACTAACTGTAGCTGTCTTCTGCATGACGAAGTCACAGGAATTACAGGAAGTGTGTGTGTGTGTGTGTGTGTGTGTGTGTGTGTGTGTGTGTGTGTGTGTGTGTGTGTGTGTGTATGTGTGTGTGTGTGCGCATGCTCTTTGACCTCCATGCATTTCTGAAGACTGCCTACGTGTGAGATGGTGTTGTCGTGGAGATAAAGCTGTACGAGTCATGATCATGCGATCACTATTCTGGTTATAAGGATCCTGTTACAAAGCAGTTATCAAGCAGCTATAAAAGCAGGTCTTACTAATGTTATCTAAGCCTGTTACACAATCCATAACTGTGTGATACACATCAAGTGTCTCACAGAAACCTCATATTGACCACTGACTGTGCAGCGAAATGAAAATTTTGGGGGGATTACTACTTCATTGAACTTTCAGATAGCTGCTTTGAACTTTGGTCTCTAAACTCCAAACTGAGATACGGCCTGTTTTCTTTCCTCTGTAGGGAAGCATGGTGTGTGTGTGTGTGTGTGTGTGTGTGTGTGTGTGTGTGTGTGTGTGTGTGTGTGTGTGTGTGTAATATATGTGTGCATTCTGGTTCGATTTGTTCAGCTGTAACTCTAATATTAGCATCCTGACCATGTGAGAGAACAAACATGAAGGGCCGGCTCACACACACACACACACACACACACACACACACACAGGCCTCACTGGGGCAGTTCTGACAAAACGGACCGCAGTCGCATCATCCTGACACCATGATATTCGCTGTCAATCGGCACTGACCGCCATAAACAACGAGTTTTTCAAAATGTTTAAAAATTTTCTTGCTGGTTCTCAAAACCATACATCACCGTCTAACTGCGTTATAGCTGCCATGCTGTCATCTTTCACAACCGTTACAAAGCACATTCAATACGACCTCATCACCACCTGCTCACCCACTGATCGCAACCGCCATCAGATTTACTGCCGTGTGAGCCCTGCATAAGGAATGTGTTTTAAATTATATTTTATATTATTATATTTTATTTATTTGTTCACATAACTGTTGCTAATATCCCCCCCCAGCTCTCTCTCGCTCTCCCTCCCTGTAAGTTTGCGGTTACGGCTGTGCTTACGTTTACAGCCGTGTGCCATTTACAAATAAAGTAAAGAACAAAATTATAAATTTATTTCTAATATTAAAAACTTCCTGTTTTGTTTGTCAGTTAAATTCTGACCCCAGTGTATCACCACATCCAGTAACACATTGAGTCAGTGGGACTAAATTGATTTGATTGAGTCAAAAAAAACAAAAAAGGTGTGTTCAGGAAAGATCTCTGAAGAGCAGAGGGGTGGGGCCAGAACAGACAAACTTTCTGTCACAGCTGGAGTCAGTTTCTGAAACTCTACAGAATGACACTGATCCCTCACTACTTCGTGTTTCAGTTTCTGCGGCTTCAGTGCACAGTGGGTTTTTCAAAAATATTCATCAAAAATTAAAAAAAAAAAAAGGAAATTAATGAAAAATAGGGGAAAAAGTTAAGGAAACTTACATTTTTATGCAAGGTGTGCGTCTGTATGTGTGTATTTATATTTTATTTACATCTTTATGCATTATTTTTGAATGTTTAATTGTTATTATAAGCATTTATAGCGTTGAATATGTTTTTATTGAGATTATATACACATATACATGTATGTATACGTCAGTCAGGGGGGTCGGTCCTGCTTCGTGGAAATCGGCAGTCGCGGGGGTCTTGGTCCCCATTAACCGCGGAAAGTGAGGGATCCCTGTACATTTCCCAGCAACCCTTGGACTACTCCCAGACACATGACTTTGAACACATGCTCAGCACAACTAGGTTCCACCTGATTACCTGCACGTGGTATATCCTTTGTTTCTGTTGCTGCATTAATGTTGTGTTGCTTCCAGCTACTGTGTGTCTTAGCTCTTGGATCATGGTTCTTGTTTCTGTTCGCTTCGTTATTCTTCTGTTGTGCATTCGTATAACGTATATTCGTGTATTTGGGTTTAACACACACACACACACACACACACACACACACACACACACACACACACACACGCACACACACTGTTTTCTATTTTAATACCTAATTTTTTACATAAGTTTTGTATTCCTGCACATGCATCGGTCTCATATCATTACACTTTCAAAGTGTGCAGGTTAATAATCTGAAAGGTACAAATGTAACAGTAATAAACACACAAAAACACTTTCTGCTTTCGAATAAATCAATAAAATATTTAAAATGACACGTTCCAGCTGAAACATAAAATCCCCAGTAAGACTTATAGTACAGCTCCACTAGATATCAGGTAGCATGAAGGATTAAAAGTTCACAAATGTGGACTATAAAAGAAAACACAGCACAGTGTGGGACAAAAACTTGGACTCGAACTTTAATGGACATGCAAGTTGCTTTGCTGTAAAACTGCATGCAAAAGCATCTGTTTTTCAAACAACCTTTGAAAGTGAATACATAAAGCTTTTCGGGAACTCTATGTTTTCCGGTATCTGTCAATCAATAGGTTCTTTAAGCTCTGAGTGGTCTGAAAGTTCATCTCTATTGAAATCCACGCCATTCGCTCACTTTGCCGAAATGCTTGTGGTTTCCTCTCTAGAATCGAACTTCAGACATTAGACAGATGCTAGCATGCTGTTATGTGTGAGACAACACGGCAGTCTCATAACCGGAATAGAAGCGTCTTTCTTTTCAAGGGTGTAAACGCAGCAGGCCATAATCAAGACAGGACAAAAAGTAACTAGTAATATCACATGATTTCACTGATACTCCCTTACCTTATTCATGTGTGCCTCGCTATGAGATTTTAACACTAAAAAAAATATATTTATTGAAACTTTGGTGGGCTACTCCTTGGGTCATTAAGTGGGCGGAGCTTCACTGCTCACCTTCAGCATATGGCAGCACCACACTGTGTATATGACACATACCACACTCTTATTTCCATCTCTTATAACTATTCTGTTCCTTGTTCAGTACACATGTTTTTAACTTACTGAGTTCATGAATGAGCTCTACACATAACTGAATGTGTAGATGCAGAGGCGGAGCCTGTTTTTTTCACACATTTCACACGCCTGAGAGAAACTTTCAGCACAAAATAATTAGCACAGTCTCTTTAGCACAGTCTCTCAGAAAGAACAACTGTAGGTAATTACAGAACAAATCTCTACTCATCTGCATAAATCTGCATACATTATCATATATAATGAGCATTTAAACAGGATTAGTGTTTCTGCACGTTTACAGGCTCAATGCTCTACATGGGTCAGGAGTTTTATTTTCAGTGATGAAAGCAGGATCTGACTGGGGAAAGTCAAGCGTTATGAAGGTTGTGGGGTCACATGGTCTGGTTATGCAAGATGTCAAGGACGCAATCTATGCTAAAGAACTGCTTAAAACTACCCAGCCTGGCTGCATATTACAGATAAAGAACATTCTAATATAGTTTATGCAAAAATGAAATATATATCATTTTAGAGCATAGTGCTGCTGAATTCTGATTGGTCAGAAGGTGTTGATTAAATTTCTAACAGCATCTGAAAATCACATGTTTATATTAATGTGTCCCTTTGGCTTAATTTGCGTTTCTATAGTAACAGCTTGTTCACAGGGTTATACTGCGTTTGCGTGACATTAATGGAAGGAGTCACCAGTGTCAGTGCTTTGTAACAGTCAGAAAAAAGAGAGAGATTGTTTACAGAAAGAATGTTTACACCTGCTATAATGTTGAAATTGTAATAATTTAGTAAATTGTTTCGTGGATTTTCATTCATTCATTTGCTGAATCAATTAACTGTAAGTTGCTAGGAAGATGATGCCTATCGCAGCTGGCACTTGGCGTGGTAGGATACATCCTGAACACCTCCCCAGACCACTGCAGGGCCAACACATACACACACAAGTATTCACACCTATTCACACCTACAACCCCACCTAGGGGCAACTTATAACAGCCAATTAGTCTAAAGTGCAAGAGGAGAACATACAAACTCAACACAGAAACACCCAAGCCCAAACCAGGACCTTCTTGCTGGGAGGTGGACATGCTAACCACTACACCACTATGATGCCAACCGTTTCATGGATTTCACACCACAAAAAAGTAAAAAAAAAAAAAAAAGAGCACTCCACTAAGTCTGGTAATTCACCATATGAACTGGACTGTCAAAAACATTCTCAAAATGTTAAAGAATCTTTAAAAAAATTCCTAGATCCACAATTTGATTCAGATTATCTCAAAGATCTAAGGAAATCTTTCTTTTCCGAAGCTGGAAATGTTGAAGGTATCAGAATAAAGATAAGATTCAGTCTGAAAGACACACCCTGTATCAGTCCCTGCCTCCGGTGTTTTATTTATTTATTAATTTAAATGATCAGTGCTTGAAATAATAAACGAGTGATTTTCCACATTGTCTGTGATGACGACCTTTACGGGCGTGACTGAGATGGTTCTATTCCTACTACTGGCAGTCCTTTCCTCTACTTCTACGAGACTCTTTACATCACAGTGAAGACCTGAGCGCTGATGAATCGATGGCTCTGAGGGGAAATCCGTTTCTTTCTCCCTGCCCCCACCATATCTGTCCGGTTATGTTTTGAGAATTACTAATAAAGCCCTCCTTTTTTTCGACTCTCCTTCTCTCGTCCATCCTGGCGTACAGCTCTGACCTAAAACAGACATGTGAGGAACAAAAATAGGAAGTGATTTCCTGCTTCCTCCTCGGCCTGCATTATTTTATCACAGCACTGCTGGAGGAACACCTCCTCACTTTTGAAAACAGTCCGAGAGGAAGCATTAAGCACTGCTTTTCGGGTCAAATATCTACAGTGTTGCATTTTAAAGCTCTTTTACGAGTGTCTTGTTTCGGTTTTTAGCTAATTTTTAAAATCACAGATCTATTAAGAAGCTCAGCAGAACAGTGAGTTCCAACATTAGGAACAAATCACTCCATGTCGAGCTGTTACAGAATATTCATGACTATTTCCCTGAGGTGTGGGGCCGGTACCGTAGTGGTTCGGGTGCTGGGCTCATGATCAGGAGGTTGTGTGTTCAAATCCCAGTTAGATCCCCACTGTGCTAAGACCCCCTGGACAAGGTCTTAACCACAAGTGTGCCTCTGTTCACCCAGCAGTATAAATGGGTACCAGTAAAAATATACCGGGAAGGTAACCTGAGATGGACTAACGTCTCATCCAGGAGCAGTTGAACTCCTGGTCGCTTCACGCGACAGAAACCGAGAATAAGCACCGGCCTGATGAGCCACTAGGCTCGGGTGTAAAGAGCCCAAAGGACTTTACCTTATTTCCCTGAGGTGAAACATCGTGAGGTGTTTTCTTCCTCTTACACCACAGCACTTTCTTCTGATGTAACTTGTGTCATAATTTATATTTATTTCTCTCTGGTCCATTCAGGGGCGAAGGGAAGCATTGTGGTAAATACATCTGCCTCACAGCAAGAAGGCCTGGATTTGATTCCCGGGTTAGTTGAGAACATTTTTGTGTGGAGTTCTCTCTGACCTTGCGTGGGTTTCCTTGGGGTACTCCAGTTCCTTCCCATAGTCCAAAACCATGAACAGTAGGCTAATTGGTCGTTGTTATGTGTAGAATTAAGAAAAATAAAATTGCCCCATGAAACCAGTAAACCACGACAAACCATAACATAAACTATATACAGTTTAATAATATTAACAAAGCAACACAAAATAATACTTACAGCTTAAAGCTCAACCAAAAATACAAATTAAACAAAGGGTCCCATAGTCACCAAGCACCTGCAGCATGGTAAACTTAGAAGCGGCGTGTGCGCGCTGGGGGGAAAAGCTTGTAATCCCGCGTGTCGAAGGAAACAAATGTTGAACATCCTCACGTTGGCTGTGGGTGAACGTGGACAATGGACTTTGACGATGA
>CM045742.1:43345000-43370000 GCA_024760905.1 Plotosus lineatus
TAAATATTATTTATGTCTTTACTTCTTTACTGTTTACATTAATTTTATGCAATGCATTATGAGATTATATATACATACACAGGCTTTGGTAAAGAGTAGCTGCAAAGCCGTCAGCGTGTTTCTTGCTAAGGGTTGTGTCAGGAAGGGCATCCGACGTAAAAGCCTATGCCTAATCAAATGTGCGATGATTCGCTGTGGCGACCCCTGAGAGAGGGAACAGCCAAAAGGAAAAGAAGAAGATACAATATTGTGTAATTCAGTGCTTTGTATATTGCCATAATGTAATTATTGCACGGTGGCGTAGTGATTAGTACGTCCACCTCACAGCAAGAAGCGCCTCAGTTCAAGGGCATCTGCACTTCTCTCTGGCGTTTGCATGAGCTCCCCATGCTAGTGTGAGTTTCTTCTGGTTTCCTTCTACAGTTCAGAGGCATGCACTGTAGGCTCATTGGCTGTTCCAAATCGTCCCTAGGTGAGTGTGAGTGTGAATGGTTACTCTTCACCCAGAGTAGACCGAGATAGGCTCGAGACTCCCTGTGATCCCAGTAGGGATGAAGCAAATTCTGCTATTTTTTAGAGAGTGCTCCGAAAGGTAAAACAGTGAGATAATTATTTCAGTGTAATAAATTGTAATACATTATAATTCAGACAAAAAAGGTCAGAAGACTGAACTATAAATATGCAAATATCTGTCCACAGTGTGAAAGCTAATAAAGTGATGAATGGAAAAAATGATCACACTTTTTTAAAACTGCAGTCGTATAAGGCTTTTGCTGGGAAGGGGATGGGGGGGGGGGGGGGGGGAGTGAAATAAAGCACACTGGGATATCCTGTTGTAATAAAATTCTCCGTTTCAGTTTAGTAAATGCTCTTCTACTCCATCACATCTCTCAGTCATGTGATCATCCTCCTAAAACAACATGACCTTGAGTGATCTTTTCACACCGCCTAAACCTAGTCACCTTTTATGTCCTGGGATTTAATTTAATCAAGGACAGATGTCGAAGCCTTAAATCTGTTTCGTAGGGCTAAAACAATAACTATATATATAATAGTAACAAGTGGAGTATATTTCAGAAGGGGAGGTGCAAACATTTTGCAAATGATTATTATTTTTAAATGCACTCTTTGTCCACTTTTGTTTTGGTGTGAAATTCCATTTCATTAAGGGTGTACAAACTTTTGCACCCACCCTACAAGCCTACATTTATATCAATGGAAAACCTCAGCAAACTGATGTAGCGAGTCAGATGTGTGCTGAGGTGGACCTTTGGCCAAGAGCCTCAAGTTTCCGACTGGTCATGCAGTCTGGAACCACAGCCAGGAAATGCATCATGGGAAACTTTGAGTGCTCTTGAGAGAAACTGGAAGGAGAAGGAGGAGGAGGAACATTAAAATCCATGAAGATAAACTTTACAGGGTGTCGTGTATCAGCTGTTCTTTGCTGAAACATTACGCTACAAAATGGCCTCCTGGTTCCTGCAGCTTCCTCTGAGGACGAGACACTACACACAGGAAGCATTCTCACATATAAGAAGGTCTATCCCATAACACCCTTCTTCTGTTCTGGAGTTCTGGATTCTGATTGATCACAAAGTGTTGAGTGGAACAAAAAATCCAGTTTACATTAATTTGCTTACTGTTGTTTCTATGGTAACGGCTCAGCCACAAGGACTTGCTTCTATTAAAAATCTGGAAGGAGTCTCCAGTGTCAGCACTTTGCTACCTTTACAGCTTCTCTGCAACAATCGACAACAACCTCGAGGACTGATTAATGTAAATGTTAATGTAAATGTTAATGTAAATGTAAAGACGGGTGTTTATAGCCTCTGTTAAAGCGGCTAACGTTCCACAGTATTAAATGTATCTATTAATGGATAAAACATATGACGCCACCTTTTTTAAAGGAGCTCTATAACAGCCGCTGCGATATGATCCCGCCCATCAAAATTCAAGTTTCACAGGATGTACATTTTATATGTTGTGGTTCTGGCTACTTAAATTTCATTTCAGTAGGTACATTTCTACACTTATGACCAGCTATAACGCAGCCCCTTTAATATATTAAAGATCAATTGTAGTGATGTAAGAGTAATAAAGCGCTCGACATAAAACTAATCAACCTCAGGATGGGAACAAGACCAGCAATTCCGCACAACACACTGTACATGATTGATCAGGCCTCAACGTAAGCCGCGAATGATCATGTAGGTTACGCATCGGTTACACGAGGGCAAAAAACCCACGAACAATCCCTCACTTATTAAGTAGTTAATTATGACCAAGATCCCCCCGCGGCCACCGAATTCCCGAAGTAGGATCACCCCCCCCCCCCTCCCGACTGACATATACGTACATGCATATGTGTATATAATATCAATAAATACATATTCAATGCTATAAATGCTTATAATAACAATTAAACACAGAAAAATAATGCATAAGATGTAAATAAAATACAAAGACACACACACATAGATGCGCGTACACACAGTTGTGCATGCACACAGTCAGATGCACACCTCACATAAAAATCTAAGTAGTTTTGATTGGGGGGGGGGTTGGTTTGTTTTTGTTTGTTTGGAGGTTTTTTGCATAATTAGCCTTGTTTTGCGGCATTTTCCTTAACGTTTTCCCTATTCTTCCTTAATTTCCTTATTTTTTTAACTCGATTAATATTTAAAAAAAAACACAACGCACTGAAGCCTCTTGAATTCAAGCGCGGAGTAGCGAGGGATCCCGTATATGAAAACCAACTGTCTTGTATAAGTTATACATAGAAATTTATTGCTAGCTTTAGCGACTCGGTGTTGGTTGTCACTTTGTTTATCGACACGCATGATTTGTTACTCAACAAATATGGCAGCTCCTACTAAGAAGGCAAGGTATCGAAATGCGCGCGGTGAAAGCGTCACAGTGAAAACTTTTAAATCGGGGGGACTTTTTCCTGACGATTTTGTTTATGAAACTGAAAATGAAGGGGGTTGATGAAAACTACTTCAGTGTAAGATATGCATGGATAATGCAACGGAAATAAGAAGAGAAGCCGTACGGAGTGGGATATCTGCTCTGGTAGGTGAATCTGATTCTGAGATAAATGAAAATAATACTGTACTTTATTTCATATACAGTATTAGGCATCAAACAAGGGTAGGAAAAATCAACTCGAAACATCGAAGATATTTAAAATGGTTTAACTGGTCAGGAAGATTGAATTTTAGAGAAAATTCTTCTGTAAGCCACAGATTACAGTCACAAATTTACATGGAACCGACAAACAGGTTTCCATCATTGGGCCTTACGTTGAGGCCTGAATGATTATTACCTTCATATAACAGCACAATAAAAAAAAGCTCACTCATTCATCTGAGAGAGAGCTGGAGAGAGAGAGAGAGAGAGAGAGAGAGAGAGAGAGAGAGAGAGAGAAGGAGAGAGAGAAGGGGAGAAAGAGAAACAGACAGATGAAAGAGAAAGAGACGGGGAGACAGAAACATTGAGTACAAATAAGGGCAGACAGACAAAGAAAAAACGAGAGAAGCACACAAACATACATGCACGAGGAAAAGAGAGATAGAGATTTCTCTTCCTGCTATTACATGTGAATCTCTTTGAACATGTTGGGTCTTGGACGAGGCTCACAAAAACAAACACTGATGATGGAGCTCAGAACCCAATCATCGTCCTGCAGCTTTATTTATGGGTGTATAAGGGTGAGGTGGTTATCACACACACACACACACACACACACACACACACACACACACACACACACACACACACACACACACACCTGGATAAGGTCTCCTATCTCATGCGGTTTGTGTTTCAGTGGAAATTCCCTGATAGCTAATAGAGCTTTGATCCGTCCTGTGTGCTCTGAAACCCGGCCGGTCGTCTTGGAAGCATTTGGGAAGTGCACATACCTGGGAATCCTGGAATATCACAAACACATTCAACCACCAAGAATTCGGCTGCACTCCGTCCTCTTGGTCAGGCCGGGAGAAAAGGTTCTACAGGGTTATAGCTGTGCTAGATTTAACAAGACTTCAGTCATTTTTGATTAAATGTGCTGATTTCTGTCAACAGGAAGTGAAGCGACGGGCCTCTATGTTAAGTCTAATTGTATGCAAATAAGAAACAAAATGATTTATCGACTCCCAACAGGAATAACAGACTGTAGTGTTTACCCAACTGGGAAATATTTTCTGTGGTTCTTTCTGTACAACACACTCTACATGTTTCTACTGGAACCTCAGGAGTCACTCAGTGGGAAGTGTTTCATCTCCATTCAGACATCCACGCATTCATTCAAAAAAAGTAAAAACGTAGATAAAAAAGTAGATTCTAACCACAAACAGAAAGACACCAAGACCAGGAGTGCATCACAAAAACCCTTATCCATCCTGTCCTCGCTACAACGACAAATTCTTCTGTACAGTCACCTTTCCCAAAAAGCATAATTCTCTTATTTGTGCATCCAAGCTCGAGAGCAGCTTTCCTGGAAGAGCTGCTGGGCAGACTATAAATAATCCTCCAATTATATGGTGTCAGAAACTTCAGAGAAAACTCTCTGCTTCTCATAACCCATATTTGAACATCCTTGTTTGTTTTTCCCACACTTGGATCTGAGCAAATTATATTTATAACAAGCACCATCGAACGACACACTGGATGTATATCTGGGACACCTTAGGATCTGTCTGCATAGCCGGTGATACCAGTAATTTAGTTCCCTGTTTGAAAATCCAAAGAATCTATAGAATAGTTCATCAGGTCTGCAAAGTTTCACGTGATTCCCGTGAATAACAACCGAGTAGGATTTTGAAATGGCCCACAGACTTGTCATCATTGTTGTGTAGCTTGATTTTTTTTCCCCCCTGGACAATAAATAAATTTAATAAATTGGAATTTAATACATTTTTTTTCTGTCATCATAATTCTGTTTTCAATTAAAAAAAATTCAAAATTGGGTTCCATGGAATTTTAGCTATTCTCCACCAGAATAAGTCTGCTGGAGTTTCAAGTGATTCTGATCACTACTGACAGAAGAGTAGAACTTTTAGAGCCAACTCTCCACAACAACAACAACAACAACAACAACAACAACAACAACAACAACAACGACTACTACATCAAGGTGATACAGGCAGACACTGATATCTTCACTGTAATGATAGAGTGAATCGTGAAAATATAGAATATTACAACACACACTTCCAAAACATAGCAATGAATACAGAGACATAGGCATCACATTTGATACGCTCGTATCAATACAATGATCTCGGGGTATGGAGAGTTACACTACCAAGGTACTAATTCAGATCTTGTGTTCCAATCAGTACAGTGATGTAGCCAAACACAGGAAAAAGAGCAAAAACAAAAATAGACCACAGAGATAGAGATGCTCCGCCGAAATAACTATTTCATAACATGTCAATATAGAACAAGCGTAGCAAGTTTAAAAACCCCGGCTTCAGCATGGAGCAAGTAAAATGTGAATAAAAATAGTATACAGTTTTGTCTCTGTGACCTTGAGAAGTAGGTCAAGGTCACTCACACAAACTCATCTCAACACTCATAGTAGTGAACCAGCACATGAAGCTTGAAAGCCCCAGCCTCAGTAAATGTACAGAAACTAAAGTGTGACAGACAGATGGACATACGGACAGATGAACCCCATTCCCAGATAAAAATTATGGTTTGTGATGATAAAATTCTTTTAGGAGAGCAGAGTGATAGAGGAGGAAAGTGTTTCATCAAGCGCGAGTGTGTGTGACACACGTCTATCCTTCATTTCTCCCTTCTGAAGATCCACAGCACTAAAACCCTCCGAGTGTGCACTGATTATCACACACTCCTTTGACAAATACACGTTGGTTTATATCATGTCCCCGGAGTTCTTCCACATGGTTTGGGTTTCACAAATCTGGGGGAAAAAAAAGAAAAAAACGCCTGCAGCTGCGACAGCGAAGATGTACACAAGACACGACGTTGTCTCTGCTACATAATTTAGAAGCATGCAACGTCAGCATCCTTCAAATTACAGCTGGCGGATGGGAAAAACGCCGTCCCGTTACACACGACCTCGGGCGGCTTGTTTAATGCTGACGCCGTCTCTCGGCTTGTCATTATTTCAATGTCAAAGCCCTTTCCCACTGGTTTCCCCGCTTTATTTACCCAACACGGCTTGAATTATAACCTGCATACTGTACACTAACCTTCTCATTAACAGAAAGAATTACAGTTATTATTATAATTATAGCACACAGAAAAACAGCCACTGCTTAAACCCCTAATAATAATAATAATAATAATAATAATAATAATAATAACCAGATTGTACCAAAGACCTCGGCAGCTTATGTAATGAATTGTACAGGTTGTTTGTATAATCTTATGTACAGTATTTCTCCTCTGGAATAAACAGAGTACAGAGGAATCTCTTCAATGTGAAGTGAGCTTAAACTTTATGAAAACATTCATGGAACATATCCACGTTTATCAAACCATAGAACTTATAAATCTTGTTTGCAACTACTACTCAAAGCTCCATGAGAATTTATTAACAGAAGAAGAAGAAAAAGACGAAAGGATGAGAGCCCTACCACTTGTGTGTGTGTGTGGGGGGGTTCTATGGATAATAAGCACCATATAAAACATGGAAGACCTGTACACCAGTGAAGAAGGAGCTGGTGATGATGATGATATGAAGAAAAAGATGATGATGATGATGATGATGATGATGATGACAAAAAAGAAGAAGAGAAAGGAGGAGGAAGAGATGTAAAGAACAACAACATTTGGAAGAAATGATGATGAACACAATGATGATGAAAAAGAAAACTAAAGTGGGTGGAGGGAAAAAAATTGAGGAGAAAAGGTGATGATGAAGATGATGATGTGAGGAAGAAAAAGGTGGAAGAGACAATGGTACTGTGAAGAAGAAAGAGCAAGATGATGATGATGATGATAAAAATAAAAAGAAAGAAGGGGGAGAGGAGGAGGGGAGAAAAGGAGGAGGAGGAGGAAGAAGAAGAAGAAATGAGTGGACCTTTAATAAAAACAAACAAACTAGTAGAGCTATGCGAGAACATGGAAACACAATTTCCTCTGGGATCAAAGTGTTCTGATTCTGAATATCAGGACTTTTCATCGATTGAAGAAGAAGAAGAAGAAGAGGAAGAATTGGAAGAAGAAGGAGTCGGCGGAAGATGAAGAACCCCAGGCTACATACCAGCTGTAAACTAAACACATAAAGCTCAGAACACAATGGGATCCCGTCCCAGGGTGTGTCCCAGACTCCTCCTGTGCTCCTCTCACTCTTCCAGAGCGGATTACAGAGCTGGAGGAATCTGAGCCAGGCGAACCCATCACATTCACTTCTCTTTACCTTTATCATTCAGAGTCAGTTTCTCCTCCAGACTCAGCTCCAGATCTCTGTTCTCCATTTCCTCCGTCTCTCTCTCTCTCTCTCTCTTTGTGTGCGTGTGTGTGTGTGTGTTTAAGCTCTGTGCTCTTCCCCTGCACACTCCGTCATTCCATCAGTCAATCCAGAAAAAAAGGAAAACCTCAGCCACGAACAAAAGCGGCTCTTCCAGCCTTCTTCCAGTCGATCAAACACACATCTATCACCGGAAAATCCAGCACCGGACCCTCCTGCCTCGAAAAATAACAACTACAGCTGCTAGTTTAGAAAATGTGGTGAAAAATAGTGACGCGAACGCAAGCCCGGAGTGAAGTGAGCTCGCGGGCCGTTACCGTGCCAACCCCACCGCAATGACACTGCTCTCAGGAACAGCAGCCCTATGCCGGACTCTACCATTTCACTCACGGGAAGGGGGGGGGGGTCATGTTCATAAAAAACCCACAACCAAAATAAATAACTGCTAAGCACTCTAAAAATATTTTTTTTGAGTAATCGGGTTAAAAAAAACAGAATTATTGCGTTTTAAGTTATCGTGATTTCTTTTTATACGAAGAAATAAATGAAATCTTAGTATAAGAGTTAAGCTCCTCCCCCTGTATACACACTCTTCTGATGTTCCTGCAGCAGTGGAAGAAATTCTTCACTTGAGCAGAAATAGAAAGGACTTGATGGAATGTTGTGATGTTTAAAAATGAAAGTCTGCAAAAAAGTTCCAAAAAAAAGTATTTTTACATAATCTGGCAAAAACGAGGAATATCAAAATAATCATCTTTTTAAAAATTCTATTTTCAATATCAAATCATTTTATTCCCCCCCCCCCAAAAGTTCCACTGAATCCCCAATGACCCTCACTATAAGAAAAATCTTTACACTATTACTGAATTGTTATAACTTTGTGTATACCTATGTAAATCAATACATAATTTAAAAGGAAAAGCAAGCAGCAATCAGACAAACCAATAAATAAAGCAAAAATACAAGTGATTCATTGATATATAAATAAATCGAAAATATTTATTCTTACTTGCAGTTCTTTTTCGAGTCAAAACATTATTTCTAACTTCATTATTGCACAAGAAAATTAACTTTTATTATTTTTTTTAATTTCATGACATTTCTTTTCCCTCATTCTTTCGCCATCGACTCAGTAAATCTTGAATATCTCTTCAGTCCATTGAAGAGCAACACACAGAACCACTCGCACTCACACACAAGGGCAATCTGGAACAGCCAAATACTCCAATGCACTGGTCTCCAACCCTTTATGCACCAGGGACCAGTTTTATATATGAAACTGTTTCTGCAGACCGGTTAGAGTCTACTCCATAGTCTTGTTTTGGTGGCTGTCACCGCAGAAAACCCCGCCTCACAAATATATGTGGTTGGAAACGGAAGAAGGGCGTTCAGGAATTCTGTGGCAATGTCAAAAACAATCGTTTTTCAAAATAAGACCTGGAAGCGCTAATAAAAATACTATAATTTGAACCATGAGATTTTGTTTGGAGACCGGTATCGGACCGGGGGTTGGGGACCCCTGCGCTAATATGCATCTCTTCGGATTGTGTAATAAAACCAGACTACCCTGATGAAACGCACACAAACTCAAAATCGCATGTAAACTTCACCCACGCTCACCAGTCGAACCCAGAACCTTCTGTAAGTCAGACCTACCAACCACTACGCCAGTGTGCCACTCTCCAACTTTTTTATTTCTGTAAAATAAGTCATGTGATGTTTTACATCTGATGGCCTTGATTATTCTACAACACAAAAGTTAAAAATACTATTAAAGTACACAGTGCGCTAATTTTTATATCCTACTGAGTTTTCACTGCATCTGGATTCCTAGCATGATTTCTCTTTTTTATTAATTCATAAATTCATTCAAATGGCCATTCATTCATTCATTCATTCATTTTTTAAGTCGCTTTATCCTAACTAGGGTCATGGGGAGGCTGGTGCCCATCTCAGCCGACTTCGGGTGAGGGCAGGGTACACTCTGGACAGCTCGCCAGGCCATCGCAGGGCCAAGACATACATTCACACCTAGGGTTGATTTAGAACAACCATTTAACCTACTGTGCATGTTTTTGGACTGTGGGAGGAAACCGGAGCACCCGGAGGAAACCCACACAAGCACGGGGAGAACATGCAAACTCTACACAGAAACGCTAAATGCTGGAAATCAAACCCGGGACCTTCTTGCTGTGAGGTAGACATGCTGACCACTATGCCACCTTGCCACCTCCAAATTAATCTTATAACTTTTTATAATGAGGAAAAATATAATGTTGGAGGTTGTATTATTATTTTTATTTTTGTCAAAAAGTAAGAATAATAATACAACCTCCACCACCACCACCACCACCACCACTAATAACCTTTTATTCATTCTTCTGAGCATCCTAATTAAGGTCGTGGGGAGGCTGGGGCCCATCTCAGCTAACTCTGGGCGAGGGCAGATTACACCCTGGACAGCTTAACAGGCCATCACAGCACATTACTAATAATAAAATTATATAATATAACATAGTGAAGCCAGTGGCATAGTGGTTAGGGTCCTGCGCTCATGATCGGGAGGTTGTGTGTTCAAATCCCAGTTAGACCCCCATTGTGCTAAGACCCCCAGGCAAGATCTTAACCACATGTGTGCCTCTGTTCACCCAGCAGTATAAATGGGTACCAGTAAAAATATACTGGGATGGTAACCTGCGATGGACGAGCATCCCGTGCAGGAGGAGTTGAACACCTGGTCACTTCACGCTATGGAAACCGGGGATAAGCACCGGCCTGATGAGCTGCTGGGCTCAGGTGTAAAAAGCCCAAACGACTTAAAGAAAAGAAAGATAATATATTCATATAATAATATTGTGTTTTCAATATATATGAAGGTTTTTTTATTCCTGGTGTACCAGAGGACCAGATGATTTCCTTTTCACAGGTACATACACTAAAATATAACATTTTAAAGCAGTAATGCATGCTTTTATCACTTTCTGCATCTCAGGGACTTTCTGTTACACACCTGCTCACACACACACACACACACACACACACACACACACACACACACACACACACAGAGAGAGAGAGAGAGAGAGAGAGAGAGAGAGAGAGAGAGAGAGAGAGAGAGAGAGAGATAGAGAGACAGAGAGAGAAAGAGGAATTAAGAAAAAGGAAAGAAGGAATAAATAGAAGCAGAAGCGAATGAAGAAAGAAAACAAGAAAAAAAATGGAAGGAAGCAATCAAGGAAGGTAAAAGGAAAGAAGGAATAAATAGAAGCAGAAGCGAATGAAGAAAGAAAACAAGAAAAAAAATGGAAGGAAGCAATCAAGGAAGGTAATAGGAGAAGGGAATGGACAAAAGAAGAAAAAGGAAGGAAAGAAGGAAGGAAGGGAAAATAATTTCTCTCTGTGTTCAGATTTCGTCCTAATCCATGAAAGGTATTGTTTACCTGCGGACGGTAATGATGGGAAAAAATGCAGCCATGAGGTGGGGCACTAACCAGTGTCTCTCCCCCTCATGCCAGTCCCAAGCCCGGAGAAATGCAGAGGGTTGTGTCAGGAAGGGCATCCGACGTAAAACCAATGCCAAACTTTTATGATGCAAATCAGAAGTATTATCCCCATACCGGATCGGTCGAGGCCCAGGTTAACAACGACCGCCATCAGTGCTGTCAATCAACAGGGTGCTGATGGAAATTGGACTACTGTTGGTCGAAGACGTCGAAGAAGGAGAGGTGGGAGGCGTGTCCGTAGGCAAAGAGAGAAGAGGAAAGGCATGAGTCTAGGACTGAGAGTGGGGACTTTGAATGTTGGAACTATGCAAAGAAAAGGTAGAGAGCTGGCTGACATGATGCAGAGGAGGAAGGTGGACATACTGTGTATTCAGGAGACCAGGTGGAAAGGTAGCAAAGCTAAAAGCTTAGGAGCAGGGTTTAAGCTATTTTATCATGGTGTGGATGGGAAGAGAAATGGAGTAGGAGTCATCTTGAAGGAGGGGTTTGTCAGGAATGTTCTAAAAGTGAAAAGAGTGTCAGACAGAGTGATGAGTCTCAAGTTAGAAATTGAAGGTGTAATGCTCAATGTTGTTAGTGCTTATGCCCCACAGGCAGGAGTGCGCTAGAAGAGAAGGAGAGATTCTGGAGTGACTTAGATGAAGTGATGCAGAGTACCCCCAGAGGTGAAAGAGTGGTCATTGGTGCAGACTTCAATGGACATGTTGGTGCAGGCAACAGAGGGGACGAGGAAGTGATGGGCAGGTTTGGTATCCAGGACAGGAACGCAGAAGGACAGATGTTGATTGATTTTGCAAAAAGGATGGAAATGGCTGTGGTGAATACTTTCTTCCAGAAGAAACAGGAGCATAGGGTGACTTATAAAAGCGGAGGTAGGAGCACACAGGTAGACTACATCTTGTGTATGCGATGTAATTTGAAGGAAGTCAGTGACTGCAAAGTAGTAGCAGGTGAGAGTGTTGCCAAACAGCATAGGATGGTGGTATGCAGGATGACGCTGATGGTGAGGAAGGTGAAGAAGGCAAAGGCAGAGCAGAAGACAAAGTGGTGGAAGTTGAAAAAGGAAGAGTGTCGTGTTGTCTTCAAAGAGGAGTTGAAACAGGCTTTGGGTGGCCAGGAAGTGCTTCCAAATGACTGGACAACCACAGCAAATGTGATCAGGGACACAGGTAGGAGAGTACTTGGTGTGTCCCCTGGAAGGAAAGTAGATAAGGAGACTTGGTGGTGGAATGAGGAAGTGCAGGAGTGTGTACAAAGGAAGAGGTTAGCTAAGAAAAAGTGGGACATAGAGAGGACCGAAGAGAGTAAACAGGAGTACAGGGAGACACAGCGTAAGGCGAAAGTAGCAGTGGCTAAAGCCAAACAGAGGGCGTATGATGGCTTGTATGATAGGTTGGACAGTAAAGAGGGAGAAAATGATCTATACAGGTTGATACAGCAGAGAAATAGAGATAGGAAGGATGTGCAGCAAGTTAGATTGATAAAGGAAAGAGAGGGAAATGTATTGACTGATGACAGAAGTGTGCTGGGAAGATGGAAAGAATACTTTGAAGGGCTGATGAATGAGGAAAATGAGAGAGAAAAAAGAGTAGAAGAGGTGACCATTGAGGAGCAGGATGTAGCAAAGATCAGTAAGGGTGAGGTGAGAAGGGCATTGAAGAGGATGAAGAATGGAAAGGCAGTTGGCCCTGATGACATACCTGTGGAGGTATGGAAGTGTCTAGGAGAGGTAGCAGTAGATTTTCTGACAAGAACATTCAACAAGGTCCTAGAGAGTGAGCAGATGCCGGAGGAGTGGAGGAAAAGTGTGCTGGTGCCCATTTTTAAGAACAAGGGAGACGTGCAGAGTTGCGGCAACTACAGAGGGATAAAGTTGATGAGCCATACGATGAAGTTATGGGAAAGAATAGTGGAAGCTAGTCTAAGGGCAGAGGTCAGCATTTGTGAACAACAGTTTGATTTCATGCCAAGAAAGAGCACCACAGATGCAATGTTTGCTTTAAGGATGTTAATAGAGAAGTACAGAGAAGGTCAGAGGGAGCTGCATTGTGCCTTTGTGGATCTGGAAAAAGCATATGACAGGGTGCCAAGAGAAGAACTGTGGTATTGCATGAGGAAGTCTGGAGTGGCAGAGAAGTATGTTAGAGTGGTGCAGGACATGTATGGGAGATGTAAGACAGTGGTGAGGTGTGCTGTCGGTGTGACAGAAGAGTTCAAGGTGGAGGTGGGACTGCATCAAGGGTCAGCTCTGAGCCCCTTCTTGTTTGCTATGGTGATGGACAGGCTGACAGACGAGGTGAGACAAGAATCTCCATGGACTATGATGTTTGCAGATGACATTGTGATCTGTCGTGAGAGCAGAGAACAAGTGCAGGAAAATCTAGAGAGGTGGAGGTATGCCCTGGAAAGGAGAGGAATGAAGGTTAGCCTCAGAAAATCAGAATACATGTGTGTGAATGAGAAGGACCCAGGAGGAACGGTGATGTTACAGGGAGCAGAGATAACCAAGGTAGAGGATTTTAAGTACTTAGGCTCAACAATCCAGAGCAATGGAGAGTGTGGAAAAGAGGTGAAGAAGCGTGTGCAGGCAGGCTGGAATGGTTGGAGAAAAGTGTCCGGTGTGATGTGCGATAGGAGAGTGTCAGCAAGAATGAAGGGAAAAGTGTATAAGACGGTGGTGAGGCCAGCGATGTTGTATGGCTTAGAAACAGTGGTGCTGAGGAAAAGGCAGGAGGCAGAGCTGGAGGTAGCGGAGATGAAAATGTTGAGGTTCTCTCTGGGAGTAACGAGGATGGATAGGATCAGAAATGAGTATATCAGAGGGACAGCCCACGTAAGATGTTTTGGAGACAAAGTTAGAGAGGCTAGATTGAGATGGTTTGGACATGTACAGAGGAGGGATAGTGAGTATTGGCAGTAGGATGCTGAGGTTGGAACTACCAGGCAGAAGGCCTCAAGGAAGACCAAAGAAGAGATTTATGGATGTGGTGAAGGAAGACATGAAGGTCTAGGGAGTCAGAAAAGAAGATGCAGAGGACAGGGTGAGATGGAGGCGGATGATTTGCTGTGACGACCCCTGAAGGGAGAAACCGAAAGTAAAAGAAGAAGAAGAAGAAGGTAATGATGGGAAAATGAAACGAAAGCTTCTGAGCCTCAGTTGGGTGTCTCTGTGTGTAAATTGTCCTCTCAGTGTTGAAGAGTTGTTTGGTGTCTTTAACAGACCTGCTTACAGCAGGAGGTTCTATACAGGCTCCAGGGGGCGTAAATACTTGTGTAAAAATCTACAGTGCAGAAAACAGATGGACAAACACAAGAAAGCAGGCGCCATGTGGCCAATAAAAAAATGAGCTGTAAAAAGGAAGTGGCTTTTATCTGTAACGTAGAGCAATTACAAAACATTAAAATTCAGACTTCTTTTTTTTTCAGTAGTTTATTCTCAGCATCTGGATATAACAAAGTGTCGTCCGCATGTGGTGTGTGTGTGTGTGTGTGTGTGTGTGTGTGTGAGTGAGTGCTGAGTTGAGAATTATGAATAATTTACAGATCAAAAAATTTAAAAAGGTGACCACAAGACCTCAAGGAGCAAAAAGATGGATTAAGATGTTATATTTATGAACTTTAGATTTCTCAATCGACACCAAGCAAGAGCAGGGTACACCCTGAACAAATCACTCGACCATCACAATGCCAACACACACACACACACACAATCATTGCACTCTACCGAGGGACAATTTGAAACAGCCAGTTATCCCAGTGTGCATCTCTTTGGACTGTGGGAGGAACACCTGGAAGAAATCTACGCAAGCTCGAGGAAAACATGCAAACTCCACACAGAACCAAACCTCAAGGACTCAACCCCAGAACCTTCTCGCTGTAAGACAGACATGCTAACCACTACACCGCCGTACTGCCGGACAGAAATGGACTTCTCTTCAGTCACATTCCGGTGTTGAGTTTTCAGAGCAAGCCTTAAGAAAGATTCCATCTGGAGAGGAGCACAGGAACAACAGGTCCGAGCAGATTACACAGTTCCTGAAGCTCGGGCTTCTCCATGCGTTCAAACGGTTGACTGTGAAGAGAAAAATTAGTGGCTGGACTCACAGGGAAACTCGTAGCTGTGAAACCTGAAGCATTTCTGTCTCGCGGGTCAGGTTTAATACATGTCCTGTTAGTATTATCGCTTGATGATCCAAATCTTAGACATCAGACTGCACATCGCGCCAGTTTAACCTTTGAGGGGATTTAATGTTCATGGGGTCTGGGGGTAGTTTCTCATACTAAAGCTGTTCTCTGTAAATTTATTTACAGCCAGATTGGGCATTGTTGTTGTTTGTCTTCATCCTCCTCTGAGGACATTACAGGCTGACTGACAGATTACTGACTGTTTTTCACCAAACTCAAGAGTTGAGATCATCGTAGAAATCACCACATGTTGCCTTTGTGCCCTCCCCCCATACCTTTCTGTTTTTATTATTCGATATAATATATTGATCCCAGGAGGGAAATTTTTGCTCTACATTTAACCGTTCCAAAGTGAGCACACACAGCAGTCAGCAGTCACATTACGGCACTCAGAGTGCAAATGGGGCTTTGGTGCCTTGCACAAGAGCTATTAAGCCATGAAGATGGAGGAAGGGGCAGGTGTGGCACCTTTAACCTGCCACCACATTTTTCTTGTCAGTTTTGGAATTGAACCAGCAACCTTTTGGTACCTAAACCACTTCTCTATCCCTTAGCCCAAGGCTGCCCCTATCCACTAATCATTAAGCGACGTCATGCCCACTATAAAGCTTGTCCTTCAGGGTTTTGAGGGAGGTTGGAGTCAATCCCAGTTTACTTTCTGTGAGGGGCAGGGTTCACCATTCATTTGCTGAACTGCTTAATCCTGGACAGTTTCCCAATCCACCATAGAGCCAACACAAACAACAATTTAAGGTACTCACACTGACGGACAATCTGAAGCAACCAACTAGCCTTATGTTCATGTCTTAGGATTGTGAGAGGACACCAAAGTCTTCTTCTTCTTTTCCTTTTGGCTGGAACAGATGACACCAAAGTACCCAGAGGAAACCCACAAAAAAATGCCCTCACTGAGCCCAGTACTCAAATCCTCTCATTGGGAAGCGGACTAAGACAGTATGCTGCCACCGGGGTTCACCCTGAACAATTTATAACATGACAAACATCCAACTATCCTTCCATGGTTTGCTCCTTTTCCTGCAAAAGCAGCAGTTTGAGCAGAAATACCCATCACTCTATTTGTTAGGCTTACATCATCTGACAGAACAAAGTTTATACTGCAGGGTTCCACCCCTTTTCACACTGACAAAAAAACATGAGCATATCTACAACACAACAGAAAAACAAAGAATTCAACAAATCATTTTACACATTTATAAGTTTTTCTTCATACTGTATGTCCCTGGTCAACCACCACCACCACCACCATGGTCAACACTTTTGATCATTTATTACTTCATCTTTGATTGCATATAAAGTAAATATCAAGGGTTTAAAGGGGAAGGGTCATGATTGTTTGAAATAAATAAAGATGGAAATTTGTTTTATAAAAAATGAGACATGAATTGGGTTTATGTATTTTGACTGATCTCGATCTTTGAAAACTGTTCAGCTCAAAAACTTTTTAAAACCTCCATGTTGCAATCCATTTCCATCCAGTCCATACTGGGCTCCAAATCTTCACCCTCCTTTTGATTTGCACACTGAAAGGAGGACTGTTTAACAAATACAGTACAGAAAAGTATTTTGGACATTCATGGTACATTCTGACACCTGTTTGGAAACTAAATTTGGGTAAAAATAATAAACTCATAAAGTACAACTTCTTTAATTATGTGCATTATTTTCCAGATGGGTTTCCTCCAGGTTCTCTGGTTTCCACCAACCTCATATCCAGAGATTAGCTAGAGATATTTCATTATCCTAACTCTGAGTTTATACTGGGGCTTGATGTGTGCAATCTCAAGCTTTACAATGTTTCCATGGTCAATCAAGATCTTCTACAATGGCACATTGAAGTCTGTTTCACTCTGTTAATATCTGTTCAGTTCTGCTCAACTCTATTGCGCCCCACCATGCTGCCCATGTTATATCATGTTTGATGTCAACTCATAATACTGTATTCGACATAAAAAGTGTCCTGCTCAAATAACACCCCCCCCCCTGTTTTTTATCTTACGTCTAATAACCGCCCATGAGTACTGGGAGAAAAATCGTAGATCAAACTTTCCCATTTTATTCGATCAGTCTCTGTAACGGTAAAATGAGGCGTTTACTGCCTGCAAAGTGAGTTTGCATGGTATTTCAAGACCCCCTGCCACTGGGAAATGTCTATAATGTTCATCAGTAACAACATATTTGATCGTTCCAACTTGCTTTAAAAAACAGGAACATAACTGCTCCAGCAAAACTATTGGATGATCTGAATGAATGGAGTGATGGCCATGTGCTAAAGATGACCTTTATATTGATTGGTTCAATGTGCCTTGTGCTAATGTTGACATTCATTTTGATTGGCTCGATTTTACATGGAGGGGGGAATTTAAAGGAACAGCACCAGGAGGGAAAATTAAGGGGTCTTTTTAAAATTTTTAATTATGCTGTTTTCTGTTTATTTTCAGCTTTCATGTAAGTAATTTGGTTGATACCACAAAATGAATAACAAAAATACCAGTAAAACTCTTTTATTATTTTATTATGATTTGTGTTTTCTACCTCTATGGCAATAAGCACTTCTGTTCCACTCTGCTGGTATCATTTTAATAAGCGCTCACCCACTCCAATTTTTTTAAGCACCCTGGGCGCTTATCACGTCAAATATGGTATATCATAATATTCAAGCATGATCATTATGAATCCACCAAGTTCCATCAGTATCATGATGGTTCCACCAGGTTCTCTCAAAATCATCTCAAATCCACTAAGTTCTCCCAAGAACATCACTATTCTATTCCTTGACACACACACACACACACACACACACACACACACACACACACACACACACACACACACACACACACACACACATACCCCACGCTCATCACAATTCCCTCAAATTAAGGAAATTGTAGACATTGCACCCCGGTGTCAATCCAGAGTAATTATGACCAGGATAAAGTGTTCACAGGAGATGAATGATTGAAATAATCCTTACAAAAACCAAAACTATTATGTTATTCATCACATGGGCTTTCTGAGTAATCCACAATCCTGAAGAACTCACACGAAATCCAGAGCAGAATGTAGAAACGGAAAATATCTCGAGGGCGCACAATTTCTAGCTCAAGTTACCAGCTGCTGAGCTCATCTCTCATGGTAGTGGTGCTGCAGAGATGAAAACAGATCATCATGAATTAAATAATGGTAACCTTTTCTGCAGAGGTGCTTCAGGGTGTACCGTTGTGACCTGAAGCGTACATACTTGTGTCAGAAACCCTTCTGTTTCTGTCGAAGCATGAAAAGAGGCTTTGTTTCAGTAGAGAATGTTGACAACATGGTATGATGGTCACAGAGCAAACAGTGCTCTAGCTTACTCATGTAAGCATGCTAGGAAATCAAGTTTTCCCACAACCATTAAACCTAAAGCTACTTCGCTTTTAACCAAGAGTCCATTGCTGCAAAGTCCCAAGCTGCATCTGTTGTGCAATAGGAAAGGTCTTGAGTAACAGCTGGCATGACTCTGACTCAGCTCTCACCCATGATGCACTTTAACAGCTGTCAGAAATCTGAATCAAGTCAGATTTGTTCATTTTGTTGAAATATCTGGCAACCCCTTGCTTGGTAATGTTTCGATCATGGTTGTGAGGTTAATGTGAGAAGGATCGATTGATCTAGTATTAAACAAGGAGCCATCATTAAAAAGAAGGATGGAGGAAGTCGTAAGATTAACGCTCATGACATTCGACGCTGGCATTATAACATCCAGCAGTATCAAGGCTTTTGATAGCTGCCTACATTTAAATGTGAATTCATGTGACGTTCATTCGCGTCCTTCCACATTGCTCACATTGAAGTATCTACCCACGCCCTCTGTGAGTCCTTAACAGTTGCTGTGGCTTCGAGCCCCCATTCTTGCACTTGCTTGGCGACTGACCCAGAATCAGTACGCAAGGCATATGTCACACAAAAGCACAACCCGGCCGGACTGATCCAGCATCAGTCGTTAATCAGGAGCAGATTTATCATCGCTTCAGGCTTTCAGCTGTTCGTCTATGCTTAGCACAAGGCTAATTTCTACACCCATGGTAATGGAAGATAAATCTGACATTTTGGGGAATGAGCAACTGGCAGCAAAATGTTTCACATGACATTGTGGCATATTCCGAGTTAACACCTCCATCAATCCATGACCCTATTAATTTGTCAGTGAGTTAGTCAGTTGGTCAGTCGTTCTGACTTTCAGTTGCTAAGTCATTCAGTCTATTAATTAGTCATTTGGTAATTTGGTAAGTTGGTCAGTAACTCAATCAGTTAGTCTGTCAGTTAGAGTGTTGGTGTGTTGGGAAGTCAGGTACTTGAACAGTTTCTCAATCACTTAATTACTCTGTCAGTTACTAGCTCAGTCAGAGAGATAGACAGGTGATGTAGCAATCAGTCAGTTAAACTGTCAGGTAATTATTTAAATTGTAAGGAATTACTAAATAAACTGGTCTGTGATTTAGTCAGTTGTTCAATCAGTTATGCCTGTCAGTCAGTTAATCAATGTCAGTTAGACAGTTATTGAGATCATCTGCCAGTAAAAAAAGTCAATTGTTCAGTCAGTTTCTCAGTCACTTGGTTAGTCAGTAAGTTAGTCAGTAAGTCACTCAAGCAGTCGGTCAGTTACTTGGTAGGTCAATTACTCAGTCAATTACTCAGTCACTTTGTATGGCCAGCAAGCAAGTCAGTATGTTACTCAGTCGGTCAGTTACTTAATTATTTTGTCAGTTGGTTACTCTGTTAGTCAGTTATTCAGTTGGTCCACCATTTGTTTTTCCTCAATGAACATTTATAAATATAAAACGTGACAAGTGTTGAATATGTAAAAATGTCTATATCTATTGGATTCATAAAAAAAATTTATGCGGTTCAATTTCTAAAAGCATTTTTTCAGTTTGGAAATCTTTTCTCTAGTCTAAAGTCTGTATCCCATAAACATTGACTGCAGATTTATAATGTCTTACTTCTGGAAGATTATCTCTATGCCAGTATCCACATGCCGGCAGGATTGTATAGGAATTAGAGCTTTGTGTGTTTGCAGATGTTTGTCTTCTTCTTTTTCTTTCGGCTGTTCCCTTCAGGGGTCGCCACAGCAAATGATCTGCCTCCATCTCTCCCTATCCTCTGCATCTTCTACTCTTACTCCAACAACCTTCATGTCCGCCTTCAACCACATCCATAAATCTTCTCTTTGGTAGATGTTTGTCTGATGTATGTAAATATGATGTAGTATTATGTATAGCGATGACTAGTTTTATTTTATTCAGAAGTTGACTGGTTTATGGACGATGTTTCAGTTTAATATCTGTATACTTTTATTTTTACCATTATATTGTCTCATATGAACTGGGGCAGTGGTGGTCTAGTGGTATAGGGTGCTGGATCACTGATCCAAAGGTTGGGGGTTCAAGTCCCACTCTCCACAAGGTTGTCACTGTCCCCCAGTGCAGCGAACTGGGTTATCAAAGGCGGGCCATGTCTGTCACTGTCTATGGTGAGAGGCATGTAAAAGAACCATCGCTGACTTTCGTAAAGAGGAGCTGCAAAGTCGTCAGCGTGTTTCTGTCCCTTGCTATAAAGGGTTGTGACAGGAAGGGCATCCGACGTAAAAACCTCTGCCAAATCAAACGTGCGAATCAGATGATTCGCTGTGGCGACTCCCGAGTAAAAGGGAAAAAGCCGAAAGGAAGACAGACAGACATTGTTTCATATGAACTGATGCATCCACCTCCTACTCTCTTTGCACACTTGCAAGTCTTCAAATGGCAGCCTTTTCAAACAGGCTAATGCAAAGTATCAAACAGATTTTAGAAGATTACATTTTTTAAAATGTAAGTAAACACCACCTGACGATGAATGTTGACATATTTCCACTATAACAAGAGAGTTTGGAAGGCTTAAGTTTGATTTCACTTTCAGTACAATATCTCTTTATTTACTTGTTATGGCAGGTTGAAAGGCATTGTACGCATCAGCGCCGCAGTTATATCATCATATTTAACGGACAATTAACACTCTCTCTGAATCCGAAGGAATCTCTGTTGGAGCAGTATTGCTCCAAGGTCTATTCCATTTCAGAAAAGGTTAAGTACCTGAAAAAGAATGACTCAGTGGTCTCACCTGGCCCTGGGACACCCTGTCTGTCCTCTGGCGTGCTGCATCTCCTTTTGTGAGGTGGACATAATCTCAGCAGCACTGGCCATTAAGTGTTTAGAAGGTCCCGTGGTTTCATTAATAATGTTGTACTGACTTGGACAGAGAGTCCATGATAATATCTTCTCCTAAAACACACACACACACACACACACACACACACACAGACACACACACACACACACACACACACACACACACACACAACCGTCTAGGGGCAAATTAGAACAGCTATATAGCTGAATGTTCATGTCCTTGGACTGTGGGAAGAAACCAGAGTTCCGAGGGGAAACCCCCACAAGCACAGGTAGAACATGCAAACTCCACACAGGAACACCCTCACCAAGCTCGGGACTCAAACCCACAACCCTCTACTGTGTGACAGATGTGTTACTTATGACACTGCTCTGCTGCCAATGTTCACACGAAACCCAAAAAGAGCATTTTACAATACAGAGATATAATTTCTGTCAGATTTGTTGCATGTCTTACCGGTGAAGACACTGAAATAGAAAGTACATGACTTTAAAAGTTAAGGTGTATGTTTAATCACTTTATATCATGTACTGGGTTTTATTTTGATCCTCTGAAGGGAAAGACTGTCTGCACTGCGCTCTGGAACAGGATTCTTCAGCACTCACACTGGACTGGTCCGGTGCCGGTGATTTCTGGGGTGTATTGTGTGTTTTAGCGACGGTAGGCGGACGGAAGGTTCTGGAGATGCCGGTGTTGAAGCTGTGCTGTCGGACCACTGAGCTCTGTGGGTTGTAGGTGTTGACACAAATAGACACACTGAGAGACGGACAGACTGAAAGATGCAGGGGAGACAAACAGAGAAGGACACAGACAGAAAGTGAGGCAGACAGAAAGAGAGGGGACGTGGTGATGTCGTGGTCAGCATGTCTCTCTCAAAGCAAGACGATTCTGGGTCCAGCCCTGAAAAAGTGAAAAAGACACTTACACCGGTTACATATCACACAACTTCTCGACACCTGCCCAGGTGTGCATGCGGCGCTCACCTGCATCCATCATGATTTTACATTTATTTCATGAACCAAAATCTGTATCTCAATTATAATATTAACAATTATGTGCCTTATATTTGGCGAATGACTTTGAATTGAATTAAAACTTTGACCCGCGTACTATTCAGTGACAACCACCTCACTTTCTGTAAAGAAATGCCAATTATCTGAATTTTGGAAGTTTTAATTCCTCAGATAGGGCAACATGATGTTGCTATGGCAATGACGTCACTAGACCGGTTTTCGTGGTTATTCAAGTAAACGTCGTGAACTCGAAGTAAAATAGCTTTAGTGCCATCCAGTGGCAAAAATTGCTCATTTCAGACACGTTGCACATTAAATCGGGATTTGTTTTTTTAGCTGTCATGTCATATTTTGGGGCCAACAAGATCTACATCCCTTGGTTTCCGGGAGCACGCGGGTTGTGGGGGGTAAAGTGTGCCTGTTCCAGGATCAAGCGGGAAGCTTATGTATGCAATTATGTGCCAGATTTGATTATTTTAAACGATTATAAGCCTGTATTTGCATAAAATATAACGTGAACCTCATTACATTATTTGTGAAAAGAACATGAATTAATACATTGTTTAAAACAACTCTTTCATTCCCCAATAATTTGTGCACAAAAATAAACAAATTATCATCTTAAAATACAAATATTAAGTTTCCTACAAGAAACTTTTAAGCACGTTGTAGCTCCAAAATTGCAAGGATCAAGTGAATTTATTACAGGCACAACTATGGCTACTAATGTGGTCCTTGGGACGCTTGATGCAACAAGTGCGCGAAACGAGATAACACGTCCCCCGTCGCCATCTTGTTTGTTGTTGTAGCCCGGCGGATCAATCATGGCGATGCATGCTAAAGCGACTCCACCACAGATTCCCGATACCCGCCGTGAGCTCTCTGAGCTAGTTAAGAGGAAACAAGAGCTTGCGGTAAAACAAAAATATATATTTAAAATAAAACGTAGCAGCTGCAAATATGTAAAAATGGCGTCGGACGATTAGCCGTTAGCATTAGCAAACTTCTAGTGGCTGCGCTTAGCTATCTAGTGGCCGTTTCCAACATGCCCTTTGTTCAATATGTAGTGCACTACATGGACTGCTATACAATGCTAATGTAGCTTTCTATGTAGGGTGCATATGAAGGGTGGGTGCACTATTTGTAACAGCCATAGGTTTGGTGGTTATCTGTATAACGGCTCTTTTATAGATGTTTATGTGAAGTTATATGAGACCGTAGCGTATAGTTTTTATTCACCCAGTTTAATATGTTATTTTTAATTTTGAGAAGCGGTATTATAAAACAATATTAGCTCAGTTCTTATTTGTTAGCTCCCTAGTTAACAGATTGCTGTAGGAGGTGGTCTGCTGGGGTTTCGGCTCAAACCGCTTTTTATTGCCTACATAGGTGACCTACGTGACATTTAAAGCAAAGAGTTGTTCACTTTATGCAGTGCAGTAGATGAGTGGACAAAAACATATTCATAATAAATGTGATCATATAAGGCAATTATAAAATAATTAGAAGTTGTA
Source organism: Plotosus lineatus (assembly GCA_024760905.1). Taxonomy (NCBI): domain Eukaryota; kingdom Metazoa; phylum Chordata; class Actinopteri; order Siluriformes; family Plotosidae; genus Plotosus; species Plotosus lineatus. The sequence continues at coordinate 43,368,888 of CM045742.1, forward strand.
AATAAATGTTAATATTCAGTATGTATAAAGAGAGGGAGAGAGAGGACTTGAGACTTTTATGAGCCATTATTTTACCCCTTTGTAAGTTTATTTTCTTTTTAAATTGTCGTTGGTTTTAAATTAAAATATTAAGCATTTATTATTTTTTTTCCCTATAGTTGACCCGAGCGTATGTATTTATATCTTTGACAAACTGATTGTTTATTAAAAGTCAGTTTTGATTGTCAGTGACATGGTGCTGTTGGAGTGGTTTACAACATGTCTGCCTTACAGCAAAAAGGTCCTGGGTTCGAGTCCGGGCTTCAGGAAGGGTGTTTACTTGTGGAGTTTGCATGTTCTCTCAGTGCTTTCTTTTTGTGGGTTCGGTTTGCTGCGTGTGTGCTGGTTTTGTGTGTTGGCCCTGGCATGGACTGATACTTTGGCTTTTCTCATGGTTGGCAGAGATGGGCTCTAGTCTCTCGTTCCCAGTTTCTAGTCGCCCTAATAAGAATAAACAATTTGGAAAATGATTGAATGTTTTGAGCTGTGAATTAGGATTCATGAAATGAAAAAGTATTTTACTTTTATTCTTCCATCTGTTTATTGTAAATTTGCAAGTGATAAAAGGATGACATCACCAATCTGGTTGTTATTGATTTAGTTCAGTCTTTTGTCTGAATGTGAAGTAAACTCGGGTATTATTGGTTATTTATTTTTACGGTTGAGTTGAGTGTGGTACGTTGTTTGTTGTTGATCAGGAGACGCTGGTGAACCTGGAGAGACAGATCTATGCATTTGAAGGCAGCTACCTGGAGGACACGCAGATGTACGGCAACATCATCAGAGGATGGGACCGCTATCTAACCAACCAGAAGTGAGTTTCTCTCACCATGAGCAGTATTTTTTTTTTTTTTTCGAGTCAGGTAGACGAATGGGGACACATGGGCTAAAGTGTGTTATTGATTATAATGCTATATAATGATATACAATATAAGGATGTATATTGTAAGTTGTCATAGCGGTGACTCCGGTTTAGTCCATCACATCCGTGCTGATGATCTCCTACAGCAGTGTTTTGGTTCTCATGCAGTGATTGTTGTATGAATGTTTATCTCCTGGGTTGTGTTTGTGTCT
>CM045742.1:43375000-43392500 GCA_024760905.1 Plotosus lineatus
TTCTAAACATTAACTTAGGTAATATACTGGAATAATGGTTGAAAAAGACTTTAATAGTGGAGTGTTTTACAACAGTTCAGACGATTATTCCTCTTCAGGCACTTCAGATTGGATTGCTGATCCTAAGGTTGGGGGTTCGAGTCCCCACAAGGTTGTTCCTGCCCCCCCCCCCCCCCCCCCCAGTGCAGCTAACTGGGTTCATGTACATCATCTCAACCAATCAGCAGGAAGGAGGACAGCCATTGGCTGAATTTGAATCACATGACAGTTGCTCGGCAATTCGCAAATATGCAAAGCCACGAATGCAAAGCCGTGAATAGTCAAGGGCCTACTGTATATTATCTAAGAAAGAGTCCTGTTGCTATACTGGAGTGGGGGAAATTCTTTTTTTTTTTTTTTTTTCCTCTCTAAATATTGTATTATTACATATCCAGATCTGGATAGTCTGAGAAGTCAGAGAACATGGAGGGTACTTGTGGCTGCATTGTGGCTCGGCATCACTTAAACCCCTCATTGCGATAATGTTTATGGTGTGTACACAAGGTCACTGATGGAGAGTTTGAAGACGATAAATGGGATTTTGACTCCGAGTGAGAGTTGTAGTGATGTCATATCCATGAGTATGTGAGTTATACAATATCAGCCCGTTACTGCTGAGCGTTCGATTCGATACACTGCACTGTGCTCATGCTTTTAATGCTTACAGTGTTTAAACACTGTACACATGTCTTCACTTGTACTGTATTGTTTAATGTGTATAGAGTTAACTGTTTGATATTTTTCTGAGGAAACAGCTGGGAAAGCAGCGATTAAGAATGTCCCCCAAAAGGTCTTTTGTGATTTAGAGCCATATTAATGCAGTCTAGTGTACTAACCTCTGTCTCTCTTCCTCTCCCTTAATGCTGCCCCCCAGCCCCTCCGCCATGTTCGATTATGACTTTGAGTAAGTCTGAACTTCATGTCCTGTACCTCCTTCATCTCCTCCCCCTTCTCTTCAAACCGCCACCCTTAGCAGTTTCTGTTCTCAATCCTTTAACGGGAAAGTGTGCTTGGAACGGTGTCGTGCTTGCTTTTTTTAATGTAGTAACACTTTTTTAATCCTTTTGAGTCAGTGGGTCAGCTTTAGTCAGTTTTATAATCTCCTATGTTGCATGCCAACCTTTTTTTTTTTAACTTTTTATTTTAATTTTTTTAAGCCATAGAAAATGAAAAGGTACTGAAGGAAAGTGTTTGTAGTTTTGATGCCTTTGTATTCCATTTCAGATATTAACGATGACCCTGTGACTTCTGTTTATAGATTCGACATGAAGATGAATAAAAAGCCCAGAGCGGTGAGTGTCCAGAGCTAAGACGAGAGATGATGGACAGAGAGAGATGGTCGTGATCAGGAAACAAACCCTGACAGAGTGATCAAGACTCTGATGTGTAGCGGACACTGAAGGGTTTTTTCTTTTCCTGTTCATGACCATCTCATTGTGTGGAATGCTTCTTATTACAGTCTATTAAAGAAATAAATTAGCATTTTTATTATTATTATTATTATTGTTAGTAGTACTACAGACGCTCCCCGACTTGCGTTCATCTGTTTGACGTTTTTTCGATTTTACGTCTTCCTTTTTTCCAAAAAAAAAAAAAAAAGTCAAATTTTCAGTTTAGACGTGCTGACGTAATGACGCTCCGTCCATTGTTTTCAAACGACAGACTGAATGTGCCCCTCCTTCTTCCCAGTTCAGTTATATATCTGTTATATAGCGTTTTACCCTTGTGTTAAGACGTCGTCTCTGTGATCTTTGTGTTTACACTGTTTTGCGGACTTTTGTAACCCTTAGCAAATATGGTTGGTGATTCACATCAGTGCAGGCTGTGTTCTTAAACGAATTCAATGGCACCTTTACGCATTAAGTCTGTATTACCCACAGCAAGTATACAACTTTCGGTATTGAGCGCCTCACATAGTGTAAGCGTTGATTGGCTGTTTTAAGCTTCATGTAAAGTGACTCGGTATAAATAAGTGACTTATTTGAAATTAATGATGATATTATTTGATATATTTGATATTATTTTACAATGTTGTGTTTATAATAATTGATTTAGGGGTGTTTTGAGATATGGTAATGGTATTTATGGATGTATAGTACATTATGAGTATCATATCTCACACGTAATACGCCAAAACTTACGGTCACATTCAACTTGCGTTCGGCCGTCCGGAACCAATTAAAAATGTAAGTTGGAGAGCGTCTGTACTATGAATATGAATAACCTTCAATTTTACGTTTTCGGTATGAATTTAAAACCAATGTATTTTGTTTAATTAATAACAGGCTTTCTAGAAATGCTCCATTTTATTTCAAAGGAATTTTTATAAAGAAATAACAGACCACTGAATCCAGTGATTGATCAATAAGAAAAGAGTATTTCAATCATCTTGGTGAAAGGGGTGGAATTTAACCTTAAGTTTTAAATCAGTATTTGTTTGGTTATTTATTAATTAATCTGCATTTCTGTGTGTAATGTGACGACAGGATTACTCGGCTTGATCTTTGAAGATGGACTGTGTTCGCCCTGGACTATAATTCACTATCTGCACACACAGAGACAGTGCTTACTTCTCATCGCTCCCATCAGTAATTACAGTAGCCTATTGAATGGTAGTGCAGATGTGGTTATCCGCTCCACCCTCTTCCTCCTCCTCCATGTAGGAGGTCACATCAGTGCAGTCCTCCACCCGGTCCATTTCACATATAACGACCTCACCCTGCATTGTGTCCCTGTGCATGTTCTGTGTGACCTGCCTGTGAATCAGGACACGTTTTTAACGTTTTACTAGCCCATGTCATGTATTTACATCGTCCACAATTGTATTTATGATGCTACATTTGTGACACATTGGTGTTTTTGGAAAGTTTGTTTTGTAAGTGAAAACGGAGAACTGTCTTTTTTCCCCTTTTTTTTCTATCGTTGATTTTTACGGGGGTGTTATAAACATTTTGAAGATTAAGTAAAGTGTTAGTGTGTTTATTATTAGGATTAAAATTTTAAATTAAAACACAACTTTGAGTCAATGCATTTTAAAATCAAATTGGTTGTAAAAGGCATGAAATGAATACAGTATATCAAGTCACAATGACATGATTACGAATGGCTGTTCCAGATTGTGTGTCCCTGTCTTTTACTGCTGGGCTGTTCAGGGTGTACCTCACCTTCGTTTAGTGTTGGCTGATATAGGCGCCAGTGTCCTTGCGACTCTATTCGGCTCAAGTGGGTCGTGTTCGTGTTTTGTGTAGAACAGTTGTGTATCACAGTGTAATTCACGTTCCGACCACACGGTGTCTCTGCACTTCACACGTCTGGCACATGCAATCACGTCATTCTCACATTTCCTTTTCTATCTGTGTTTTAGGACCTGCTCATTTTTTCCACACAGGAAACTCATTTTCCAAATTCCTAAAACACCCTCACCACAAAACGAGAAACACATTTACTGCTTTACACCCAGATTACAGCCTTCAAAATACCCCAGATTCTCTACAGTCAGACAATTTCGATAAAACGCCGACATCAAACTGAAAGGTCAAAATTCACGTTTAAAAATAAATACCTGATATTACCTTTCAAAACATGTCTTTTGATTTAGTATATAATATTATATATAGTTTATATGTTATTATTTTTTTATCAGAATGTTGAACTTTTTTGTGCTTACTCCTTAAACTAAATGTGGTTATTTGCCATCATCTACACATTTATTGATATTTATATTGTTAATGAGATTAATTAATTCTCGCTAATTTATTGGAACACTTGATACTACCAGGGTCATCCAGTCTCAGCTGGTGCTGGCTGATGGCGGTGTACACCCTGAACAGCTCACCAGACCATCGCACAGCCAACACACTCAAAACTATTCACACACCGAGGAACAATTCGCAACAGCTGGTTCACCTGATGTGGTTGACTTTGTCCTGTCGGTGGAAACCCACACCAGCACAGGGAGAACATGCAAACTCCACAAACAAACAACAACACTTGTGACCTTCTGGTCACTCATGCAAAACCTGCAAATACAAATATATTAATGTAACACGGCACTTTGTCACCACTTCCTGTCAATTTTATTTTCTCCAAAGTGGTGTTGAAAAAATGGATTTGATTAAAAAAAAAAAAATCAGGTTTTAAAACATCTCAGAAAGTCAGTGCTATATGGTGAGATCTGAAGAAACATCTTCACAGTGAAATCATGTTTACAGCATCAACCCCAACACTGTAGTACATGTTACTCCACCTACCAGGTGTAGCTCCACCCCAAACCCCAGGCCATAGTTATCATATAAAATATCTGAGATTATGAGTTATTTCTCCTTGATTGACATTGCACATATCATAATTCAAGAGTTGGACATGTGTACAGACATTAAAAGTGATGAGAAACCTCTGAATAGATTTGTTCATATTTTATTTTTACAGGATGTATATGCAGGAAATTGTTTTGTAGTGACCAGCCATGCTGCCAACACATGCTGCCAAAAGAGTTGTCTGCTTTTTAAACAGGTCGTATTGAGAGCCAATCCGAGGGTGAACTTAGCCAGCGTGAGATTGTATAAAACCTTAGAATTCTTCTTCCACACCCAACAGACTGATTGTAGAATTCCCCATCAACAGCAGAGAACTAACAGCATCCTGCTCAGGCTAACCTGGAGCCTCTGACAGGTGTGAGGGGTGTTGTCATGGACTGCGTCTGTCCGCCTGTCTGTCTATCAACAGGTGCATTCTGAGCAAAAACTCAAAAACACTAGCAATGGTGAAAGCAATTTTTGGTGGACATGTTGGGACCGGTTAATTACACAGCCGTATTGATTTTCATTGCGGTCCAGTATCTAATATGGGACCCGAGGGATCTTGGAATGCTTGGTTTGTGGAAAAGTTAAATTATAACAGTAGTCCTCATTTGAAACATGCACTAAAAGTTGTTATTTCAGAAAATGTGTGTGTGTGTGTGTGTGTGTGTGTGTGTGTGTGTGTGTGTGTGTTCCAGTCCAGTAGTTAGTAAGGACCAGTTAGTTGTTAAGGCTCAGTTACTGACTCTGGTGTTAAGCATTTTGACCACTTCCTGGAAAAACCGTTTTCACAAAAAAGATTCCCAAGTACAGATTTAACCTCTGATAGTCCTGACCTGCTGCACTCCAGGTTATGATGCTTGTGATGTGAGTGTGTGTGTGTGTGTGTGTGTGTGTATATATATATATATATATATATATATATATATATATATATATATATATTCAGTGAGCTACAGTAAATAAATTCTGAACACAGAATTCTTAAGCAAACTCATGCCACATGTATGCAAAAAAAAAAAAAAAGTTCTGTAGAATATTTAGTGTTGTTTACAAGCCCTTTCTATAAAATCTTCATCTGATAAACAAAGCTGACAGAAATAGCTGATGTAGCTTGAGGATTGTTTTTGTCCTATGAATGTACGCATTGTTTTGAGTTTTCTGAAATATGAAGGCGACGATTCTCTGCTGGAAATACAGTACACTGCATACAGGCCATTATTTCATCCTCTATTTAGGGACCAGAGAGCCATGTGAGACTTGAAGCCAGTCTTAGTACAAACAAATGGTTTAGTCCTCTGAGGATAAGACGTAAGCTGAGCATGATACTGCTCTGATTTCCTGCCAAGTGTGTGTGTGTGTGTGTGTGTGTGTGTGTGTGTGTGTGTGTGTGTGCGCGCTGCTTTCTTTCAGATGTCAGTCAGCAGGGTCAAAGCTTGACTCCCAGTACAGTCATGAGAATCATGAAACAGGGAAAAAACACCACTGTTCTTTTCTTTCCTCAGGCTGGGCGATGGGTTACAGTTTAATGAAAAGCAGGATAAAACAGAAGGACAGGGACAGGGTGGAGTTTATCATAGAAAGAGGAATTGAACATTAAACAGAAACAGATTACAATTGACAGACTTAAACAGTATGCCATGCAATATGATGAAAATTTTATATATATATATATATATATATATATATATATATATATATATATATATAAAAACCAGACAGACTAAAAGTTGAATAGACTGTGATTGAATTGTGCTCATTAATCCAACCTCTACTGGACCTTTCCTGCTGTCAATCACACAGAATTCTGACGAATCAAAACCTCTTATTTGCCGAAGCACCCGCCTCACATTCTTCTGCCTACTCATGGTCTCATGACCAGATGTCGGGGTTCAAAAAACCATACAAAGCTGTTGATATTTGCATGATGTGCTCTTGCCTGCATGGGTTTCCTCTGTGTGCTCTGGTTTCCTTCAACAGTCCAAAGACATGTCCATTAGACTAATTGGTTTTTATAAAATTGCCATTATGTTTAAGAGTGAGACGGAATGGTAGTATTTTGGCCCTGAGATGGTCTGGTTGGACTATACCGATTCACTGTGTACCCTGCCTTCACACAGAATTGGTGGAGATCCGTCCCTGCGACTGTGGATTAAATGGATCTGCAAATTACTGAATTAATTATTGAGTTAATCAACAAACCATATGTGTTGCTTAATTGGCAGTCATGTTTATTTATTTGATAAATGATTTTAAGAAACATTACAACCATTACAATTTAGGTAGAAGCAAGATTCTACTCGTCTGTCCTGCTGCATTTCAATCCCTGTGTGATATGCGCTTTTATTTCAATCACTGTGTGAAGGAATCCACCGCAGCACGATACTCTATTTCATCACCTCCTCTGATATACGGACGACAGTAGCATCATCAGAAAACTTCTCATGCTGGCAGGTCTCGGTGCAGTAGCTGAAGTCCATTGTGTCGATTGTGAAGAGGAAAGGGAACAGGATGGTCCCTTGTGGTGCTCCGGTGTTGCTGTCCACCATGTCCGACACACAATGCTGCAGACTACTGTGGTCTTCCAGTTAGGTAGTTCAAAAGCTAATTCACAAGAGAGGCGTCCACCCTCAACGACGTCCTGATGGTGTTGAATGCACTGAAAAAGTAAAAAAAACATGAGCCTCACAGTGCTTGCCTGATGCTCCCGGTGGGTGTAGACACGATTAAGCAGGTTGATGATGATGGGATGGTGTCCTTGACTTCGAGATGAGGCTGGTAGGCAAACTGAAGAGGGTCCATATGTTGTCTAACCATGGATCGGAGTTGATCCAGTATTAGTTTCTTGAGGGTCTTCATGGCATGTGAAGTCAGTCCCATGGGTCTGTAATCCTCGGTGCTACTGGGACGTGGGGTCTTTGGTACAGGAATGAGGCATGACATCTTACACTGCACTGGGACCCTCTGCAGACTCAGACTCATTGTGAAGATGTAAGACTCCACAGAGCAGGTGGGTCACAGGCTTTAAGGAGACGGGGCCCACCCTGTCCAGTCCTGCTGCCTTGTCTGAGTGGAGTCTTTTCAGTTGTTTCTCGACCTGATTGTAAGGAAAGTTGACAGGTGGGAGAGGGGTGTCAGGTCTAGCACAGAAGCCAAGGGAGCAATGAGGAGAGAGAGAGAGAGAGAGAGAGAGAGAGAGAGAGAGAGAGAGAATGGCGTGGCAATGGATTCAAGCTCCTGATGAGAGGTGCTGTGCAGTAGCTGCAGGATCAAATCGGTTAAAGAAGATATTCAGTGCTTTGGCCCTGTCCTCACCGCCCTCAGCCCATCTGCTGATGATTGGCCTGAAACCAGTGATGGTCTTCATACCTTTCCAAAGCTCTCTCAGATTGTTCTGTTGGGGTCTCGACTCCAACTTTCTCCTGTAATTGTCCTTCGCCTCTCTGATCTTGACTCTCAGTGAACTTTGGATTGTTCACACCTCCTGTTTGTTGCTAGCTCTGAATGCGTTCTTGCTGTTGAGGAAGGATTTAATGTATTTAGTCACCTCCGGGTTGTTATTTGGGTCAAAAAAGACCTTCTGAGCTGAGACAATGGTGTCGGTGCAGAATGTACTGTGAAGTGCACTCAATAAGCCCATCAATGTCATCAGTGTGTGGCTCACAGTGCGCCGGCCAATCGGTTATTTGAAATGTGTATTTCTGGCTCCTCCACAGCCCTCTCCATTCCATCATACATTTCCCAATCCATTTATATTACTGACATTTATCAAACGTACTGATCCAGGGACTTTCATAATAAAAGCAATAATGTAAAAAAAAATCTCATTTACATAACTGAGCAGTTGCCAAACAAGAGCCTGGCTCAAGGGCCCAACTGGGGTGGTTTGGTCGTACTCAGACTTGAACTTCTGACCTTCTGATCAGTATTTTTTTCTTTAACACAATACTAAAGAAAAAACAAAGCAGCAGATTTAATACTTATTTTTATTATTATATTATTACAAGTGTGACATACAGATATAACATGGCACAATACAACGAGACATAACAACAACACAAGTCCATGTGATTTTTCACATGCAGGAGCGGGTTTCATTTTCTCACGCCTTTTAAATTCTACTTACATTTTTATATGTATGTATATTTTATATGTCCAATTATTATTTTCATAAAAATTAGCGGATTGTAAACCACTCATGGTAGATCATTAAGACTTGATCAGGAGTTTAAAAGTGTCTTTATACAGAAGTTTATACATAGTTTTTAAAAAAATAGATGTGTACTGTGGATTAAAATTAATTCTTGACTGACGGTGTATTTTTAATTTATTGCGTAATAATAGCTCCTGTTCTTGTGTTGTTACTGCAATGTATACACGCTGAAATTATATGCATGAAAGTGCAACATTATTAGTGTACAGTATTAAAGATAAACATGTTCTGTTCATGCAAAAACGACAAACATTGCACATTAAATAAACTAACGGACCACTTCTTGTCAACTGGTGTAATAAAATGCAGAGTACATTTTGAAAGCAGTGCAAATATAAAGTGAAAGTTCATGCTCACGTTACATGTTCAAAGTGCTCCAAATGCTTGCGTTCTGAATAAATATTTAAAAAATCAATAAAATATGAGAAACTATGAGTCAGAAATAGGTATTTTAATCGGGATTTCTATTCATCAAATGTTGGCTTCAAAGTCTGCGATTGTGTGCTGCGATTTGCTGTGATAGCAAAATATATATAGCTATAATAATCATAATAGCTTGCTATTATTACACGAGAGCAAGTTGGCCTTTTTACAATTTCACAAAAAAACATTCCATTTAGATAAGTCTTACATTGACCAGAGCCAAATTGTACTTTCTGATTTGAGAAAGAAAGAAACCCAGCTATAAGTAACTTGCATTCTTACATTGCCGACAGTGCAGTTAGCTTCATGTTAGAAAGTTAAATGTTTGACTTTAGTCAAATGAAAAACGTGCATAATGATAAACATGTACATGTGCACATCCCTCAATATAATCATAACCACTAACTGTGTAACGTAATTTTTTTTCTTCTGAAATGATCTCTTGAGGCACTACCAGGTAACTCGCTCCTTATGCTGAGCTAAAATATTTTAATGACTAGCCTCCTTTCCTAGCCGGCAAACACAACCCCAATTAATTTCACCACAGCTAAAATTATTACACAAAAATATAGAGTATTTTATTAATAATCCAGTGTTTCATCTAGTAGTTGTTTATTTGCACTAGCTGTACATGACAGGGTTATAACTAGCTGTTTTAGCGACCTGGACTCCAGATAGCTAACTAGCTTCACAAATACCTAGCAGAAAACATGCAGCGTTTTATTTTTAAGAGAACTATTTACGCTTAACCACCCAAAAGACAAAACATTAGTGTAATGCTTGCCAACTAACTATTTTAATGACATTGTTCGCAATTTGTTCACGTTCACCTCTATTTAACACAACAGTTTACGATTCACTTTAGTTTGTTAGCTGTTATCACAAAGTGAAATTTTGGCTGTTGTTGTTATTTTATTTTTTTGAATCACCACTACATTTATAGTTATCTCAGTATTGGAATTTGGGGTACTCAGGAGACACAGGTAACCTACAGTTCGCTTGGAGACACAAATGTGTCGGATTTCGGTACGTTTTTGTAAAGATTCGAGCGACAAGTACAGTGACGGGGTTTGATTTGAACTTCTGGCCTACTGTATTATTTGGATTAAAATGTGAATGTAGGTTTAGATACAACTGTTGTGTGAATTAATTCTCGAGATCAATGACACAGTGATCACTTAAAGCTGATTTAGAAGTGCAGTTACATCCAACTCGGCAAGAGCCCATTAAGACATCACTCATACACGACTGACATTTGACCAGGCTGCTGGAATGCAGTTCTACATGCTCCACAATACAACACAGTGCTGCTCCGAGCAGGTATGTAACTCAGGTACATTTATTCTACCTGAAGTGTGATCAAGAAATCTGCAACACCTTTTACATTCTGTTCTGCTGATACCTACTTGACAGCTTCATACTGAGGAACTATGAGAAGATTTTGGAAAAAGGGGGCGGGGTCACATTCCTACAGAAATACAGTCGTTTAAATAATAATTTATCCAAGTTAATTGTTTCGGTATCTGAGGTCTGTCAGATATGAACTATGAATGTTTGGGATTCTTATAGAGGAAAACATGGATATAGTGTTTAAAATCCAAGAAACAACGAAAATCTTATACATAAGGGATATTTTTTTTATTATTGATTTAAACTTGAATATACATTCAGACCTTGTTTAAATAAATATTAAAACAGCTATCCAGCTAACTCTTTGAAACGATTATTCAGCCTGAGCCTGACATCCTCCATCACTTACGTAATTGCAGCAAGTTACCAAACAAACAGGGTTTTACACACCACAAAATACAGGAGCGTCTAAACAATCATCCAGCACACTGAATCTCCATCAAAACCTTATTGGGCTGTTCTCTTTATATAATGTGCATATGTGATTGGTGGAGTTTTTCCAACATTAATACCTAAAATTAAATGTAGCCAGCCCCGAGAATTAAGAACATTCTGTTTGGTATTTCAGAAGAAACTGGAGCTGTGAGTTATATTTAATAATCCCATAAGCAATCAGTGGCGTTAAAACCAATAGAATGTACAAATATATATGATGTCATTGTAAATGATTTATTCTACACAAACACTGCTTTAAAATATATATCAAATTACACACACACACACACAGATAGGATATTATATGACTCAAAACATTTTTAAAAAGCAAAGCCAGTTCACAAAAAACCCCCAAAAAACATAAAGAAACCAATTAAACCAAGAATGTCAGGATTCACCTGACAATATCATGGAGCCATCTCTCTCTCTCTCTCTCTCTCTCTCTCTCTCTCTCTCTCTCTCTCTCTTGCTCTCTATCTCTCTCTCTCTCTCTCTCTCTCTTGCTCTCTCTCTATCTCTCTCTCTCTCTCGCTCTCTCTCTCTCTGCCTCTCTCTCTCTCTCTCTCTCTTGCCCTCTCTCTCTCTCTCTCTCTCTCTCTCTCTCTCTCTCTCGCTCTCTCGCTCTCTCTCTCTCGCTCTCTCTCTCTCTCTCTGTCTCTTGCTCTCTCTCTATCTCTCTCTCTCGCTCTCTCTCTCTGTCTCTCTCTCTCTCTCTCTCTCTCTCTCTCTCACACACACACACACACACACACACACACACATAAAATACATCATCGACTATGGTGAACAGATCTGACCTGCGACACACACACACACACACACACACACACACACACACACACACACACACACACGCACGAAATGACAATCTGCGTTTCAGTTGTTGCAGTCTTTGCACAGGATCTTTGAGCCATTGGGGAAAAATCCAGCTCCAACCAGAGAAACAGAGCACTCGGAGCACTTAAAGCATGACTGATGCCACTGAAAGTCCTCAAAGGATACGTACTTTCCATCACCAAAACCTGTGTGTGTGGGGGGGGTGGGGGGTGAGGGAGGCAAATAGGGAGAGAGAGAGAGAGAGAGAAAGAGAGAGAGAGAGATGATGATGATGATGATGATGATGATGATGATGATGATGATGATGATGATGATGAGTAGCAAGCACAGTGAGTAAATATTTTATTTACAGGGAACAGATATATTTTACTAAATTAATTTTTAAAAAATAAACCTTCCCCAAAAGTCACATTAATAGATATGAACCAGTACACATAAACAAACAAACAAACAAACAAAAAAATTGATGACTTTCATAGTCCATTGAAGGGCAATACAATAGCATACACTCTCACATTCACATCTAAAGGAAGTCTGGAACAGACAGCCGAAGTGTTTGTATGTGGACGGCAGGAGGACACTGGAGTACCCCGAGGAAACCCACACAAACACAGGGAGAACATTCAACTTCCACACAGAAACCCCTTCCTAGAGCCTGGGTCTTGAAATCAGGACCTTCTTGCTGTGACGTGGATGTGCTAATTATCACGTCATCGAGCCGCACAGCTTTAAACTAGATAAGTCATATCTCCACAAATCAGAATCCCGTAAATTCTTAGAAAATGTATCATGTTGCAAGAGAAAAGAACTAGCCCTGTTTTCCCGGAAATTATGAATTTAAATTCCACAAAGGCAACAATGAAAACAAAACTAGACAGCATGTCTGGGTGAGTGGGAGGGGCATACTCTCATCTGTCAATCACAATCGCATTGGCCAACTGTAGGCTTCTAGAAGCACTTGTAGATGAAAGAGACTGGATAGCACTTTCCTGCAGGTTAACACTTCAGCTTGAAATACCGATATGGAGCACAAAACAAATACATTTACCCCAGTCACACACACACAGAGGTACCACACACACACACACACACACACACACACACACACACACACATACACACACACACACACACACACACACACACACACACACGCACACACACACACACACACACACACACACACACACACACACACACACACACACAGACCTGTGATGGCATTGTTGCAGGCGGTGCATTTCTGTGCGTACAGAGAGCTGAAGCATTTAACACAGTAAGGCTTGTCCCCCTGAGAGGTAAAGGGCTGGCCAGCTAACTCTATCCTACAGCCTGAGCACAGGAAACACTCCCTGTGCCATGGCTTGTCCTGATATGTCACTCCACCCTGCTGCAGGATCTGAAACACACACATACACAAAGTCCACAATGATGTGTACTTGAATGAGCATCTGATATGTGCTTTTATTGATGTAAAAGTGTGTGTGTGTGTGTGTGTGTGTGTGTGTGTGTGTGTGTGTGTGTGTGTGTGTGAGGGGGAGAGAGAGAGCGAGAGAGACAGAGAGCGAGAGAGGGAGCGAGTGAGAGAGAGAGAGAGAGAGAGAGAGAGAGAGAGAGAGAGAGAGTGAGAGAGAGACCTGTTTGCAGTGGCTACAGCGGGGGGCGAAGCGTTTCTCGTAGCAGGGCACACAGTAATACTCGTCCTTATCAGGGATAAAAGACTGCGAGCCCAAAGACTGCTGACACTCACAACATACAAAACACTCCTCATGCCAGGTAGATTCACCGTACTCCAACTTCCTCGAGCCTGTGAGAGGGCCAAAGAAAAAGAAAGGAAAAAAAGAAAGTTTAAAATTCTTAATGAAGAATTTTACACATACAGATGGTGGAGAATGAGCCCAGCCTGTATAAACACATGTCCTGGGCATTCCATTCATAATTTACTCCACTGATACAGTCTGGGCGGCACGGTGGTGTAGTGGTAGCACTTCCGCCTCAAAACAAGAAGGCCTGGGTTCGATTCCCGGCCTGGGCATTTCTGTGTGGAGTTTGCATGTTCTCCCCGTGCTTGCGTGGGTTTCCTCCGGGTGCTCCGGTTTCCTCCCACAATCCAAAGACATGCACAGTAGGTTAATTGGCCGTTCTAAATCGCCCGTAGGTTCACATCGTGCAGAAGGCAATGGCAAACCACTGCCCTGATGCCCTGTGCTCTGCACTGATCCTGCCAAGAAAACCTCCATGAAGATGATAACCAGGGCGTTGTCCTTCATGGTGGGTCGCCAATGGTCGTCCTACGACCCAGGCACTAGATAGATAGCTAGATGGATAGATAGATACAGTCTGATCTGGAGAATGTCACCTCTTACACAGGAAGTGATGGTATCAGTAATTTAATATCCATGTATGGTTATAAGATACTGGATAAACATACTGGATGATGTTCACCATACAGCTGCTGCATCATCATCATCATCAACATCACCAACACAGACAAGTAGCCAGATAAACAAATATGTATTATAGCAAAAGAAATATCCCCATTTTAAATATATTTCTGCTTGATGTCTGACCTTGCCCAGTATAAAGGGCCTCCTGGTGTTCGGTGAGAGTAAACGATAAATAAAATGGAATGAAAAATAGGACAAAATAGAAAAAATATATGTAAAAGAGAACAAAGTACACATAGAAACACTGTAAGAAGAAGAACTGAAATGAAAAGAAGAATGAAACAGAACGGGTGTAAAAGATGCAATCAAACAAGAAATGAGCAAACAAACACAAGGAGGAAAAAGGGAAAGAAAGACTACAAGACAACAAGCACTCACAAGTACTCAGGCAATTCGTTGGAACCCAGCACCCAGGCAGTGAGACTATGAAACTGATACCGCAGTCTGACTCATGTGCATACAGGTCCATCTGTACCTGAGACATAGGACAAGGACAGAACACCCTGTCTCTCTGTCTGTCTTTCTCGACATCTCTTTATTATTATTATGTGTCATGCTAGTTGTCACTCGTTCGTGTGTCGATTGAGAGTTATGTGATCCTCGTGGAATAATGAGTGCAGCTCTGCAGGTCGATCCAGTCCTAATCACGCTTTCTCACCTGAGTCACGGGAAAGCCTCATCTGTCTGTCTGAGTAATCACGTCACACCAACCACCAGTAGTCTGATCAAAAAACATCCTGACTCTCTAACTTGTCCCCCACCTGTACAGGTGTCTCCCTACGTGAGCTACTGATCCAGCCGTGTTTTTTTTTTTTTTTTTTTTGTGTACCTGGCATGAAGGTCTTTTTGCAGGCCACACATTTGGAGGAGAACTCAGTGGAGTAACAGTCGTTACACAGAAGGGCTTCATTGTGGCAGGTGAAGGGTTCATTTGCAAGCGAGCGTTTGCATTGGGAGCAGAGGAAACACTCTTCATGGTAGTGATGGTCATCGTAATACAATTCCTACACACACACACACACACACACACACACACAGTCACAAAAAACCCCCCAAAACACTCAGCATGTTTACGCCGCAAAATATTACCTATCATGATTGTTTTGATGTTTCTATTTAATATTCGATTTTTGTATCTCTTTAACTATTCCACATTTTGTAATGTTGCAAGTGAATTGGAATGATAAACTACGTGTTGCAAATCTACATAAACACTAAAGGGAAATACAGTGCAAATGTTCGTCCACCAGGCACAAATGGACTATCATGCAGGTGCATTGATTAACCATATAATCAAATATTTTCCCCTAGTGGGCATCCGATGAACATTCATTCACACATTATTTTCAGCTATTGACCTTATTTATGCAAATTTGCTCAACACTTCTCATACAGTCTGGCAGATAATTCACAGACACTTCAGTTAAAATGAAATAATCTGTATACAGATGTAGCAATTTTTACTAAATAATTTCTGATCATGACTATTGACTTTTCAATATGAACAGGGATTTGAAGAATGGTGGTGGTAACATCATGCTGTCTGAATCCATGTAAATAGAAAGAAGTAAGAAATTGGTCAGGGTTCAGGAAGGCGAATACATGATGAGTAGAAAACCTGTTTCAGTCTTTGTCAGACCTAAATCAATGGAACAGCTTGATTTTCCTCCATGACATTTATCCAGCTGTCGTTTTGGTGAGAAAAGGGGAAAAACATCAATCCAAATCCAGAAGTTTTTTTAATGTAGGCATTGCATTTTTTAATTATTGAGTCAATCAGCCAGTAAAAAGTATTGACGTTTCAGTTTTATGTTGTAAGAGTATAAAATCGTGGTACCCTCACACAGTGGGTCACAGTGCAGCAGTGACAGTGACATGCTGGACACTTTGGTGGATCACATCCCTCTCCAAAGATTAATCCAGAGCCAGTGTTGCATACACACAGATCATATTTCATGCTTACATGAAATGCTCTGAGCTTTCAACAAACAGGTGTGTACCTCAAAAAGACCTCGTGTTCTTGTGTATACACAGCTGGTTGTGTGCACTGCATCCCCCAAAGGACACCACGCTTTATTTAGACTATTTAAGGGCAAAGACTCATTTTCCTCTTAAAATTATCCCAGAAATATTGGATGAGTTCTCAGGGGTGATGGGAGCAGCCCTTAAAATCCAAGGATGTCCAGAATCAAGAAGTTATTTTATGTCAAAGATATGTAGTCTAACATGTAATTTTTTTTACAACAATGTTTATCAAAGCTGCAGTCGAAGGATACGTGTTCAGCCCAAAGTATAGCTGTAGCTTATTAGACCAATAACATTACAGTTCCCAACCATAATGGTCCTGTAACCAATCAGACTAAACTTCCCAACTTGATCGAATACCCCTCACCCCCATCATCAATCCAATTACAGTTCCCAACCATAATAGCTCGTAACCAACCAGATTACAGTTCCCAACCCCCGAATGCCCCCTGTATCCAATCTGACTAAAGATTACAACCCGAACTGGATTCAATTCAATCAGACTACATTTCTCACCCCAACTGCCTCTGTAACCAATCACAAAACAGTTCCTGCTCTAATGGGCAGTCCGAGCCTAATGATAACATTTATAGCATTTGGCTGGGCGCTCTTATCCAGACAAACTTACAAGTATCATTTTTATACAACTCAGCACTTGAGGCTTACGGGTCTTGCTCAAGGGCCCAACAGTGGTGCTACTGAGTATTGAATCAGTTCGGAGCAGTAAACCATTGCCTTACCCACTAAGTCACTCACCACTGCCAGGAGGTTTTGGACTGAAAGTCACTGGAAAAAGTGTGGTGGTGGGGAATGAGCAACACCTTCCCTCTTCTCTACTTCCATGGCTGAAACGCCCTTGAGTAAACTTAACCGCCAAAACTGCTCTCCGAGTCCCGCAATGTGGCTGCCCACTTTTTTTATGTGTGCTCACTTTAGATGGATCTAACACAAAGCCTAATTTTTATTAAGGGATTAATTCAATATCAAAACATAATAATTATGCCGTTATATATTGTCAGACTACAGCGCACACACCGTGAATACAACTCCTTTTATCCAATCAGAAATATTTCCCAACCATAATGTCTCTGTAAGCAGTTATACTTCAGTTCGTTCCCCCAAAGCAGCTGTAACCAATCAGACCACAGTTTCCACTCTACCTGCCCCTGTGACCAATCACAAAACGGTAAAAGAACACTATGGCGATTTTTAAGTTTGCATACTTGTCTGTACTTGTGTTCTTGTGGACTTGTGAAACATCCTCATTCATAGCTTTATACTCTCCGTCCTGCTCCAGTTCAAAGATTGAGTGCAGGCTTGGGTTGTGTTCTTGCTCGTCCCATTTCACTCGCGTTACATCAATTCATTCATTC
>CM045742.1:43395000-43397500 GCA_024760905.1 Plotosus lineatus
GTTCAGTCCTGGAATTTCGTATCTTCGTCATATTTCATTCTCTTCATCAACATCTGCAGACTGTATGCGTCACTGTGCGGGATCTGAGTTTGTTACTTGGTTTTTTTTTTTTCAATTCATCTTACTGACAGAAGAAGATGTGAAGGTCACTTGGTACTTGGTGAGGAATCTGTCTTGAGTGTCCTGCATTATATTTACATCATAGTTGAAGTGACTACAAAGATCTGGATGAACATTATTTGCTCGTTGTTTACCCACGCAGAGCACACAGGACTTTCGCTTTGCTTATTTCTTCATTAAAACATCACCTAGTCGTGCCGATCAGAGCAAACTTATTATAACAAGAGAAATTTACCGCAAAAAAGAAAACCCTCAGGCATGTCCGTGAAAAAGGACCGCTTCATGGCCCAAGTGTAAATCATAAAACATGACAGCAATAATGTTAAATTCAACTGAATTGAATTTTGTCAAATTCTGAATTAGGTGCCAATCTCAGGCGACTCTGTGTGAGGGTGTGGTACACCCTGGGCAGATCGCCAGGCCAGGCCATTGCAGGGCAAGCACTCACATAACCATTCATAATCACGCCTGGGCTGGTTTGGAATAGCCAATCAGTTTACTGTGCTTGTTTTTAAATTGTGGAAGGAAACTGGAGTACCTGGAGGAAACCCATATAACCACATGCAGAACATGTAAACTTCACACGGAAATGTCCAAGCCCGGGACATGAACCCAGATCTTCTTTCTGTGAGGAGGACGTGCGAACCAATGTGCCACCATGCTGCCCTATATAGTCATTATGCAAAACGTAACATTTAAAAACATTTTATTCACATCTCACAAGTCCTGCACCTTCATTTTTCTTCTGGTCTGGCATGGGCTTTCAGGACAGCTGGTACGTAGCACTACTGAGTTAAACAGCTGGATAAGATCACGCCTCACTTGTAAATCACTCAGAATAAAAGCATCTGCCAAGCAAATAAATGTGAACATAAAAGTGATTATTACGGCTGTTTGGGTTGTGTAAACGATGAAAAAGTTGGACACCAGCGTGTGTGTGTGTGTGTGTGTGTGTGTGTGTGTGTGTGTGTGTGTGTGTGTGTGTGTGTTTGTGTGTGTGTGTGTGTGTGTGTGTGTGTGTGTGTGTGTGTGTCTCCAGTGGTGTTCATTATCATATTGCCTGTAACGAAAAGACAGGCACAAATAAACATCAGGAAGTTCAGAACACCAGATGGAGAATCAGAGTCTGTGAAAGCCACAAAAGAAATGTAGAGAATGTAGAAATGTTGACCAAAGCTATTTCCTAATTACATACATATACAAAACATCATCTCTGCCGCTATCTATAGCAAATAAAAAACAGAGCATGTGAGCCTTCTGAACCTCAGAGCCTGTGTGTGTGTGTGTGTGTGTGTGTGTGTGTGTGTGTGTGTGTGTGTGTGTGTGTGTGTGTGTGTGTGTGTGTTGCAGATTGACTCTTGTCCATAACGCTAGACACGGACACAAATGTTGAGCAGACCTCTTTCTGCCCTCTCTTTTGTTTTCTTTCCAAACTCTTGACATTTCAGTTTGGTGTCACCCTGAGCTGGCACAATGGAAACACAACTCAGAGGCACAAAAGAAAAAAAAAAACCAAATAACCTTTTCTTCTGTAACCTTTGTAAATGATAAAAGAGAAGCTAATAAATATTCTACATGTAAATGTTGCGTAAAGGTGTAACTGGTTTCCTTTCTTGTTTATGCAGCGTTCTCAGAACTGTAAATCGCTGTGAGAACAGTAATGTCCATCTCGTCATTAATAAAACCACTTTATAACGAGAATCTTTAAATGAATAATATTAAGAGCACTTGGAGAGCAAAAACCTTCATCAAGCCCAGTAATTCCCCCAAATGAACCAAAATGTCAAAAATAACCATCAGAGAAGGTGAACTCTCCAATCGCAAAGCAGTTCTTGAGAAATAGCGTAGGCCTCCGTCAGTCCCGAAGGACTATGGCTGCGCTCTGGCCAGTATCCCGACTGGTGATACTCCCCAGTGCACAGAGCCTGGGTAGGGAGTAATGAGGGACAGGCTGTTACCCAAGCAGCAAGTCCCCCCCCCTGTCTCGGCGCCACCGGAAGGATCCAATGGAAAGGCAAGTGCCGATACGACTGGGTTCCAGTGCCGCTGCAGGAGAGAAACTACGGTCAATTTAGAACGGCCAATTAACCTACAGTGCACGTCTTTGGATTGCGGGGGAAACCGGAGCACCCGGAGGAAACCCGCACAAGCACGGGGAGAACATGCAAACTCCACACAGAAACGCCCAGGCCGGGAATCGAACCCGGGCCTTCTTGCTGTGAGGCGGACGTGCTAACCACTACTTCTCGCCTCTTGAGAAATATCCCGGAGAATATGTATAAGGTCAAGGTCACTCTGACGAGGTCAAATACCAAACTGAGATACTACAACTATATGCAGATCCACACTGCATAGGAAACCTCTCATGGACACGACAAAT
>CM045742.1:43400000-43402500 GCA_024760905.1 Plotosus lineatus
TAATTAGGATTATGCGGTTACAGAAAATGAATGAATGAAACATAAGGAAGCACAAACTAAAATGAGTGAAGCATTGTGCAGTTAAAGATGTTTGTTTAGTTACTTATTCAAAAATTATTGTGAAGAAAAGAAAGTAACTGTGCTCTGTAAAGGTATTATATACAAGAGTTTTGTTTTGTTGTCTATTTCTATTTTGAGTTTGGATAATGATGACCCCTCCCCCACCTTCACCCAAAGTTGCCTAAGATAAGTCCAAGACAGATGACCAATCAGATTGTACCATTCCTGTGTAGTATATGATAATTAAAATTAAATGCACAACTGTAATTCTAACACGGTGTCCTTCTGCAATGTGATGCAATTCCAAGCCAATCAAATTGGGGATATTATGAAGACATTTACTTTTTTTTTTGTTGAAATATAGTGTGAAATTCTTTTTTTTTTTTTTTTTTTTTTTTTTACATTTTTTAAAATAAAAAGTTTAGATTTTAGTTTATGTTGAAATTTCAGTTCATAACATTATCATATTTAGATTCTCTGTTCGATCTCCATTAAAATCACAGCTCCAGATCCATAAAGCAACAGAGGAAAAAAAAAAAAAGCTAAATATAAAACCAACAGCTGCGCTAAACAAAAACGCATGTGTGTTGTTTACGCTGCCATGAGGCTCTTTAACGATGTGTTTGCAGAAGACAACTGGAAACTATTTACGTCTTGGCTCATGAACTGCAAAGAAAATGTGACATCATACACATGTAAATGTAAGAGAGCAGAAGACGAGGGGAGAGGAGGGGAGCGGGCCGGGTCGAGACCAAATGTCAGCTTTTAATTACTGGTTTGTGTCAGGTTTAAACTATGTAAACAGTACAGGGTAAGTAAGGTCTACAACGCCTCGGACACCTCACAAAACCTCAAGCACCAACTCCCAGAGCCAGACGACGCCTCTGTCAGATTTATGTGGAAGTTTGTAGACTGTGTTCTGGATACGATATGCAACACGGACAGAAAGCTTGTGTATTAAATTTCTGTTATTATGTAGTTTAAAATAAAAGTACTGTATTTTTAAAGGATCATATAATGATACATCACTCTATTCTCTTAATAAAAGAAGAAAAATAAGGTTTGATTACCATGATGTCATCCAGCAACATCCCCGAAAAGCAGCAACAGAAGTAAATAAACAAATATATAAATAACAGTACAACATGTATATTATCTTTAAATTTATTTGAGCTATATAACTAATATAACATTTCAGTCTGACTTGTAAACATTAATTAAAAGTCTGTTATTTATTATGCGTTGATCTGCTCAAGCAGGGGCTTCCATGACCAAAACGGGGACTTTATGCCCAAGCAGGAGCTTATCTAGCAAGGGCTTCATCTAGCCAAGCAGGGGCTTCGATTACAAACAGGGGCTTTGTGCCCAAGCAGGGGGTATGTCAACCTAAGCAAAAGCTTCATGTAGCCAAGCAGGGGCTTCTATTACTCAAACAGGGGACTTTGTGCTGCAGTAGGGGTTTTACATACCTGAGCAGGTGTTTTACCCAAACAGGGACTTCGTCTGGGCTAGCAGGGGCATCGTCTGCCCGAGAAAAGGGCTTCTATGACCAAAACAGGGGCTTTTTGCCAAAGCAGGGGATTCAGCTACATAAGCAAGGATTTACTTCTACTTAATCTACTCAAGCACGGGCATTATCTACAAAACAGGGCCTTTCTATTCCCAAGCAAGGCCTTCATCAACCAAGCAAGGCCTTCATCAGCCTAAGTAAAGGCTTTCATGCAAAAATATAAGGTTTGTCGGCCCAAACATGGTTTCAGGGGCTTTACTCGTTTAAGCAAGGGGAAGGATATTATATTCACAAGAAGTGGCTTTGTCTGCCAAAATGAGCTCTGGGTGCTTTATGTTTTCAAGAAGAGCTTTATTCACCCAGTCTCTCTTTTTTTTTTTTTTTTTTTGGTATTTTCTTTGTCACAACTCAAGGCTCGGTCCACTCGCAGTGCGGCTGGCAGTGTAGGTCGTGTGTATTTAGTGTATCGCTGTGTATACTGTCCTGTATATGTGTACTCTGCCCTGCGCAACTTGTTTTACTTCCTGTGCAGTCTGGTGTTTCACGGTGGAATTATTTGTCCTGCAGTCTGCTATATGATGTAGTTGAATGTGCCGTGTTTAATCATTAGTCCAGTGTCAGTGTAGTAGCTGAGGTTTTCTGGTATGTTGAAGTGAACATGACGGTCCTGCCTGTAACATTCATCGCTGTGGTTGCATTTAACTGGGAATGGATGAAATGCTAGAATACTGGTTACCCACATAACCATAGCCCTCAGCGGACATACTGCACAGTTAAGATGGTTTCCTTGGACATGCTGGACTCAAACCAATTACGACAGTACAAAAATGTAGTGGAAAAAAAAACAGAAGTTTGTTTAAATTGCACCAAAACGTTTCATGGAGGTGTATTCAGTGTATAACTGGAGGTAATAAAATTAACCCATCATTA
>CM045742.1:43407500-43615000 GCA_024760905.1 Plotosus lineatus
CCTGCGATGGCCTGGCGAGCTGTCCAGGGTGTACTCTGCCCTCGCCCTGAGTTGGATGGGATGGGCACCAGCCTCCCCGCGACCCTAATTAGGATGAAGCGGTTACAGAAAATGAACTTGCATTATCACCAAACTCAGTGTTGTTCAGAACAGTTTTTATGAAATCATAATTCTGCTGCTTATCATTATATATTTAACTTTTGTTATTAATGGATACTTGATTGTTTAGTCTAATAAAATCAGCTTTCTGTTTGCCTAATTCGTAAAAGTTTTATTACAATGTGATTTGCTTTACTCACCTTTATTTAATAAACAAATATTTGTTTAATCTTAAATTAAGAACAAGAATCGAATACTCAGCCACTTAGAAAGTGTACGCTATGTCCGACACCTAGTGGCAACTGGACAGCATTACATTCCATATTTGAAATACAGTAGTACAGTACTGTATGTTTTAAATCAGAGGTTCCCAACCCCGGGACTGGAAGACCCCAGTCCAGCACATTTTATTGCTTTCCCAGCTGTCACTCACTTCAAGTCATGAGGTGTTGTCAATTGGATAATTATTTAAATCAGGTGTGTTGGAAACAAGAAAGGCATTAAAATGTGCAAAGTTCGGTGGTCCTTTAGTACAAGGGTCTTTGAATCGATGTTTTAGATTATTACTATTTTTTGTTAATATTTCTTGATATTATGTTATTATTACTATGATTATTGCAATTGTTAGTTTTTGTTACAAGAATATTTTAGTCTATGTGTAAAATACTGTATTTATATACATATCTGAAATTTGTGTAAGGCTGACCATCACAGCTTGTTGGACATTCAGTTCTGTAAAATTTTATCTCCACAGTGCTTTTTTAATGGATATTGTTGCAAAGCAGCTTTAGAAATAAATATATCATTCATTCATTCATTTTCTGAACCACTTAATTATAATTAGGGTCACTGAGAGGCTGGCGTTCATCTCAGCAAGCTCCGGGCAAGGGCAGGGTACACCCTGGACAGCTTGCCAGCCCGTCGTAGGGCCAAGACTCACATAACCATTCACACTCACACCTAGGGGAGATTTTGAACAGCCAATTACCCTACTGTGCATGTTTGTGGACTGTTAGAGGAAACCAGAGTACCTGGAGGAACCCACACAAACACGGGGAGAACATGCAAACTCCTCACAGGAACACTCTGGCTGGGAATCGGACCCAGGCCTTCTTGCTGTGAGGTGGTTGTGCTCAGCACTATGCCATCATGCTGCACGAAATAAATATATGGTTATAAATGTCCATGAGTATAGGCTATTCTTGCATTCTAGTGTTTGTGATCTTGTTCTTTTGGTTGCCATCCAAAGCTCGTGACCATTGGTAAGAGTATGAACATAAATTAATAAACTGAGACCGTTCTTCCAGCTCAGCTTCCTCTTGACAGCAGAGACTGCACAAGTCCGCCTGTAGCTCTCCTGCTCCATACCCCCTCACTTGTGAACATGACCCTGAGATACTTGAACTCCACTTTGGTGAAGAACCTTATTCCAGACCTGGAGGCTGCATGTCTCCCTTTTCCGACTGAGAACCATGGCCTCAGACTTGAAGGTGCCCATTCTCAACCCAAAAGTGATGATGTCAAAAGGACAGTGTCATCCGCTAAAAGTAGAGAAGAGATCCTATGGCCACCAATTCAGAATGGCCACTAGTGATGGGTCAGGTATATTACATTCCTGAAGAACACCCCAAAAGATAGCCCAGGGGACATCATCAAAAGCTTTCTCCAACTCCTCAAAGCACATGTGGCCAGGTTGTACAAACTCCCATTCCTCCTTCATGAGCCCAGAGTGTGTTGAGTTGGCCAAGAGTGCTGTGACTGGGACGAAAACCACATTGTTCTTCATGAATCTGAGATTCAACCATCGGTCAGATCCTCATCTCCATTACTCATAAATAGACTTTTCAGGGTAAACTGAGTTTTTAAAAAAGGAGAACTAACACCCTGGTTTCCCAATACAGAGGTACGTCCCCCAATGACCATATAATGTTGCAGAAATGTGTCAACCAAGACAGTCCTACAACATCCAGAGCCTTGAGGTATTCAGTGCGGTATAAAAACAAGTTTAAATAAACAGTGATTACTAAGTGGAGTGGATTTGGCCCGATATGAGCAAAAAATTTTTGAATCTAGATTTAATTGAGTCATGAAGCCAATGCAGCCGTGAGGGAGGGGCACAAGCCAGTGTCTCTCCCTCACGCCGGTCGCAAGCCTGGATAAATTCAGAGGGTTGCGTCAAGAAGGACATCTGGCATAAAACAAATGCCAAATAAAATATGCGAGTCACAACAAAAAATTTCATACCGGATCGGTCGCGGCCCGGGTTAACAACAACCACCATCAGTGCTGTTAACCAACAGGGTGCTGGTGGAAATTGAACTACTGTTGGTCGAAGACGTCGAAGAAGGAGAGGCGGGAGGCGTTTTCAAAGGCAGAGAAAGAAGAGGAAAGGTATAAGTCTAGGACTGAGAATAGGGACTTTGAATGTTGGAACTATGACAGGAAAAGGTAGAGAGCTGGCTGACATGATGCAGAGGAGGAAGGTGGACATACTGTGTGTTCAGGAGACCAGCTGGAAAGGTAGCAAGGCTAGAAGCTTAGGAGCAGGGTTTAAGCTGTTTTATCATGGTGTGGATGGGAAGAGAAATGGAGTAGGAGTCATCTTGAAGGAGGAGTTTGCCAGGAATTTTCTAGAAGTGAAAAGAGTGTCAGACAGAGTGATGAGTCTCAAGTTAGAAATTGAAGGTTGTTAGTTCAATGTTCAATGTTGTTAGTACTTATGCCCCACAGGCAGGATGTGAGCGAGAAGAGAAGGAGAGATTCTGGAGTGAGTTAGATGAAGTGATGCAGAGTACCCCCAGACGTGAAAGAGTGGTCATTGGAGCAGACTTCAATGGACATGTTGGTGCAGGAAACAGAGGGGACGAGGAAGTGATGGGCAAGTTTGGTGTCCAGGACAGGAACGCAGAAGGACAGATGTTGATAGATTTTGCAAAAAGGATGGAAATGGCTGTGGTAAATACTTTCTTCCAGAAGACACAGGAGCATAGGGTGACTTATAAAAGTGGAGGTAGGAGCACACAGGTAGACTACATCTTGTGTAGGCGATGTAATTTGAAGGAAGTTAGTGACTGCAAAATAGTAGCGGGTGAGAGTGTTGCCAAACAGCATAGGATGGTGGTGTGCAGGATGATGCTGATGTTGAGGAAGGTGAAGAAGGCAAAGGCAGAGCAGAAGACAAAGTGGTGGATGCTGAAAAAGAGTGTCGTGTTTTCTTCAAGGAGAAGTTGAAACAGGCTTTGGGTGGTCACGAAGTGCTTCCAGATGACTGGACAACTACAGCTAATGTGATCAGGGAGACAGGTAGGAGAATACTTGGTGTGCCATCTGGAAGGAGAGGAGATAAGGAGACTTGGTGATGGAATGAGGAAGTGCAGGAGTGTGTACAAAGGAAGAGGTTAGCTAAGAAGAAGTGGGACACAGAGAGGACCGAAGAGAGTAAACAGGAGTACAGGGAGACACAGCGTAAGGCGAAGGTAGCGGTGTCAAAGGCAAAACAGAGAGCGTATGATGACTTGTATGCTCGGTTGGAAAGCAAAGAGGGAGAAAATGATTTATACAGGCTGGCACAGCAGAGTAGAGATGGGAAAGATGTGCAGGAAGTTAGAGTGATTAAGGACAGAGAGGGAAATGTATTGACTGATCACAGAAGTGTGCTGGGAAGATTGAAAGAGTACTTTGAAGTGCTGATGAATGAGGAAAATGAGAGAGAAAAAAGAGTAGAAGAGGTGACTGTTGAGGACCAGGAAGTAGCAAAGATTAGTAAGGGTGAAGTGAGGAGGGCATTGAAGAGGATGAAGAATGGAAAGGCCGTTGGTCCTAATGACATACCGGTGGAGCTATGGAAGTGTCTAGGAGAGGTAGCAGTAGATTTCCTGACAAGAACATTCAACAAGGTCTTAGAGAGTGAGAGGATGCCAGAGGAATGGAGGAGAAGTGTGCTGTTGCCCATTTTTAAGAACAAGGGAGACATGCAGCGTTGCAGCAACTACAGAGGGATAAAGTTGATGAGCCATACGATGAAGTTATGGGAAAGAATAGTGGAAGCTAGACTAAGGGCAGAGGTCAGCATTTGTGAACAACAGTTTGGTTTCATGCCAAGAAAGAGCACCACAGATGCAGTGTTTGCCTTGAGGATGTTAATAGAGAAGTACAGAGAAGGTCAGAAGGAGCTGCATTGTGCCTTTGTGGATCTGGAGAAAGCATATGACAGGGTGCTGAGAGAGGAACTGTGGTATTGCATGAGAAAGTCTGGAGTGGCAGAGAAGTATGTTAGAGTGGTGCAGGACATGTATAAGAGATGTAGGACAGTGGTGAGGTGTGCTGTCGGTGTGACAGAAGAGTTCAAGGTGGAGGTGGGACTGCATCAAGGGTCAGCTCTGAGCCCCTTCTTGTTTGCTATGGTGATGGACAAGTTGGAGAAAAGTGTCCGGTGTGATGTGCAATAGGAGAGTGTCAGCAAGAATGAAAGGAAAAGTGTACAAGACGGTGGTGAGGCCAGGGATGTTGTATGGCTTAGAAACAGTGGCGCTGAGGCTAGATTGAGATGGTTTGACATGTACAGAGGAGGGATAGTGAGGTTGGAACTACCAGGCAGAAGGCCTAGAGGAAGACCAAAGAGACGATTCATGGACGTGGTGAAGGAGGACATGAAGGCAGTTGGTGTAAGAGAAAAAGATGCAGAGGATAGGGTGAGATTGAGGCAGATGATTCGCTGTGGCGACCCCTGAAGGGAAAAGCTGAAAGGAAAAGAAGAAGAAGATATATATAATATACACTAAACTTTAAAAATAAACACTGTGAATTTAATAAAGATTTAAATATCAGAACTGATCAGAAATTATATGCAGTAATAATTACATTATTGAAATCACAGTCAAAAGCATCACATGTTAGAAAGTATAAAACAATGTGATTGGTCAGATAAACATTCCAAATACACCTGAATACAAACCAACAGTGTTCTACATATAAAAGCTATGTACACACACACACACACACACACACACACACACACACACACACACACACACACACACACACACACACACACAGAGGAGAAAACCCTTTTTCTGGTTTAATTGAACTCCTTGATTTAATTACTTAATGAAACTTTATAGGTAAATTTTTAGAGCCTATTGAGACTTTCTTTTACAGAAGTAAAAGGAAAGAGATTTTCTATATCTTTGCCTCCTACATTGTCTTCTGCCCTCCCTGTAAAATTCTGCTTGGCTTCTTCTTAGAGTCTGCACATAAATAAAGATGTCGAAGAAGAGAAAATGCACATTGCAGTGTTCACTCCCTGGTCAAATCTCGAAGATCATGTGATTGGATAATAGCAGTCATGTGATGGTAAATGTTTGTTTGTACTCAGATATTCTATAAGAATGAATAACTGTTCAATGAAATTATAAACGGGAGATAATAATGGTTCTCTTGAAATAGGGATTTGAAGTATCATGTAGTTATCATGTCATTCTACTTTCTTCTGTTATTTTCAGGGTGTGTTTATTTACACATTAGTGTGTAAGATAAAGATTTCGGTGTTCCTACATTTTCATGTTGGGGGGAAAGAAACACTTAATAAACATGTCAGTCATTTAGTTTTAACAAATGAATTGGACTCAGAGACACAGTGTGTGTTTAATATGAACAGTGAATTAGACTGAACACAATTCTAGACAGAATGTAGAAGAGCATGTGACCTCCATGAACTCGCCAGCACCTCAATACCATAAAAAACAAACAGAAAAAAGCTATATATATATATATATATATATATATATATATATATATATATATATATGTGTATGTATTAGAGAGTTGGTTGACTGACCATATAAAATGTATTTTATCAAAAACAAAATGCTTTCAGATCATACACCACTTCCTTGCTAACTGAAAACTAAAGATGCACGGCTATGCAGCTGACAGTGACATGTTTTATGATTTATTAATATTGTGATATTTCACACATACCTACAAATATAAAGCCTGTAATCAATCTCATCATTAGATTAAATGTCTATTTGAACATCGATAATTATCAGCAGTTTAGTTTTGAAATTCACCAGGCAGAAGGCCCAGAGGAAGATCAAAGAGAAGATGTATGGATGTCGTGAAGGAGGACATGAAGGTAGTTGATGTAAGAGAAGAAGATGCAGAGGATAGGGTGAGATGGAGGCAGATGATTCGCTGTGGCAACCCCTGAAGGGAACAGCCGAAAGGAAAAGAAGAAGACTTGAGTAGCTGTAAACCTCTGGATCTATTTTTGCTTGGAATAAATGATTGTGCAGAAAATCTACAAACACATCTACATTATAATATAATGTGTTTTTTCTTGCATGTTGCTGAAGTGTTAGGAATCTATTTGTTCAGAATTTTGACAACATTTTTTCAATATTTTTTCCTTTCTCACACCCCCCACTGTGCCTCATTTTTATTTTTTGACCACACCCAACTCAACCCTGTGCCCATATACTCTCCAGTGTATATAAAGGGTGTTCCAGAGGAGAACATAAGCCAGAACACCATACCCGTAAGAAATATACAGACTTCTTCTACTGGAACGTACTGGAACACCTCGGAAAAGCAACTTTCTTCAAGTGAATTTTACCAAAATAAATGTCAAATTGATTATTACAAAAAAATCATCTCCAGAATGTGCCTTCTGTGACGTGTTGAACTGGGTTTTATTGACCGGACGAACACTATAATTTGTAGGAAGAGGTACTCACTTACCGTGACATGCTTCAACTTGTAGAAGGCCGTCATTCACTGTTGTGTAGCATTAATCCAATGTCCTCTCGTGCTGTGGCTTTATTTATTTATTTTTTCTGCAGACAACAAGTGAGTCATTTTTGCAAAATAATGAAAACAAAAATCCCTAAGTAATACATTGTGAGGTTTTACGCATCGTGAAAATACTCTCTGTCTATCTGTGCAGGAGATCAGAGACGGAGCATGAATGGCTGACAATGTTAGTGGATCAGAACACAACAGTATGACTTTTATTGTGCAGTTTAAATTTACTGGGGACCTTGGCTTCTGAAAACACTTTAATGATATTAAGGTTGTTGTATTATTGTTCTGATATTCTCTCCTGAAAAAGAAGGAGTTTATCTGTACTGAAAATGAATCTTTTTCCACATACGTACTGTATTACATTGTCTGACATCTTACATTATGCACTCAAGGATGTGCACACGATTTAAGAATCAAAATCAGATAAGAGCAGTATTTATTAAAATCTTTAGTCTGATGCTCACACTTTGCACCCGAGCTAAACAATTTTTTGAGCTGTACAGTTCCAGCAAGAATCTTATTTTGCTTTCACCTATGGGGTGTTCCATACCATAATAATCTCAGATTTGCTAATACAGGATAACACTGTGAGCTAACTTGATTGAAGAGTTCCTGTACAAAGTACAGTG
The DNA here is from genome assembly GCA_024760905.1 of Plotosus lineatus. Taxonomy (NCBI): domain Eukaryota; kingdom Metazoa; phylum Chordata; class Actinopteri; order Siluriformes; family Plotosidae; genus Plotosus; species Plotosus lineatus. Next base: position 43,415,033 of record CM045742.1, read on the forward strand.
AGGAAGTGTATAGACAGGAGGGATGAGTTTCTGTACCATTTTACTGAACACATCATATGTGGTTAGAAATGCTGGTCATGTAAAAACTAACACACACACACACACACACACACACACACACACACACACACACACGTTTTTTTTTTTGGACAGGGATGGACTGGGTGACTTGATTATTGAAATAGCCGAACTTCTTAAAATCATTCATATGATTATAATTTTAATTTATAAAATTACTGATGTAAAATATGAAGTGTGTGGGCAAATATTTCATTTAAGTTTACAAACACTCAAACTGTAGTTATCAGTTATATAGGTTGCATGGAAGCTGACTCCGGGCAAGGGTGGGTTACACCCTGGACAGCTTGCCAGGCCATCACAGGGCCAATACTCCCACAATCATTCACACTCACACCTAGGGGAGATTTGGAAAAGCCAGTTGACATACTGTGCATGTTTTTGGACTGTGGGAGGAAACCGGAGTACCTGGAGGAAACCCACATAAGCACGAGGAGAACATGCAAACTTCACACAAAAATGCCTGAGCTGGGAATCAAACCCAGGACCTTCTTGCTGTGAGGCAGACGTGCTAACCACTGTGACACTGTACCACCCACACAACACACAACACATAACATACAACATACAACATACCACAAACAGCGATTCGGCTCTGTTTATGTTCAGTTATTGACAGTGCTAATAGGAAACAGCACACTCTTGTATCCAACAACAGGAATTGTGACTGGAAGTCTAAAAATGTTTCAGATCAGTCATTTAAATTTCAATGCTGTGAGTTATAATACGATAAATTAAACCACACAAGTGATCTTGATATGAGAGAACAATCTATTCAAGTCAAAACATCACTGCTGACCTGCCCAATGTAAAATCCCGCCTCTCACCTGAAGGGGGCGGTATTACGTTATAGTAATTGTAGAATTTAGAATAATCAGGATGTAAAATAAGGACTCAGGCAAATATCCACTCAGAATTTTTCACAAAATGAAATTATGATTTAATTATCATTTTAAGGCAGAATCTCCAGGAAAAAGTTTTGCTTTTCATGATAACAGCAAAATATAAATCAAGAGTATGGTAGTTTGCAATTCTTGATTATAGCTATTATATTTTGTTGGCAAGCATAATTAAAAGATGCACACTCATCATTTTGAGTGTATACTGTTGTATTCTGGTCTGGTCGACCATGCAGAGTTACGAGACTCTGATCAGACACATCTGGATGACAAAACATGCAGATTCTTCATGAACCACACCTTGAGTTAAATTACCTGGAACAAGTTCTATTACTTTGATTTTAACAGCACGCAAACCATGAGACAAGAACGAGGAAGAAGAAGAAGCACTGTGGAGAGAACAAAAAATAATAACATGAAGTAGATAAAGAATGAAGAGCACATCTTTCACAGAGAACAGATTCTGGTCTGGAGAACAGTTCAGAGCATCTGTCAAATGCTATAAATGTAAATTATAAATGTAAATTCAGAGTTAGGAGACTCTAATCAGAGACTTCTGGATGATGTAAAACAGTTAACAGAACTGAAATGCTCTTTCTTATAAATCAGTTATTTATCTAGTGAGTGTTATGTATACAGAGTTTAAACACTTTCAGGCAACTTACTTAAAAATGTTTTTTTAATAGAAAACTTGAGTAATTAAAGAGGGCTAGACTTATAGTGTAACATATATATAGTGCACAACAACAAAACATCAAGATTGTCTACATACAGTATCTCAATTTTATTCCTGTATTGTATTCTTTTTTTATGGTCACTTTATAAGAGCCGACTCACTGAGTCGATTCTCTGAACGACACATCACGCACAATGAATCAGTTTTCTCAAAGTGAAAGGGTTTCTGTTACAGCCTCAGTGTTTCTGCTGTTGTGATTAATGAAAGCATAAATGATGTGAATGAAGTGATTTTTTTTATTGTCACACAACAAGAAGTGTTGAGTAAAAGTAAGTGTTTTCAATATAAGAAATATGATTTGAATTTGTTAATGTAAAACAGTTAACAGAACTTAAGTTTTTGTAATTAATCAATTATTTATCCAGTGAGTGTTATGTAATATAGTTCACTTATTCTCACAATTAATGACTGTGATGTACTAATTTAATATGTTTAAATTTAATATATATTAGTCTCTTCCATTCTGTTGTGTAGTTTATATTATATTATATTATATTATATTATATTATATTATATTATATTATATTATATTATATTATATTATATATAATGTCTATAATGAGTATAAAAGAACTTGATTGATCATCTCAGATTGAACTATGAAAACTGGGATCTGGTGAGTTTAAACTTTATTATTTGATTTTTTTTTAGGGGTGTGTTCAATACATGTGTGTCTGTATTTTTAAAACTGCTTTATTGTTGTGTAATTGTGTTTAGCAAGGTTCAAGGTTGTTTTTCCTCACAGCAGGATAGATTATAACCTGTATGCACTTAATCTGAAATTAAATTAACAGGATTCAGAACTCTCACCACACCAAGAATATATAATGTAATGTAGGACACGCAACATGAAGGTGAATAGAAACCCGCAAAAGGAAGAGCACTTAACTGTGGAGACCCACAATCCAACCCAAGCTAATCACTACATGTCAAAATGGATCATTGGATCAAGTATACGGGCCTGTTCTGTAAACATTGCACTCAATTACAATATACATATGAAATTATTTAAAAAGCACGTTTTAAAGGGAATAGGAACAAATTGGCTGTTAGGCTCCTTTACTTGGGGCAGGACCTCATTCCCGACCCGGAGGGTGCATTCCACCCTGCTGCAGCTTCTGTTGTAAAGTGGTGCTTGCACCGAGCCGTCGTGCAGTGGTGAAGAGGGAGCTGAGCCACAAGGCAAAGCTCTGAATTTACCAGTTGATCTACTTTCCAACCCTCACCTATGGCCATGCGCTTTGGGTAATGACTGAAAGAACAAGATTGCAAATACAAGCGGCTGAAACGAGTTTCCTTCCCAGGTGGTGGGGCTCTCTCCTAGAGATAAGCTGAGACGTTCAGCTGTCCAGGAAGAGCTTTGAGTAGAACCGCTGCTAGTCTGCATTGAGATGAGCTAGTTGACGTGGCTCAGGCGTTTGGTTAGAATGCCTCCTGGACACCTCCCTGGTCTGGTGTTTTGGACATGTCCAACCAAGAAGAGACAATGGGGTCAACCTATTACATGCTGGAAGGACTATGTCTCTCGGCTTGTCTGGGAAAGTGTCCCCACCGGAGAGCTGGAGGAAGTGACCGGGGTGAGGGATAGCTGGACCTCATTGCTTAGGCCGCTGCCCTTGTGACTCGGCCCCGGGAGATGATGCGATGATGAGGCTTTTCGGCTTAAAAAGCTGCTATTCCCTGATATTCCCTGATAACACAGTCAGCAGCTCATACAATCAGCCATATTAACATGATAATGATTTGAGTTTACATGGATTTCACTGTTTTGTTACAGACTGTAACCCTAAAGATTATTTCCAGTATTTTCAGGGTCGGGTAGCTTGGGTAGGTTGCTGGTATACCAGAGCTTTAAATATTTTTTCCAAAGCAGGACTACTGTAGAGTCCAACCCCCACATCAGCTATTTTAATTTCATAGTTTTTATTCATATTTATATTTGCGTGTGTGATTCGTGCTGGTACAAACACATGCACAACATGTTCACAAACCAGTTTAACTGGAACACCACCATGGTTTAAACATCTGAATGTGTCTCCTACTACAACAATGTAGCCCTCCCTCTCTCTCTCTCTCTCTCTCTCTCTCTCTCTCTCTCTCTCTCTCTCTCTCAGTTTCTTATACAGTATTTTCTAAGTTATTGTAACTTGAATGATACAGCATTGGGGGAATAATAAACAGATTCCCATCCGATAATTGTGTGCTGTGTGTGTTATTATTTCTGCTGTTGAATATTAGACAGAAACATTGCTAATTATGATATGTTATAAGTTCAGCTCACCAGTATTTGCTATCACAGTTTTCCAGAAAAATAAATTCTGTTTCATGTTGACTCTATACAGTAAACTCCAGAGAACGGGCTCAGACGCTGCAGCACACAACTGCATTAATATCAAGAGAGATGGAGAGTTCCAATTTTAAACATGAAAATTCCTCACCTGAACACAGGTAACATCCCATAATAATCACAGTTAATGTCACTGCTGACAGAAAGGCTAGACTTCAATTATATCTAATCCAGCTAAATTAAAGTCAAAAATGGTGTCAAACACTGAAGGGTTTATATAAAACCTGTGCACAATAATCTCACCAGAACCTCGATGTGTCTCCATGAAGTGTCTCCTCGATGAGTCTATAAATCTATACATTTCTATAATTTTACTGTATAGTTTATATTATATATGGGGCAGTGGTGGTCTGGTGGTATAGGGCGCTGGATCGCTGATCCAAAGGTTGGGGGTTCGAGTCCCACTCTCCACTGGGTTGTCACTGTCCCCCCCAGTGCGGCTAACTGGGTTATCAAAGGCCGCCATGTCTCTCACTGTCTATGGTGAGAGACGTGTAAAAGAACCATTGCTGACTTTCGTAAAGAGGAGCTGCAAAGTCGTCAGCGTGTTTCTGTCCCTTACTAAAAAGGGTTGTGACAGGAAGGGCATCCGACGTAAAAACCTCTGCCAAATCAAATGTGTGAATCAGATGATTCACTGTGGCGACTCCCGAGTAAAAGGGAAAAAGCCGAAAGGAAGACAGACAGTATATATTATATATACAGTGGTGTGAAAAAGTGTTTGCCCCTTCCTGATTTATTGTTTTTGTATGTTTGTCACACCTAAATGTTTCAGACAGTCAAACAAATTTAAATATGAGATAAAGACAACAAAAGTAACAAAGTGCATTTTTAAGTAAAGATTATTATAATTATTAAGGAAGGAAAAAATCCAAACCTACATGGGCCTGTGTGAAAATGTATTTGCTCCCCCCATTAAATCATAACTGTAGTTTAACACATCTGAGTTCAATTTCGTGATCCACACCACATTTTATGGGAAAATTAAATTCTGTGTTATGTCTACTCTATTACGTTAAACAGTGAAATCCAGATAAAGAGATCAGAGTCACCAGAATCCAGCTGTGTATCATGTGGGAGTCAAAAATCTATGGATAAACCTGCTGTCTTTAAAAAAAAAGATTCCTCACTTAAACACAGGTAACATCCCATAATACTCACAAAACCCAAACCCACAGTAGAGTGAAAGGCAGCGCTATACATTTTATATCCAATCCAGATCATGAGCAACAATTTTACATTATGTATTTTAGACGTTACTTTAATTTGGCAACAATAGTTCTGTCATTAAACATTTCATAAAAAATAAAATCATGGAATGTGCAGTTTACTGTTCGAGTGTCGTATATACAGCATGATATGAAAGTAAATGTGACAGTAAACCTACACATTACTGTTTGTTAAAGTTGAATTACCAGGCAGTCAAAAACTGTAAAAGGTTTTATATAAAGATTTGTCTGCAATGTTGTACAGTGAACTCCAGAGAACGAGACCAGACTCACCACATTTCAGCTACGTCTCTATGAACAGTGAGGATAATCCTGCAAACTTAACAGACTCCTCATTTGAACACAGGTAACATCCCATAATACTTACTATACACAAGAGTCTCAGTAGAGAAAATGTGCATGCTACACATTTTTATCCAGTCCAGATTATTAGCAAAAATCTGATATTATTAAGTTGAAATATTATTTCATTTATGCCACAATGATGCTACAGTTAATACAAGAATTAAAAGTTAAACTAACAATCAGTGAAAGACCTGTCTATAATATTGTACAGTGAACTCCCGAGAACGAGATCAGACTCACCAGAGCCCAGTTGTGTCTCCACAAGCAGTAAAGTGTCTGCGCCCTATTGGGCTAACTTTGAAAATGAAACCTTCTCACCAGTACACAGGTAACATCCCATAATATTCATTCATTTTCTGAATTTTCTAATCCTAATTCAGGTTGCACGGAGGCTGGCACCCATCTCGGTCGACTCTGGGTGAGGACAGAGTACACTTTTTTCACGAAACCTGCTGACGGCCATGCAGCCTACGTTTTACGTAGATCAGCATTGGTTCTTTTACATGCGTCTCACCACAGGCAGAGAGAGACATGGCTGGTCTTTGATAACCCAGTTAGCCGCACTGGGGTAATAGCAATGACAATCCAGTGACATTGGGGCTTGAACCCCCAACCTTTGGATCAATAATTCAGGACCTTCCCACCGCCCAAAACAGACCATAATATTTAAAGTCACAGTTATAGGTTGTACTACACTGTCAATAGCGTACACGTGTTATGTGCTACAGTTGTTTCTTTGGTATGTAGCTTGATAGTATTATTATGTGCTGTGTTGGTAAAGTGTAGTTTGTCAGTTTTGATCGATAGTACAGGAGATTCAATAAATGTTTTAGCGTCGCACTTTTACAGTTAATGTGTTCAATATTAAAGCAAAAATGTTTAATATAATAAATTCCAAAAATCAGACTCACCAGCACCCAGCTGTGCTTTAGTGAAGAGTGTAGAGATAGGAACACTAGTAATAACTAATTATCATATACCCCATAAATAATATTATAGTACTCATCAATATTAATGAAAATGTAGCATTTTTCTCAACCAGAAGTTCCACCTCATAAAATATGTTAGTAGGTTTACTGATCATCAAATTTAACATTGAAGTAATGAACTAAAGTTTAATTTACACTGTATTCCAAATTGTAATTAACATTCAGAAAAATTAACTTTAAAGTCTAATAATTGGACACTGTGTCTCACCATGTCTTCTCCTTCACCCCGATACAGACCTGACTCAAAATCTGCTGCTGTACTTGAATTCCAGAAAAAGTTGAAATTAACTCTGATATGGATCTTTCAGTATTTAAATGAAGTGGTAGTACAACTGGAAGGGCGAAAACTTCTGCGTGAGATTTACACAGAGCTCCACATCACACAGGGATACAGTGGCGACGTCAGTAAAGAACATGAGATGAGACAGATTGAAGCGACATCCAGGAGAAAAAGAACAGCAGAAATACCAATCAATTGTAATGACATCTTTAACCCCTCACCAGAACAACATGAACCCATCAGAACTGGCCTGAAAAATGTCTTGGTTAATAAATACAGATCCATCAAAACAGTGGTGAAAAATACGTTGTTTGGGAAAGACGAACCCATCAGAACTGTGCCAGAAAATGCACTTTCAGAACAAGATGGACCCATCAGAACTGTGCTGATGAAGGGAGTCGCTGGAATCGGAAAAACCGTTTGTGTGCAAAAGTTCATTCTGGACTGGGCCGAAGGGGAAACAAATCAGGACATCCAGCTTATATTTCCACTTCCTTTCAGAGAGCTGAATTTGATGAAAGACCAGAAAATGAGTCTGATGGAGCTCCTTCATGTCTATTTTCAGGAAATAAAAGGAACAGAATTGTCCAGTTTGGACAAGGTTCTGTTCATTTTTGATGGGCTGGACGAGTATCGCTTCCCTCTGGATTTCCAGAACACAGTGAGAGTGTGTGATGTAACCGAGTCAGCCCCAGTCCATGTGCTGCTGATAAACCTGATCAAAGGAATTCTGCTTCCCTCTGCTCTCATCTGGATCACCTCCCGACCAGCAGCAGCTGATCAAATCCCCTCTGAGTGTGTCGATCGAGTGACAGAGGTACGAGGGTTCAATAACCCACAGAGGGAGGAGTACTTCAGGAAGAACATCAGTGATCAGAACCTGGCCAATAACGTCATCGCACACCTAAAGTCATTAAGAAGCCTCTACATCATGTGCCACATACCCGTCTTCTGCTGGATTTCAGCCGCTGTTCTACAGAGAATGTTGGGAGAAGCAGAGGGTGGCGAGATCCCCAAGACTCTGACTGAAATGTACACACATTTCCTCATCATTCAGATAAAAATCGTAAGAGAAAAATATGCAGAGAAGGAGAAAAGTGGTGAAAAAATGCTTCTAAAACTGGGACAACTGGCTTTTCATCAGCTGGAGCAAAGAAACCTGATCTTCTATGAGCAAGACCTGAGAGAGTGTGGCATTGATGTGACAGAGGCAGCAGTGTACTCAGGTGTATGTATGCAGATCTTCAGAGCAGAGTTTGGGATTCACCAGAGTAAAGTGTACAGTTTTGTTCATCTGAGTGTTCAGGAACATCTTGCAGCTCTCTATGTGCATTTGACCTTCATGAAGGAAAAGGTAAATGTTCTTAATCAGAGCCGATCCTTGAAGACAATCTCAGAACTTCATCAGTGTGCTGTAGATCAGGCCTTATCAAGTAAGTCTGGACACCTGGATCTTTTCCTTCGCTTTCTTCTGGGTCTCTCACTGCAGTCCAATCAGAAACTCTTGCACCATTTAGTAACACAGTCAGGACATATTTCCCAGACAGGAAAGGCAAAAACAACAAAGTACATCAAGGACAGGATCAGAGAAGATCCATCTCCAGAGAAATCCATCAATCTGTTCCATTGTCTGAGTGAACTGGGTGATAATTCTCTAGTGGAGGAAATACAGCGCTACCTGAAATCTGGAAAACAAAGTAAACTCTCTTCTTCACAGTTGTCTGCTCTGGTGTTTGTGTTACTGATGTCAGCAGAGAAGCTGGAGAAATTTGAACTGAGCAAATATATCAATAGAGAGAAGATAACAGAAACTGTTCTTGTGAAGATGATGCCTGTGATCGAAGCATCGAGAATAGCAATGTAAGTAAATCTGAATAGAACTGTTCTACCGATCCACTATGAAAAGCAGAGAAACTGAAAGCTGCTTTATAAATATGCACTCTGGGATGTTTTGAGTTGAAGGTGATTGTTGTTTATGCAAATAGAAAAATCGATAAATCCGGGGATAAAAATTACACGTAGAATTGAGTGCAGATATTAAATATATGGAAACCACTTGATGTATATAAGGAGAAAAGTGTAATGTTTAATGTATGAACTGGTTATCATTTCAGGAGCTAATTAAAAACAAACTAAAAGTTTTAGTTTATTCCTGCTTGATCTAAACTATTAAAATTCAGTGTTTAAGTGAAACTTTTTTTGGATTATGTTTATTATACGGTATTTAATTTTTTTCAGTATCAGTTGTGACACAATTAAGTGGAGAAGCGGTGAAGCTCTGGTCTCAGTGCTCAACTCAGAGACTTCCAATCTGCGAGAACTACACGTGACTGTGAATGAACTGAATCTGTCTGGGAATGAGTTAACAGACCGAGGAGTGAAGTGTCTCTGTGCTGTACTGGAGAATCCTCACAGTAAAGTGGTGACACTCAAGTAAGTTCATCATGCTGAGAGTCACATGACCTCACCACAATCAGCAGATAATAGTTGTACGCATGAATACTTTTCAATAAAATATATCTTTAAACAATACAACATGAAGAATATCCGAAGAGCAGGTGGTATGTAGATGTTAATGTGTTTGCTGAAAAGTTCAAAAAACAAATCCTTCATTCATCCTTTTCCGCTTGTTCTGGGGTCAGGTTGTGGGGGCAGCAACCTAAGCTGTAAAGTCCAGACATCCGTTTACCCAACCACTTCATCCAACTCTTCAGGGGGGCACCATGGTGTTCCCAGACTAGCCAAGAGATGTGGTCCCGGGTCCAGGGATTTCTTCCCACCCCACCAGGGAGATGTTTGCGTAGGCATTTTAATCAGATATTCGAGCCACCTCAACTGGCTTCTCTCTATGCAGAGGAGCAGCGTTCTGCTCCAAGACTCTGCTAGATGTCAGAACTTTTCACCCCATTTCTCAGGCAGAGCCCTGCCACCCTGTGAAGGAAGATTAATTTCAGCTACTTTAATTCGCAATCTTGTTCTTTTGGTCACTACCCAAAGCTTGTGACCATAAACGAAGGTAGGAATGTAAATTGACTGATGAATTGAGAGCTTTGCCTTCTGACTCGGCTCCCTTTTCACCCCGATGGACTGGTACAAGTTCTGCTTTACAGCATAGGCTGTCGCTTTCCTGCTGCGTCATTCCCTTTCTCATGGACAAGACCCCGAGATATTTAAACTCCTCCACTTAGGGCAGAACCTGATTCTAGACCCAGAGGGTGCACTCCACCCTTTCCCACCTAAGAAACATGGCCTTTGACTTGGAGGTGCTGATTCTCTTCCTGTCCGCTTCACACTCAGCTGCAAATTGCTCCATCGAGAGCTGACGGGCTGGCTTGATTAAGCAGAAAGGACAATGTCAACAATAAAAAGCAGAGATGAGATCCTATGGCCACCAAATCAGAACAACTCAATGCCTTGACTGCACCTTGAAATTCTATCCATAAATATTATGACAACGGACAGCCGTGTTGGAATCCAACTACCGATGACCTTCTGGCTACAGCTCCAGGCTGCCACCTCAATAATGGAGACATGGAACATGGAACCATTCAGACTTCATGTTCCCAGCCTCCATTGGGATGTGGCTGTATCTCTCCCTGATGTGTGAGCTAAAGGCCCTTATGACAGGAGACTCCACCATACATTCCCAGGAGGCCCTAACTGCACGCTTGGGTCTCCCAGGTCTGGAGGGTGGCCTTCCCTGTCATCTGAGTCAGCTCACTACCAGGTGGTGATCAGTTGACAGCTCTTTACCCAAATGTCCAAAACATGCAGCTGCAATTCTGATGACACGACTACAAAGTTGGTCATTAAACTGTGGCGCTTATGGACACCATTATGTTAGAACATGGTTTTGTGATGGACAAGCCATGATGCAGAAGTCCAACAATGAAACACCATTCTGGTTCAGATTGGAGACGTCTTACATACCAATTACAGCTCTCTCTAGCACACCTCTATGGACTTTAAAAAGAATTGGGGTGTCCCCAGTAACCTGTGTCTGGGCAAGGGAACTGACTCCTTGAATTACTGCTCATAGAGGTCCTCTGAACTGTGCTTAATCTGGACCTTCACTTAGGATCTGTTTGCCGGTGGGAGTGGAGGAAATCAGTGTATGTAGAGGAAATCATCACATGCAAACTCCACACAGAAATGTCCTCTGCCAGGCCCAGGACTTGAACAGAAGACAGAATCAGAATGCCTTTTATTTTGAAGGAAACATGCTAGTAGGCAGTGGTGGTCTAGTGGTATAAGGTGCCGGATCGCTGATCCAAAGGTTGGAGGTTCGAGTCCCACTCTCCACAAGGTTGTCACTGTCCCCCCCCCAGTGCAGCTAACTGGGTTATCAAAGGCCGGCCATGTCTCTCACTGTCTATGGTGTGAGGCATGTAAAAGAACCATTGCTGACTTTTGACAAGAGTAGCTGCAAAGCCGTCAGCGTGTTTACGTCCTGCGATGGCCTGGCGAGCTGTCCAGGGTGTACTCTGCCCTCGCCCGAAGTTGGCTGGGATGGGCACCAGCCTCCCCGCGACCCTAATTAGGATGAAGCGGTTACAGAAAATGAAAATGAAATGGAAACATGCTAACCACTACCACATCTTGATGGCTACTTCTGAATTAAATGCTTCGTCAAATATATTTACAATTAGGTATGTGAGCATTGAAATGCAGTCAAGCAAACATCAATAGCAAATGTCAGTTTTATAAAACTCAACTCAACTTCAAATATTATTATTATTATTATATTTTAATTTAAACTTGTGTACCTGTGGTGAATTAGTGTTACTAGATATTTCACACAGTCACGTATAACATCAGCGGTTCCTTCCAGCGAATCAGTCCTTGCCCGATTTCAAAGTACACGCGAGTGCCATAAAACAAGGCCTGCTCAGAGACATGTGGCCTTTCTCAATGGCTTTTCCAGACTGGTAAAGAACTGATCTGCATAATCAACAAGCTCAGATATCTTTGAAGACATTTCTTTTACTTCCTAAGCCAACTGATACCAGGAAAGCCAAGTTGGAGAAATATTAACTACATCAGCCATCTTCTTTCGCAGCATTCTCATCATCAGAGTCACTCGAATGTTAATGTGTCTTACTTTCTCCACAAGACTCCCCTCTGGTTCAGATAGGTAACCATTTACATGTGTTTCCTCAAAATTGCTGCCTTAGTTGCTTCGTAAACACATTTTATCCCCTTAAATGTCACTCGCTAAATAGATCCGCTTGCTTACTGGCTCGGGCCAATGTGTTGATGCCAACTGTGGGGGGAAAAACGCCTGCGAACCACATTTAGCTCTCACTAGTAATCCATGGGATAAATTCACCACGATTGCACTTTTTATGGTAATTTATGTTAAAATTAGTATCTGTTTCACTGAAACATTTTAAATACACCCAAATTATGCTTTAAGGATGATTAAATACCGCTACACTTTAATATCAGTAATTATAGGTGATAGTGATGTTTATGCCATTATTTATTAATACCTTGGAATTGGTCAAGAAAATAAAGAGAATTTAACCTGAGATACCTTATCTTCACAACCTTTATAAAACCAAGACAAATATCTGCTGATAAAATGTGTTATTGTGTTTCTGTAGGTTGGATGATTGCAGTGTATCAGATGAAGGCTGCGCTGCTCTGAGTTCAGCTCTGAGATCAAACCCCAAGCAATTGAGAGTACTGAATCTGTCCTGGAATAAAGTAGGAGACACAGGAATGAAGAGTCTCTGTGCTGTGCTGGAGAATCCTCACTGTAAACTGTATACATTGTGGTGAGATTGTCTAAAAAATACATTCTCGAATAATGAACTAAAATCGACATTTTGGTTCATTATCAGTGTCCTGAGGAGGAGATTATATATTTTCACTTCACACTGAGGATTTTATGTACAGTGATCAAGTTTTTTTTTTTTTTTTTTTTTTTTGGGGGGGGGTCAGTGGTGGATAGGGCACAGGATCGCTGATCCTGAGGTTGGGGGTTCGAGTCCCCACAGGGTTGTCACTGTCCCCCAAGTGCAACTAACTGGGTTATCAAAGGCGGGCCATGTCTCTCACTGGCTATGGTGGGAGGTTCATGTAAAAGAACCATTGCTGACTTTCGTAAAGAGTAGCTGCAAAGCCGTCAACGTGTTTATGTCCCTTGCTAAAGGGTTGTGACAGGAAGGGCATCCGACGTAAAAACCTATGCCAAATCAAATGTGCGAATCAAATGATTTGCTGTGGCGACTCCCAAGTAAAAAGGGAAAAAGCCGAAAGAGAAGAAGAAGAGATCAAGTTTTTTTTCTTAAAAAACGCAAACACACACACACACACACACACACACACACACACACACACACACACACACACACACACACTATCTTTAAAATATTAAACTATTTTATAAGAATATCTATTGATGTGTGTGTTATTGTGTCTCTGCAGTTTGATGGGTTGTGGTGTATCAGATGAAGGCTGCACTGCTCTGTCTTTAGCTCTGAGCTTGAACCCCAAAGACCTGAGACAACTGGATCTGTCCAATAATAATGTCGGCGATCCAGGAGTGAAGAGTCTCTGTGCTGTACTGGAGAATCCTCACTGTAAACTGGAGAGACTGAGGTAAGATCATCTCTCTGAGAGTCACATGACCTGGTCCTCACGAACACATTCTCTAATAGTGAGACTGAAGCAGAGGTTTTAATCCCACAAACTGAACCTGAGATCCAAACTAACTGCACTGTGTGTGAGCTACAGGGTTTAAAAGCAACACTCACCTGATGGAAAGTGAAAACAAATCCAAATAAACAGGAGTGAGCAGCTCGGTTAATATTGTTTTATAATTTTTAGTTGATAATGAATTAAATGCAGCCATGAGGTGGGGGGGCACTAACCAGTGTCTCTCCCCCTCATGCCGGTCCCAAGCCCAGAGAAATGCAGAGGGTTGTGTCAGGAAGGGCATCCGACGTAAAACCAATGCCAATTATTTATGATGCAAATCAAAAGTATTACCTCCATACCGGATCGGTCGAGGCCCGGGTTAACAACGACCGCCATCAGTGCTGTCAATCAACAGGGTGCTGATGGAAATTGGACTACTGTTGGTCGAAGACGTCGAAGAAGGAGAGGTGGGAGGCGTGTCCGTGGGCAGAGAGAGAAGAGGAAAGGCATGAGTCTAGGACTGAGAGTGGGGACTTTGAATGTTGGAACTATGCAAAGAAAAGGTAGAGAGCTGGTTGACATGATGCAGAGGAGGAAGGTGGACATACTGTGTGTTCAGGAGACCAGGTGGAAAGGTAGCAAAGCTAAAAGCTTAGGAGCAGGGTTTAAGCTATTTTATCACGGTGTGGATGGGAAGAGAAATGGAGTAGGAGTCATCTTGAAGGAGGAGTTTGTCAGGAATGTTCTAAAAGTGAAAAGAGTGTCAGACAGAGTGATGAGTCTCAAGTTAGAAATTGAAGGTGTAATGCTCAATGTTGTTAGTGCTTATGCCCCACAGGCAGGATGTGAGCTAGAAGAGAAGGAGAGATTCTGGAGTGAGTTAGATGAAGTGATGCAGAGTACCACCAGAGGTGAAAGAGTGGTCATTGGTGCAGACTTCAATGGACATGTTGGTGCAGGCAACAGAGGGGACGAGGAAGTGATGGGCAGGTTTGGTATCCAGGACAGGAACGCAGAAGGACAGATGTTGATAGATTTTGCAAAAAGGATGGAAATGGCTGTGGTGAATACTTTCTTCGAGAAGAAACAGGAGCATAGGGTGACTTATAAAAGCGGAGGTAGGAGCACACAGGTAGACTACATCTTGTGTAGGCGATGTAATTTGAAGGAAGTCAGTGACTGCAAAGTCATAGTGGGTGAGAGTGTTGCCAAACAGCATAGGATGGTGGTGTGCAGGATGACTCTGATGGTGAGAAAGGTGAAAAAGGCAAAGGCAGAGCAGAAGACAAAGTGGTGGAAGCTGAAAAAGGAAGAGTGTCGTGTTGTCTTCAAGGAGGAGTTGAAACAGGCTTTGGGTGGCCAGGAAGTGCTTCCAAATGACTGGACAACCACAGCAAATGTGATCAGGGACACAGGTAGGAGAGTACTTGGTGTGTCCTCTGGAAGGAAAGTAGATAAGGGGACTTGGTGGTGGAATGAGGAAGTGCAGGAGTGTGTACAAAGGAAGAGGTTAGCCAAGAAGAAGTGGGACATTGAGAGGACCGAAGAGAGTAAACAGGAGTACAGGGAGACACAGCGTAAGGCGAAAGTAGCAGTGGCTAAGGCCAAACAGAGGGCGGATGATGACTTGTATGATAGGTTGGATAGTAAAGAGGGAGAAAATGATCTATACAGGTTGGCACAGCAGAGAAATAGAGATGGGAAGGACGTACAGCAAGTTAGATTGACAAAGGACAGAGAGGGAACTGTATTGACTAATGACACAAGTGTGCTGGGAAGATGGAAAGAGTACTTTGAAGAGCTGATGAATGAGGAAAATGAGAGAGAAAAAAGAGTAGAAGAGGTAACCATTGAGGAGCAGGATGTAGCAAAGATCAGTAAGGGTGAAGTGAGAAGGGCATTGAAGAGGATGAAGAATGGAAAGGCAGTTGGTCCTGATGATATACCTGTGGAGGTATGGAAGTGTCTAGAAGAGGTAGCAGTAGATTTTCTGACAAGAACATTCAACAAGGTACTAGAGAGTGAGCAGGTGCCGGAGGAGTGGAGGAGAAGTGTGCTGGTGCCCATTTTTAAGAACAAGGGAGACGTGCCGAGTTGCAGCAACTACAGAGGGATAAAGTTGATGAGCCATACGATGAAGTTATGGGAAAGAATAGTGGAAGCTAGACTAAGGGCAGAGGTCAGCATTTGTGAACAACAGTTTGGTTTCATGCCAAGAAAGAGCACCACAGATGCAATGTTTGCCTTGAGGATGTTAATAGAGAAGTACAGAGAAGGTCAGAGGGAGCTACATTGTGCCTTTGTGGATCTGGAAAAGCATATGACAGGGAGCCAAGACAAGATCTGTGGTACTGCATGAGGAAGTCTGGAGTGGCAGAGAAGTATGTTAGAGTGGTGCAGGACATGTATGAGAGATGTAAGACAGTGGTGAGGTGTGCTGTCGGTGTGACCAACGAATTCAAGGTGGAGGTGGGGCTGCATCAAGGGTCAGCTCTGAGCCCTTCTTGTTTGCTATGGTGATGGACAGGCTGACAGACGAGGTGAGACAAGAATCTCCATGGACTATGATGTTTGCAGATGACATCGTGATCTGTAGTGAGAGCAGAGAACAAGTGCAGGAAAATCTAGAGAGGTGGAGGTATGCCCTGGAAAGGAGAGGAATGAAGGTTAGCCTCAGAAAATCAGAATACATGTGTGTGAATGAGAAGGACCCAGGAGGAATGGTGATGTTACAGGGAGCAGAGATAACGAAGGTGGAGGATTTTAAGTACTTAGGCTCAACAATACAGAGCAATGGAGAGTGTGGAAAAGAGGTGAAGAAGCATGTGCAGGCAGGCTGGAATGGTTGGAGAAAAGTATCCGGTGTGATGTGCGATAGGAGAGTGTCAGCAAGAATGAAGGGAAAAGTGTACAAGATGGTGGTGAGGCCAGCGATGTTGTATGGCTTAGAAACAGTGGCGCTGAGGAAAAGGCAGGAGGCAGAGCTGGAGGTAGCGGAGATGAAAATGTTGAGGTTCTCCCTGGGAGTAACGAGGATGGATAGGATCAGAAATTAGTATATCAGAGGGACAGCCCACGTAAGATGTTTTGGAGACAAAGTCAGAGAGGCTAGATTGAGATGGTTTGGACATGTACAGAGGAGGGATAGTGAGTATATTGGCAGTAGGATGCTGAGGTTGGAACTACCAGGCAGAAGGCCTCGAGGAAGACCGAAGAAGAGATTTATGGATGTGGTGAAGGAAGACATGAAGGTCGTTGGAGTCAGAAAAGAAGATGCGGAGGACAGGGTGAGGTGGAGGCGGATGATTTGCTGTGGCGACCCCTGAAGGGAGCAGCCGAAAGTAAAAGAAGAAGAAGAAGAAGTTGATAATGAATTACAGTATTAGTCAGTGATCTGGTTTAAACTGGACATTAGTTGATCTGTAGGGAATTATGGGATGTAAAATCATTAGCTGTTCACTTGCTGGTCTAACTCTTCAGTCAGAAAGAATGCAGGTATTGTTAACTACTTAAATTTAAATTTAATTTGAGTGTGAGGGTCAGGATAGTTTATTGGAAAATGAGATTAATTGAGGGGTCCACTTGCAAAACCCGCTAAATAAAGTTGCTCAGTTTTTAACTAAAATCTGATATTTTTTATCGGCATTGAAATTATCTTTTATAGACTTGTTTTCATTATACTGAAACTATTAGGCGTCCAGATAATCCAGGAGGAATTCAGTGGGACATATGCAGAAAAAGGCTCTAAGGCAGGGGTGGCCAATTATTTTGGCTCAGTGGCCACATTGACTTTTAAAATTTGACAAAGGAGTCGGGTCAGCAAGATATGATAAAAATGAATTTTTTTAACAGAACATATCAAACATAAACATAAGAAAGCATCAAAATATTAACATACCCATTAGTGGGAACAGTGTTATTGATCACCCGTATTTGCCAAAGCATCGAAGTCTGGTGGTAATTCTGTTGTGGTTCTCAGAACAGATTTGAGGTGTTCATCACTCAATTGTGATCTGTGGGCTGCTTTGCTGGTGCTCTTCACACTAAAAGTCTGTTCACACACATATGGAGAGCCAAACAACACCAGCATCCTCTGTGCCATCTTCTGGATGTTTGGAAAATTGACTGCACTTAATGAAGAAGAAAGCTAATCCAGTTTAAGGGAGTTGAACTTCTCCTTTAACATCATGTCACATTTGAGATCAATCAGTTCCAACTGCAACTCCTGTAGTATCGTGTCAGGGTCTTGTGAGAAGGGACATGACATCAGCTGAAGTGCCTTGTCAGTTTCTCCAAAATCACAAAACCGACTGCAGAGTTCCTCAAGCAGGTCATCCAGTCCTTTCCTGGATTTGTTCGCATATAGCAGGGCCTCTTTTAACGTGGCCAGTGTGGGGAAAATGAGTGAATGACTTGTCTGAGATTTGCTTTGAAAATAAAACTAGCCTGGTTTTGAAGGCTCTGAAGTTTGCTTGCATTTCATGCACAAACTGTTTTTTTTCCTTGTGGTTTCACCTTCAGCTTGTTCATGTGGGTCAGTTTGTCCACAGTAAAAGTGAAATCACAGCCAATCAGTGTCTTTCAGCTCAGGAACATTGTCAGTGTTCTCTATGAGCTCCAAAAATGAAATGCAATCTCCTGTTTGAGCTCCACACTCGCTGACATACTTTCCCCAAACTGAGCCAGTGGACATTAGAAGGTAAAGCAAGTCCCTGTGATCAGCATCATTTTCTTCAAGAAAATGAATAAACTAGCGAAGGTGAAGTCCTGTCGCTCGAATAAACAACAAGTTTCACAACGGCTTCACTACGTGGTTGAGATGCACCACAGATTTACACAGTGCTTGCTGTTGAATTATATACCTTTGGATGGAAGTTTCTCAGGTGAAGGAGTTTTGCTGAGCCTACAAACTCATGACCGGCCTATCAGCGGTAGCTGGATGTTCTTGCGGTGACAGGTTGTTGGTGTAATTAGCATGCTTGGTGGAAAAGTGGCGGCTGATGTATTCTTTTCAAATCGCAATGGTTTCTTGGCAAATAAGACATTCAGCCTTTGACCAGACTTCAGTAAAAAGTATTTAAGTGTCAATTCCTTATGAACCACTCACTGTCGACTTTTCTTTTCTCTGACATTGCTGCAGATGGGCTCTGTGTAGTAGAAGAGTGATAACAGGAAGTGGCTCAAGCGCCACAAAATCAACCGACTGTGCCTAATGCACCACTGGTGTTGAAAAGCTGCCATGACAAGTCAAAGTCAAATGAATGCAAGCGATCAATCATTCACATGAAACATGAATTCTGTACCAATCAATTTTCAGCGGGCTGGTCTAAAAAGACCCCAACAGGCCGGATGTGGCCCGTGGGCCATACTTTGCCCACCCCTGGTCTAAGGGAAATAACTCTTCCCCCGCCCCCCACAAAATTTGACTTTGCAGGAGGTTCAAGTGGACTCCTCAATTCACCCCATCATCATGTCATTCAAAATGTATCGGGTGGTGGGTTTCATTATTTCATTTATTGGCTTAATCAGGATAGTTTAATAATCACACATAATAAATGAAAGAGACTAAATATAACACTCTGTATTATTATCAATGACACTTCATTAGAATAAACAGGTGATATTCTCAATAATAACCTTAATTTACAAACACATCATCTTTTAAAGTATTAAACCAAGAGCAATATCTGGTGATGTATGTGTTATTGTGTTTCTGCAGGTTGTGTAAGTGTGGTGTATCAGATGAAGGCTGTGCTGCTCTGAGTTCAGCTCTGAGATCAAACCCCAAACACCTGAGAGAACTGGATCTGTCTGATAACAATGTAGGAGACTCTGAAATGAAGTGTCTCTCTGCTGTGATGAAAATGACTGACACTGATCGAAGACGTCGAAGAAGGAGAGGTGGGAGGCGTGTCCGTAGGCAGAGAGAGAAGAGGAAAGGCATGAGTCTAGGACTGAGAGTGGGGACTTTGAATGTTGGAACTATGCAAAGAAAAGGTAGAGAGCTGGCTGACATGATGCAGAGGAGGAAGGTGGACATACTGTGTGTTCAGGAGACCAGGTGGAAAGGTAGCAAAGCTAAAAGCTTAGGAGCAGGGTTTAAGCTATTTTATCACGGTGTGGATGGGAAGAGAAATGGAGTAGGAGTCATCTTGAAGGAGGGGTTTGTCAGGAATGTTCTAGAAGTGAAAAGAGTGTCAGACAGAGTGATGAGTCTCAAGTTAGAAATTGAAGGTGTAATGCTCAATGTTGTTAGTGCTTATGCCCCACAGGCAGGATGTAAGCGAGAACAGAAGGAGAGATTCTGGAGTGACTTAGATGAAGTGATGCAGAGTACCACCAGAGGTGAAAGAGTGGTCATTGGTGCAGACTTCAATGGACATGTTGGTGCAGGCAACAGAGGGGACGAGGAAGTGATGGGCAGGTTTGGTATCCAGGACAGGAACCCAGAAGGACAGATGTTGATAGATTTTGCAAAAAGGATGGAAATGGCTGTGGTGAATACTTTCTTCGAGAAGAAACAGGAGCATAGGGTGACTTATAAAGGCGGAGGTAGGAGCACACAGGTAGACTACATCTTGTGTAGGCGATGTAATTTGAAGGAAGTCAGTGACTGCAAAGTCATAGTGGGTGAGAGTGTTGCCAAACAGCATAGGATGGTGGTGTGCAGGATGACTCTGATGGTGAGAAAGGTGAAACAGGCAAAGGCAGAGCAGAAGACAAAGTGGTGGAAGCTGAAAAAGGAAGAGTGTCGTGTTGTCTTCAAGGAGGAGTTGAAACAGGCTTTGGGTGGCCAGGAAGTGCTTCCAAATGACTGGACAACCACAGCAAATGTGATCAGGGACACAGGTAGGAGAGTACTTGGTGTGTCCTCTGGAAGGAAAGTAGATAAGGAGACTTGGTGGTGGAATGAGGACGTGCAGGAGTGTGTACAAAGGAAGAGGTTAGCCAAGAAGAAGTGGGACATTGAGAGGACCGAAGAGAGTAAACAGGAGTACAGGGAGACACAGCGTAAGGCGAAAGTAGCAGTGGCTAAGGCCAAACAGAGGGCGGATGATGACTTGTATGATAGGTTGGATAGTAAAGAGGGAGAAAATGATCTATACAGGTTGGCACAGCAGAGAAATAGAGATGGGAAGGACGTGCAGCAAGTTAGATTGATAAAGGACAGAGAGGGAACTGTATTGACTGATGACAGAAATGTGCTGGGAAGATGGAAAGAGTACTTTGAAGAGCTGATGAATGAGGAAAACGAGAGAGAAAAAAGAGTAGAAGAGGTAACTATTGAGGAGCAGGATGTAGCAAAGATCAGTAAGGGTGAAGTGACAACGGCATTGAAGAGGATGAAGAATGGAAAGGCAGTTGGTCCTGATGATATACCTGTGGAGGTATGGAAGTGTCTAGGAGAGGTAGCAGAAGATTTTCTGACAAGAACATTCAACAAGGTACTAGAGAGTGAGCAGATGCCGGAGGAGTGGAGGAGAAGTGTGCTGGTGCCCATTTTTAAGAACAAGGGAGACGTGCAGAGTTGCAGCAACTACAGAGGGATAAAGTTGATGAGCCATACGATGAAGTTATGGGAAAGAATAGTGGAAGCTAGACTAAGGGCAGAGGTCAGCATTTGTGAACAACAGTTTGGTTTCATGCCAAGAAAGAGCACCACAGATGCAATGTTTGCTTTGAGGATGTTAATAGAGAAGTACAGAGAAGTTCAGAGGGAGCTACATTGTGCCTTTGTGGATCTGGAAAATGCATATGACCGGGTGCCAAGAGAAGAACTGTGGTATTGCATGAGGAAGTCTGGAGTGGCAGAGAAGTATGTTAGAGTGGTGCAGGACATGTATGAGAGATGTAAGACAGTGGTGAGGTGTGCTGTCGGTGTGACCGACGAATTCAAGGTGGAGGTGGGACTGCATCAAGGGTCAGCTCTGAGCCCCTTCTTGTTTGCTATGGTGATGGACAGGCTGACAGACGAGGTGAGACAAGAATCTCCATGGACTATGATGTTTGCAGATGACATCGTGATCTGTAGTGAGAGCAGAGAACAAGTGCAGGAAAATCTAGAGAGGTGGAGGTATGCCCTGGAAAGGAGAGGAATGAAGGTTAGCCTCAGAAAATCAGAATACATGTGTATAAATGAGAAGGACCCAGGAGGAACGGTGATGTTACAGGGAGCAGAGATAAGAAAGGTGGAGGATTTTGAGTACTTAGGCTCAACAATACAGAGCAATGGAGAGTGTGGAAAAGAGGTGAAGAAGCGTGTGCAGGCAGGCTGGAATGGTTGGAGAAAAGTATCCGGTGTGATGTGCGATAGGAGAGTGTCAGCAAGAATGAAGGGAAAAGTGTACAAGATGGTGGTGAGGCCAGCGATGTTGTATGGCTTAGAAACAGTGGCGCTGAGGGAAAGGCAGTTGGCAGAGCTGGAGGTAGCGGAGATGAAAATGTTGAGGTTCTCCCTGGGAGTAACGAGGATGGACAGGATCAGAAATGAGTATATCAGAGGGACAGCCCACGTAAGATGTTTTGGAGACAAAGTCAGAGAGGCTAGATTGAGATGGTTTGGACATGTACAGAGGAGGGATAGTGAGTATATTGGCAGTAGGATGCTGAGGTTGGAACTACCAGGCAGAAGGCCTCGAGGAAAACCGAAGAAGAGATTTATGGATGTGGTGAAGGAAGACATGAAGGTCGTTGGAGTCAGAAACGAAGATGCGGAGGACAGGGTGAGGTGGAGGCGGATGATTTGCTGTAGCGACCCCTGAAGGGAGCAGCCGAAAGTAAAAGAAGAAGAAGAAGAAGACTGATGAAAGTAATCGTTCCTGAAATGTTTTGTGAGTCTTTCTAATGGACACTTCTAGGCTGTAATGAATGTATTAAACAAATGTTATAACAAAAAAAAGCCAAATAATTTAGCATCATAATTTTTTTCAATGTTTATAAATGTCACATAATCAGATCAGGAAACCTGTTATAGAAATGTTAACTATATCTTATGTGTTTGACAGTATTTAGGACTGTTTTGTGTACAAAAGGAGGGATGATTTAAAATTCATGTAAAGACAGAAGAAATGGAGTCAGTAGAAGAGGAACTGAATTGGACAAGAACATGTTAAGGACATTGGTGGCATTCTCACCTGAGCAGATTGGAATTCAGGGAGTTGTAAACCCAGAAGAGAGTTCATCATTTTCTGTGACCGCTTCATCCTAATTAGGGTCACGGGGAGGCTGGTGCCCATTCCAGCCAACTCCAGGCGAGGGCAGAGTACACCCTGGACAGCTCACCAGGCCATCGTAGGGTGGAAACATGCCGACAACTTTGCAGCCTACTCTTGTCGAAAGTCAGCAATGTTTTTTTACATGAACCTCACACCATAGACACTGAGAGACATGGCCGGCCTTTGATAACCCAGTTAGCTGCACTGGGGGGGGGGGGGGGGGGGGGGTAGTGACAACCTTGAGGAGAGTGGGACTCGAGCCCCCAACCTTTGAATCAGCGATCCAGCGCCCTATACCACTAGACCACCACTGCCCCAGAGGAGAGGCACTATAGAATACATATCACTATATAATACACATCAATATATAATACATATCACTATATAATACATATCACTATATAATACACATCACTATATAATACACATCACTATATAACACACATCAATATATAATACATATCAATATATAATACATATCACTATATAATACATATCACTATATAATACACATCAATATATAATACATATCACTATATAATACACATCAATATATAATACATATCACTATATAATACATTCAATGATCACTTTCATAGGAAGAGAAACAGAATTTGTTACAGAAACAGAATTTTACATTTAACAAGTACAGCTAGGTTTGTAAAACCTCTGGTTTTCTTTACAAAACACCAAAACATGCTCAGTCAGGTTCGGTTTACTCCGGTAAACAGGGTGTTCATTCTAGGCTGTGCCAACTGGCACAAGTAGCTGATTGGCTTTCCATGAAGGCAAAGAGTCTGGCTTCACCGATACACCAGTCTGGTTTGAATCTGGAGTCAATTGTGTCAGCCTGGAACACTCCATGAGCTCAAATGTTTGAAGTCGTTTATCAAGTGAAGTTTGTAAAGTGGACCCAAACTTTGGAACTTTTTCTTGAAGCTGGCTTTGAGTATCAAATTTGTCAACAAAGAGGCTAAACTGCCAGTGTGCACCATTACAGAATTACTGTATATACAATTCTTATACTTTCTTTTACTTTCTGCAATGTCTACCTCAAATTCTATTTTACAATTTTTGATTGATGTTTCATCATATATACTGTATTTATATGCATTTTAATGTAAATATTATATACATTCAATGTAAATATACATTTTACATAACATTGTAAATATATCAACAATCATCAAAAGTTTAGTTTTGAAAGTTCACTGATGTAGTTGCAGCTGTAAACTTCTGGAACTACTTTGCTTTGAAAAAAAAACATGCCACTGTCTTATCATACAACTCCTTAAAAGAGTTTACGTTAACTATGTAGTAATAATTTCCCAAATCTTCTGTATATATAATTACATCAAATATTAATCTGTACATAGTATTTTATCAGTGTATGATTATTGTGCGTTAAATTAACAGCTGTTTATGAAGTCAGATTCTGTCCTGACAGGTAAATCACTGAAGTGTTTATTTCTACATCCCACTGGAGTGTTAGGAGACTATTTGCTGTTCTTTTTCTTTTTTTACATACTTTTTCATTTTCTATTTTTATTTCCTCTCTCATTCCCACCCCAATTGTGCCTCTCCTCTCTTCAGTGGATAAACATTGCTTTATATTATAATAAACTCAGACTGATTTTGTATTACTACACGGTGTCTGATTACATTCAAGATGTATTCATTCTGATTGAGTTTCTGCACCACTTCACCTCAAATAGAGTGGTCATAAATACTGGTCAAGTGAAAGACAACACACCCGCACACACACACACACACACACCCGCACACACACACACACACACACACACACACACACACACACACACACACACACACACACACACACACACACAATGAGAACTTTACCTATAAAAATCTATGAAACCCTCTAAAGAACATGAAAGAGAAACAGTTCATTTTCTGTACCCGCTTAGTCCTAATTAGAGTCGCGGGGAGGCTGGCCAGGCCATCACAGGGCGGAAACACGCTGACGGTTTTGCAGCTCCTCTTGTCGAAAGTCAGCAATGGTTCTTTTACATGAACCTCACACCATAGACAGTGAGAGACACAGCCAGCCTTTGATAAGCCAATTAGCTGCACTCGGGGTGACAGTGACAACCTGTGGTGAGTGACGCTTGAACCCCCAACCTTAAGATCAGTGATCCAGCACTTATACCACTAGGCCACCACTGCCCCCTGAAAGACAAACATTTATTAGTTTTTTGCCCAGGTTAAAGTCTTTTGATGTGATGATTAGATGACTCATGGAGGAAGATAAGATACAGATAAGATAGAGCTTTATTAATCTCACAATGGAGAAATTCACTGTTACAGGCTCTTGAGGTACTATCAGTAGGGGGTGCAAAAATAGATGCAAATACAAACATACACACACACATATATATATATATATATATTATATAAGTAAATAAATAAGTAGATACATAAATAGTATAACTTAATAAACAATAAAAGAAAAGAAAAGAAGGGAGCAACTTTGTGGACTAGCCTATATTCAAATGTATATGTATCTGAGGGCAGAGTAGATGGGTTGATATTGTTCACAGTCAGTGGGGTAGATGTGGTTGATTAAAGTGCACGGGGTTTTTATTGCACATAACCGGTATTTTCACAGACAGTTACAAAGTGGCTTTGTACAGTCTGACAGCGGTGGGAATGAATGACCTGCGGTAGCGCTCCTTCCTGCACTGAGGATGTCTCAGTCGTCCACTGAAGGAGCTACTCAGCTCCTCTACAGTCTGGTGCAGTGGGTGAGAGCTGTTGACCAAGATGGATGTGAGCTTTGCTACCATCCTCCTCTCACTCACCTCCTCCACAGAGTCCAGTGGGCAGCCGAGGACAGAGCTGGCCCTCCTGACCAGCTTGTTCAGTCTCTTTCTGTCCCTCTCTGTGCTGCCCGGGGCCCAGCAGATGGCAGCGTAGAGGATTGCAGAGGCTACCACAGTCATAAAAAGTCTTGAGCAGAGGTCTGCATACTCCGAAAGACCCGAGTCTCCTCAGAAGGTGGAGGCGACTCTGGCCCTTCTTGTTGGTGTTGTGGGACCAGTCCAGTTTATTGTTAAGTAAGGGTAAGTTTATTTTGGAATTTCTGCATAAAGGGTAATCGTACAAGAAACTCATTACATAACACAAATGACTGCAATTACTAAAGTTCTCTGTTATAATTTTAATAAATAAGATTGTTCCATAATTCTCTGAACTGTTTTAATTCTAATTAGGTTCGCGGGGAGGCTGGTGCCCATCTCAGCTGAGTCTGGGCAAGGGCCAGGTAGACCCTGGACAGCTCTTCAGGCCATTGAAGGGCCAACACTCACACAACCATGTATACTCCACCTAGGAGCGATTTGGAACAGCCAATTAAGCTACTGTGCATGTTTATGAACTGTGGGAGGAAACCAGTGCAAGCTTGGGATGAACTTGCAAACCACACAGAAAAGACCAAGCTGGGACTCGAAGAAAGGCCCTTGTTGCAGGAATGCGGATGTGCTCACCACTATCCCACCGTGCTGCCCCTAAATAAAATTCCTGGCATAAATATGAAGTTCGCCAAATATTTTCAGTCTGTGTCTAACAGCAAACTGTGATTATATTGGTGTATTTTAAATATTTAAACAAACCAGATACTAAAAACATTTAAATATTAACTGAATTAAACGCACAATATACAAACAAACAACGATTCAACTCCATTTTAAATTAATCACGTAAGAGCATCATTAAGGAGGCTCGAGAGGTGAAGAACCCGATGCTCGTGCTATATTTAAGTCTGACATAGATGTCATAGGATACGGCCAAAGAAATAGGAATATGAGCTGGCACAAACAGAAGCAGGTGAGAGAGACTTCCAAAGGACTGTAATCGTCTCCTCCCTCAACAGCAACTTCCATAGCAGCCTCCACATCAGTGTAATAACTGCCGCTGGTGTAGCACTCCACACGTATCATGTTAGTGCCCCACGTATGGAAAAATCTGCACTGACTGTAACAGCAGAAACTATTTCGCTGGTCAGTCCCGCTCAACTACAGAGGGAGTACATGGTGTTGACACACGCAACCTCTACTCTGATAAAGATGACTGATTTTGTGATCAATCAGATATACAGCGGTTACTTGCGATCTGAAGGAGAAAAAGGCTGGTACACCAAACTGAAGGAAGGAAATAACACCCTTAAAATGAAGCTGTACACTGCCACTAATAGAAATGGCGTCATTCCATGGAATGTACCAGTATATGAGAATGACACTACCACCGTCTCTCCTTCCATCCAACACTGTGCTAAAAGCATACAGTGGTACAATGAGGCCTTATAATGAACATGTCAGGATGTGGTGTTCTTATCCTGACAGGACTGAGGATTTGATGGTTTTTGTTGCTCCAAACATACTTGGAGTTGAAGCCTATGACAGCCTGGGACTAATCTCCAGATCTGATGATAATGTTATCATGGGTACATAGGGCACATGCCACGTACGTCACAAAAGAGCTGCTTGACGAGTTCAGAGACGTCTTTACAGGTCTAGGAGAACACAAACCATGTCACCTGACTGATAGAAGATGCATACACCATATTTCACTCACCACACTGAATGCTGCAAGCTAACGTTACTGCTTACCGACTTACCGACTTTCTCTCCAGCAACAGCTACATCGACACCTCAGTGCAGAAGGGTGGCATATCCGGGGTGCCAGGTTGCCTGGAGCATACGGGAGTGGTGACCCAGCTCATCAGAGAAGCTCGGGAGAACAAAGGAGACTTGGCAGTGCTTTGGCTTGACCTCGCTAACACCTATGGATCCATCCCACACAAGCTGGTCCAAGCAACCTTGGAGAGGCATCATGTGCCAGGCCAGGTCGCACAACTCATTATGGACTACTACAATCAGTTCAGTATGAGAGTGTCAGCAGGGCTTGTAACATCAGATTGGCACAGAGTCGAGGTTGGGATCATCACAGGCTGTACCATCTCCGTGATCCTTTTTGCCTTGACAATGAACATGCTAGTTAAGTCTGCTGAAACTCAGTGTCGGGGCCCAAAGACTGCAACGGGAGTGTGGCAACCACCAATCAGGGCATATACGGACGATCTTACCATTACCACTGAGTCAGTACCAGGAAGCAGGTGAATTCTGCAAGGGCTGGAAAAGCTGTGTATATGGGCAAGGATGAGGTTTAAGCCGGAGAAATCGCGGTCACTGGTGCTGAAAAGGGACAAAGTTGTGGACAGGTTCCGCTTCAGCATCGGTGGGGCACCAATCCCAGCTGTCTCTGAAAAACCAGTGAAGAGTCTTGGCAAGGTGTTCAACAGCAGCCTTAAGGATTCAGCATCCATTCAAGAAACCTGTCAGGAGCTGGAGAGCTGGTTGAGAACAGTGGACCGGTCTGGGCTACCCGGGAAGTTCAAGGCCTGGATTTATCAACATGGCATCCTGCCCAAAGTGCTGTGGTCTCTACTCATCTACGAGGTTCCAATTTCGATCGTGGAGGGCCTAGAGAGGAAGGTTAGCAGTTTCCTCAGGAGGTGGCTGGGTCTGCCTAGGAGTCTTAGTTGCATCGCTCTCTATGGACGCAACACCAAGCTCCAACTGCCTCTGAGATCACTAGAGGAGGAGCTTAAGGTGACAAAGGCAAGAGAAGTGATGATGTACCGGGACTCCAGCGACCCTAAGGTGGCCCAGGCAGGGGTCAGAGTGAAAACTGGGAGGAAGTGGAGAGCCGATGAAGCTGTCACACACGCTGAATTGCGGATATGACACAGAGCCCTGGTCCGAGCAGTGACCCACGGTAGGGCTGGTCTGGGAACATGTACAACACCACAGTATGAGAAGGCCAAGGGGAAGGAGAGACGGCGATTGGTGCAGGAGGAGGTGAGGGCAGAAGTGGAGGAGAGGAGGAGCAGCAGAGCAGTCGGCCTAAGGCAGCAGGGTGCCTGGACAAGGTGGGAGAAGGCCATGGAACGAAAAGTCACATGGGCAGAGCTTTGGCGGGCAGAGCCGCACCGAATAAAGTTCCTTGTCCAAGCGGTCTATGACATTCTGCCCAGTCCATCAAACCTCTCCATTTGGGGTAGAATACAGTCTCCCAACTGCCCGCAGTGCCCAGGCAGAGGCACGTTGGAGCACATTCTGAGCTGCTGTCCAGTAGCCCTTGGGCAGGGGCGGTACACCTGGCACCACAACCAGGTTCTGAAACCCATTGCGGAAGTCATCAGCATGGGAATCAGCAAAAGCAGCAGACGGTCCTGCCCCACCACTCAGTTGATCACCTTTGTGAAGGCGGGTGAGAAGTTGGGAAAAACCACAGGAGCCAGGAACCCATCGGGGCTACTGGCTACCGCAAAAGACTGGCAGCTGTCTGTTGACCTGGAGAAACAACTCAAGTTCCCCCAGTGTATTGTCTCAACCACCCTGAGGCCAGACATCCTCCTGGTGTCAAAGGAGACAAAGAGCATCATCTTGATGGAGCTCACCGTGCCATGGGAGGACCGACTGGATGAGGCCCATGAGAGAAAGAAGACCAAATATGAAGATCTGGTCGTAGGCTGCCGTAAGCAGGGCTGGAAGGCACAGTGTATGCCCATCGAGGTTGGCTGCAGAGGGTTCGCAGGCCAATCACTCTATAAAACCTTGAGTGTGCTGGGCATTACGTCGGTGGAGAGGAGAAGAGCCATCAAGAGGATCACTGAGGAAGCAGAGAAAGCCTCAAGATGGCTGTGGAGAGGAGATCCAAGGAAAGCAAAAGCCACCTGAACACAAGTCGGGTCTGATCAACCATGGCTGGGTCGCCTGGGCGAGGGTGTCTGATGTTGAAAGACCCGAAACATCCGAGGACCTCAGGTTACATCACTGATGATGTGTTCAGGAGCATCCTAGAGATGTATCATAACAATGTAAAACACTTGATAGCATGAAAACAGCCAGGATCATCTCCAACTTAAACAATCCTACTAACTCGTTCAACAGCCGCGAGAAGAAGGTTGGTTCGCTCGAGCACTGTGTCGAATCAGGCTCACTTAATGAGCCAATCAAATGTTAGCACTTCCTTATTCCAAAATTAGAGGATATAAAACTCCGTCTAGCAAAAAAAGCTCCTCACAGTTTTCAACTCAAAGGACTCATTTTGGCAGGTACCACTTTCTGACAAAATTTCCCATATCATCACCTTTAACATCCCTTTTGGCCTTAACTGTTTTCTACGTATGCCGTTGAATATTACATCAGCGTCAGAAGTCCTCCAAAGCCGCTTTTACCAGGAGTTTGTTGACATCAGAAGCATAGACATGACTGGATAAGCGCAGATTATGAAAAGTCCCATGGCCAGCTAGTCCGAGAAGTGATGACATGTACACATGAAAAACACGTCAAGTTCATCCCCAAGAAGATCCAATACAAATTAAATCAGGTAAAGTGCTTCAGCATTGTCGTTGCTCAGAACAGCCTTCGCCATGATCGCCATGAAAAGCTTCAAGCCTTCACTTAACTACCACAGCCCAAGGATAAGTCAAGGGTACTTCACCTTTAGGGTGTGATCAGTCAATTTCTTGATTTTTTCCTGACCTGCATGGCACATGCACCACACATGCTTTGTGAAGCAGAGCAAAGGGGGCAATTCGCCTCCTTTTTCTCGAAGCCCCTTCATACTGATCTTGATGCATACAAACTATGCTTACGCATATGATGCAGTACCAGTTTGAGCTGAAGTACGTTCCAGGAACATGCCTATAACAAGCTATCTAGAGCTTACCCTGGCGAGACACCATTTATGAACTGAATAAGCTAATCACATGCGGTTGGCCTATACAGACCCAACATACCCATCTCTACAAGAGAACACTGGCAAGCCCAAGATAAGCTTCATATTGCAGGAGACTGTTTTCAAAGGTGTGAAACTTGTAATTTCAACGTCCGTTAAGACAGAGATCCTCACCTCGCTGCATAAAGGACATCATGGGATGGAAAAAAACCCCACTAGCATGCCAGATAGTGTTTTGGCCAGGTATGACTACACAGATAGAAGATCTCATCTCGAAATCAGAGAAAGAAAAAGACCCAGAAGGATGTGCTGATGTGCTCGGACAGCTGAGGGCAAAGGTTGGCATGGACATTTTTACCATCTTTGATGCTGGTTATCTCCTCTTTGAATACATTACAAAGTTGCCCGAGGTCTAAGAGCTGACGGATAAGACCACTGCCCAGGTGATTAACTCTTTCTCTCATAGTCAAGGAGGAAGCTTGATGGATAGGAAAAGATGCTAGCAAAACCATGTGCTCGAGTTACTACTCAACACACATAATGTACATTCTATATAACTCTAAATAAATACATACACAGTATATCGTAGATCGTGTCCATCATGGAAGGCAGCACATCAAAACACTCCACTCTCCACGATCGAACGTCGATGCTGACAGATATGTCCAAACTGTAAAATAGGAAGGAAGATTGCATGCACTACCAGTACGTCCTCCTCCAGTTCCTCAACTCATTAATAGCAGGACTCCTCTCCAAGTCACGATAGAGAAGGAGGGAGAGAATATAGGAGGAACGAGGATTTTGCTATGTGCTCAGCTGAGCCACCACCACCTGTCATCATCCGCCCGATTGATGGCACTTCTGATCCTGTGCTGACCACTCCACAACCTGTACCAACAATTTCTGATAGTGTTGCATCTACATCTCCAGTTTCATGCTCCTCCACACTTACAAGGAAACCGCCCTTTGTGATGTTATAAATAAATAAACACTTCAGACTTTAATTTCATATATAGTGACTGTATATTATAACCCCTTTCAGTCTTAGTTTGGTATTCAATATTGTTGTATTCACCCACAGTTTAAAACCCATTTCCCGAGTTTTTACTTTACAAACTGGATATGCGACTCTGTCGCACTCCAGTGGAAATTTCTGTGTACTACACCACCCCATTCGTTGTAAATTCTTCTTCTTTTCCTTTCGGTTGTTCCCTTCAGGGGTCGCCACAGCAAATAAGCTGCCTCCATCTCAACCTCTGCATCTTCTACTCTTACTCCAACTCCCTTCATGTCCTCCTTCACCACATCCATAAATCTTTTCTTTGGTCTTCCTCTGGGCCTTCTGCCTGGTAGTTCCAACCTCAGCATCCTACTACCAATATATTCACGATCCCTCTGTACATGTCAAAACCATCTCAATCTAGCCTCTCTGACTTTGTCTCCAAAACATCTTACATGTGCTGTCCCTCTGATGTACTCATTCCTGATTCTATCCATCCTCATTACTCCCAAAGAGAACCTCAACATTTTCATCTCTGCTACCTCCAGCTCTGCCTCTTGTCTTTACCCCAGGGCCACTGTTTCTAAACCATACAACATCACTGGCCTCATCATCGTCTTAGACACTTTTCCCTTCATTCTTGCCAATACTCTCCTATCACACATCACACCGGACACTTTTCTCCATCCGTTCCAACCTGCCTGCACACACTTCTTCACCTCTTTTCCACTCTCTCCGTTGCTCTGGATTGTTGAGCCTAAGTACTTAAAATCCTCCACCTTCCTTATCTCTGATCCCTGTAACCTCACCGTTCCTCTTGGGTCATTCTTGTTCACACACATGTATTCTGTCTTACTGAGGCTAACCTTCATTCCTCTCCCTTCCAGGGCATACCTCCACCTCTCTAGATTTTCTTCCACTTGTTCTCTGCTCTTACTACAGATCACAATGTCATCTACAAACATCATAGTCCATGGAGATTCTTGTCAAGCCTTGTCTGTCAGCCTGTCCATCACCATAGCAAACAAGAAGGGGCTCAGAGCTGACCCTTGATGCAGTCCCACCTTCACCTTGAACTCTTCTGTCACACCGACAGCACACCTCACCACTGTCTTACATGTCTCATACATGTCCTGCACTACTCTCACATACTTCTTTGCCACTCCAGACTTCCTCAGACAATACCACACTTCTTCTCTTGGTACCCTGTCATATGCTTTCTCCAGATCCATTAAGACACAATGTAGCTCCCTCTGACCTTCTCTGTACTTCTCTATTAACATCCTCAAAGCAAACACTGCATCTGTAGTGCTCTTTCTTGGTATGAAACCAAACTGTTGTTCACAAATGGTGATCTCTGCCCTTAGTGTAGCTTCCACTATTCTTTCCCATAACTTCATCGAATGGCTCACTAACTTTATCCCTCTGTAGTTGCCACAACTCTGCATGTCTCCCTTGTTCTTAAAAATGGGCACTAGCACACTTCTCCTCCATTCCTCCGGCATCTGCTCACTTTCTAAGACCCTGTTGAATCTTCTTGTCAGAAAATCTACTGCTACCTCTCCTAGACACTTCCATACCTCCACCGGTATGTCATCAGGACCAACTGCCTTTCCACTCTTCATCCTCTTCAATGCCCTCCTCACTTCACCCTTACTAATCTTTGCTACTTCCTGGTCCTCAACGGTCACCCCTTCTACTCTTTTTTTCTCTCTCATTTTCCTCATTCATAAGCTCTTCAAAATACTCTTTCCATCTTCCCAGCACACTTCTGTCATCAGTCAATACATTTCCCTCTCAGTCCTTTATCACTCAAACTTGCTGCACGTCCTTCCCATCTCTATTTATCTGCTGTGCCAACCTGTATAAATCATTTTCTTCCTCCTTACTGTCCAACCTATCATACAAGTCATCATACGCTCTCTGTTTGGCCTTTGACACTGCTACCTTCGCCTTACGCTGTGTCTCCCTGTACTTCTGTTTACTCTCTTCAGTCCTCTCAATGTCCCACTTCTTCTTGGCTAACCTCTTCTTTTGTACACACTCCTGCACTTCCTCATTCCACCACCAAGTCTCCTTATCTACTGTCCTTCCAGAGGACACACCAAGTACTCTCCTACCTGTCTCCCTGATCACATTGGCTGTGATTGTCCAGTCATCTGGAAGCACTTCCTGACCACCCAAAGCCTGTTTCAACTCCTCCTTGAAGACAACACGACACTCTTCTTTTTTCAGCTTCCACCACTTTGTCTTCTGCTCTGCCTTTGCCTTTTTCACCTTCCTCACCATCAGCGTCATCCTGCACACCACCATCCTATGCTGTTTGGCAACACTCTCACCCACTACTAGTTTGCAGTCACTGACTTCCTTCAAATTACATCGCCTACACAAAATGCAGTCTACCTGTGTGCTCCTACCTCCACTTTTATAAGTCACCCTGTGTCCTCCTGTCCCTGTGTCTTCTGGAAGAAAGTATTTACCACAGCCATTTCCATCCTTTCTGCAAAATCTACCAACATCTGTCCTTCTGTGTTCCTGTCCTGGATACCAAACCTGCCCATCACTTCCTCGTCCCCTCTGTTTCCTGCACCAACATGTCCATTGAAGTCTGCACCAATGACTACTCTTTCACCTCTGGGGGTACTCTGCATCACTTCATCTAACTCACTCCAGAATCTCACCTTCTCTTCTAGCTCACATCCTGCCTGTTGGGCATAAGCACTAACAACATTGAACATCACGCCTGCAATTTCTAACTTGAGACTCATCACTCTGTCTGACACTCTTTTCACTTCTCGAACATTCCTGATAAACCCCTCCTTCAAGATGACTCCTACTCCATTTCTCTTCCCATGAAAAAATAGCTTAAATCCTGCTCCTAAGCTTCTAGCCTTGCTACCATTCCACCTGGTCTCCTGAACACACAGGATGTCCACCTTCCTCCTCTGCATCATGTCAGCCAGCTCTCTAGCTTTTTCTTTCATAGTTCCAACATTCAAAGTCCCTACTCTCAGTCCTCGACTCATGCTTTTCCTCTTCTCTCTCTGCCTCTCCTCCAGCCTCTCCTTCTTCGATGTCTTCGACCAACAGTAGTCCGGTATGGAATTCATTTTGATCATTTGCATGAGAATTTTGGCAGAAGTTTTACGCCGGATGCCCTTCCTGTCGCAACCCTCTGCATTTATCCGGGCTTGGGACCGGCGTGAGGGTGAACACTGGCTTGTGCCCCCCTCAAGGCTGCATTTTTGTAAATTAAACCATCGAATCCAGTGAAGCAGTGTGAAAAATGAAGATGGTTTTCTGAGAGTGAAAGTGCGCTCTTTCTTTCTGTCTCCAATTAAACCTTATAAAGAGACCTCACGAACACGCAAGAAAACATTACAAGTGAGTCACCTGAATCACCCGAAACTCGTTGAAAATTAAAACATACACGTGCGGAATAAATAAATAAATAAAATTTACAATCTTCTAAACATCGCTGCTCACCTACCCGGGATGAAACCCCGCCTCTCAGCTGAAGTGGGCGGGGTTTGACTCCATCTTGCGACCCTAATTGCATCAGCGCAGCAAGGGCTGTGTTATTAATTACCTGTTTATATCAGACATTAAGGATCAACCCCACCACCCCATATACAGATTACAGGGAAATATATTGCTCAAGAAATTTCACGGACGGATGCATGTTCATTTAAAAGAGCCGACATAAGGAGTCGATTCTCTGAACGACACCACGCAGAATGAATCAGTTTCCCAAAGTGAAGTTATTTGTTTCAGCCTCCGTTTTATTCTGGAGGCGGAAATACAGGCACCAGGTAGAAACTATGACTTTTACTGTCACACAACAAGATGTTGAGTAAAGGTAAGTGTTTTTTTTTACATAAGAAATACGATTTGATTCGGTTGGTGTAAAACAGTTAAACAAGTATAAATCACAATTATGGAAGATCTATTGATTTATATATACAGTACAGTAAATATTTTTTTAATTTGACATATATTAGCTTATATTATACTAACTTGTAGTTAAATTTATTATTGTCCAGAATGACTATAAAATAACTTTATTGATTTTTCAGAGTCATCAATAGAGGTTTATTGCTTTTTTGATGTTTGATTGTCTTCAACGGGGTTTGAGAATTTTCCCCCTCCTCCAGGATGGATTAGAAATTGTATGCATTTTACTTCATGTGAAGTTAATAGGACTCAGAATCCATCTTTTCTCACCAGCCTGAGAATACCATATATCATGCACAACATGGATAGACCCTCCAGTGCACTAACTGGGTTATCAAAGGCCACCCGTGTCTCTCACTGCCTGTGGTGTGAGGTTCATGTAAAAGAACCATTGCTGACTTTCGTCTAGAGGAGTTGCAGAGCCGTCAGAGTGTCACCGCCTTGAGATGGCCTGGCGAGTTGTCCAGGGTGTACTTTGCCCTCGCTCGGAGTCGGCCAGGATGGGCGCCAGTCTCCCCGTGACCCTAATTAGGATTAAGCAGTTGCAGAAAATGAACGATGAACATGGATAGACACACTCAGGGAGAAATTTTTTTTGAAAGGCTTTTTCCCTTTATCAGGGGCCGTCACAGCCAATGATTCGCATGTTTGATTCAGCATAGGTTTTTACGCCGGATGGCCTTTCTGACGCAAACCTTTAGCAAGGGACAGAAACACACTAACGGCTTTGCAGCTCCTCTTTACAAAAGTCAGCAATGGTTCTTGTACATGAATCTCTCACCATAGACAGTGAGAGACACGGCCGGCCTTTGATAACCCAGTTAGCTGCACTGGAGGGACAGTGACAACCATGTGGACAATGGGACTCGAACCCCCAACCTTAGGATCAGCGATCCAGCACCCTATACCACTAGACCACGACTGCCCCTTTAGGATAGACACATTCAGGATTACAATTATTGGAGCTCCACACGTTATAGAGAAATTACTCCATGCTAAAATCTCTCACACGCTCAAGTAGACCATCCCATCCTGTAAACATCACTCAATTTCAATTACACTCAACCTCAATTCTACGGACCCCAGTTTAATGGATATTAGAAGCTGTGGACAATGTCTGGAGTAGTCCTATTGTCCTGGGGCGCTCGGCGGTCAGCACGGACAGACCCGAGGGCGTCAGTGCATCAGTGCTTCAGTTTGTTTACCGCAGTCAGCGCTACACCCACACTCTCCCTTTTTGTGGTGGATTTACATTGGATGATGTTGCTGTGTATACACACACAGCATTTCCACTTCCGAACCATTCTCAGAAGCTACGGACAACCAGCAGAACCAGACCGGTCCTCCCCTATAAGATTGAGGTTCAAGTGTACAATAAAAATATGAAATAATAAAAAAGCAGGTTTTAAAGTAAGCAGAAGAAAGACTTTTAGGCTTAAAAGGCTGTCATCAGATTACACAGTCACCCCCAGCTCACCCAATCAGCTCTATTAATGTGGTAATGGTTCAGGGGGTCATTGTCTTGCTAACAGATTGTATCCCTGTGCTGCCCTGCAAAGGAAAAAGACAGTAGCTGCTAAATCTTGTTCCTACGTTTTCAACACGTATCCAATTGTACATAAAACACACATTCTGGCACGAAGAGTTGGAATAAAAAGGTATCATCATTTTCTGTAACCGCTTAATCCTAATTAGGGTCGCGAGGAGGCTGGCACGGGCAAGGGCAGAGTACACCCTGGATGGCTCGCCAGGCCATCACAGGGCGAAAACATGCTGACGGTTTTGCAGCTACTTTTGTCGAAAGTCAGCGATGGTTCTTTTACATGAACCTCACGCCACAGACAGTGAGAGACATGGCTGGCCTTTGATAACCCAGTTAGTGCACTGGGGGGGACAGTGACAACCTGTGGAGAGTGAGGCTTGAACCCCCAACCTTAGGATCAGTGATCCAGCACCTTTACCACCAGGACACCACTCCCCAAAAATTTAATTAAGTAAAAATAGAGAGGACGCATGGACATGCGTAGAACTTTAGGGTTGATGATCTCAGTATATAGTACATTTTGCAGAAGCTGCCTTTTACCTCTGCAGGGGTTTAAATTGTTTGCAGTATTTCCAGGGGTGTGGAATCTCAGGTATGTAACAGCTACTGGATTCCAACGACTGTTACAGATATTTTAATTTGTATAGTGTTTATTTCAAACACATTCAGTACACATGTTTGCATATACCGTATTGACCAACAAAGTGAAGTGTCAGATTTAACTTTACTTGAGGATTGAACAGACAAATCTGGCATGTTGAAACAAAAATAAAGTAAAAATCCAAATAGAAAGTAAATATCTCTGAAACAGCATCACCAGTTAACATGATAAAAACCAGTTAAACCGGAAAACCAGCATAGAGATGTTTTCAACTATCTGTAGCTCTCTCTCTCTCTCACACACACCCACTCACACACACACATACACACCTCTCTCTTTCTGCGTACTACAATCCGTTTCAGTGCTTCTTATTATTGCAGGTTAAAGGTCAAATTATACAAGATGAAGGAATAATAAATAGACACTCAGATTCTCACTGTGTAACTGTGTGTTATGTTTTTTATTAACTCTGCTGTTGCTGCTTTGTTTATAAAAGGTAGAAGAGGTCTGAATTAAGTATTCTTCAGAATTCCCGTGTACGTGTAGTTTTCTTGCAAATTAAATTCTTTCTCATTTCTTCTCTATAATGTTGGACAGTAAACTTCAGAGAAAGAGATCAGACTCATCTGCCCCCAGTTGTGTATTCATGAAGAGTGATGGAGCCTCCTTCAAACTTGAAACATGAAAATTCCTCACCTGAACACAGGTAATACTCGTAGCAATACCCATAATACTCACAGGTTACATCACTGCAGAGATATGCTGTGCAACACATTCTTTTTCCACTACAGATTATGAATGAATGTTCATATTTATTAGTTTTATGTAATATATATTTTTTTTAATCCAGTGCTGCTACTGTACTGTACGGTCACTAAAGATTTTATAGAAATTGGTATTAATTACTTCGAGATGGGGTAAGAGCTCAGCTATCTGGGAGGAGCTTGGAGTAGAACCGCTGTGTACTCTGTGTTGAGAGGAGCCAGTTGAGGTTCTCAGTTGAGAGGAGCTCAGGCTTCTGGTTAGAACACCTCCCTGGTGTGGTGTCTTGGGCACAACCAAGAATACCCAGAACATGCTTGAGGGATTAGGTCTCTTGGCTGGTCTGGGAATGCCTCGATGTCTCCCCGGAAGAGCTGGAGGAAGTGGCTGGGGAGAGGGACGTCTGGATCTCACTGCTTAAGGCTGCTGCCCCAAGATCTGACCCTGGATTAATCAGAAGAAGAAGATGATGATGATGTGATGATGTTGATGACGGTCTCAATTAAGTATATAACAGTTCAGTATATAACAGTCTCGTATATACAGATAATCAGGAATATTTACTATGCGGAGTCCGCTTACAAAACCTGCTTAATCAAGATTTTGAGAAAAAAAAGTCATTTTCCTTAATCTCTTTCAGGCACCTACACGTGTCCCAGTGAACTTTACCATGAATCATTTCGGGAAGGACAACAGGTTCAATGTAGTGAAAACAGGAATGTATAGAAGATAATTTCTTTTCCCATTAAAAAAAAAAAAAAAAAATCAGATTTTTCTTAAAAACTGACCATCTTGACACTGCAGGTTTTGCAGCAGACTCATCATATGGTGTCTGGATTTATCAGTCAATGTAATAGTTTTGGTTAACAAAACTATTAAAAAGCATATAAAGTTTGTACATTTCACTGTTCAATAACATCAAATTTACAACCAGTGAAACTGTAAAGGGTTTATATAACGACCTGCATATAATGTTGTACAGTGAACTCAAGAGAAATAGATCAGCTTCACCAGAATCCAGCTTTATCTGCATGAAGAGTGATGTGTCTATGCCCCATCCTATAAACTTTAAAAATGAAAGCTCACCTGTTCACAGGTAACATCCCATAATACTTTGTTATCTGGATACATTTGGATTTACAATATAGTACAGTCCTTATATTTTTACGAAATAGTTTATATTATACATACCGTGCATGTATATTGTAGTTTGTTGGTCCAGTGCTGCAGTACTTTCAGTAAAGCTCTTCATTTTCTGAACTGCTCAATCCTAATTAGGTGCTGTGGAGGCTGGCGTCCACCTCAGCCGACTCTGGGTGATGGCCGAGTGTCTCCTGGACATTTCTCCAGGGCATTGCAAAGCAGAAACATGCAGGCAGCAACCCAGTGGCCTACTATTTACAAATGACAACAATGGTTCTTTTACATTCCTCTCACCACAGACAGGAAGAGACATGGATGGCTTTTGATAGCCCACTTACGTAGTTGCAATAGGGGGGGCTGCAGTGACAGCTCGTTGATAGTGGGGTTATCAAAGGTCAGCCATGTCTATCACTGTCTGTGGGGAAAACCATTGCTGTTGTTCAGAAAGCGTGGGCTATTAAGTTGCCATCTGTGTGTTTCTGCCCTGGGATGGCCTACCTGTACAGGGTGTACTTTGCTCAGTGTCGGCTGAGATGGGCACCAGCCTTCCTTGCTACCCTAATTCGGATTAAGCAGTTCAGAAAATGAACAATGAACATAAATAACAGGAAAGTGCTGTATTTGTTAATGAAATTTAGCAATTTTTTTCAACCTGAACCTCCACCTCACAAAAACATTCGTAGGTCTAATGATTACTAATTCAAAC
Source organism: Plotosus lineatus (assembly GCA_024760905.1). NCBI lineage: Eukaryota > Metazoa > Chordata > Actinopteri > Siluriformes > Plotosidae > Plotosus > Plotosus lineatus. Next base: position 43,455,272 of record CM045742.1, read on the forward strand.
GTACATGTGATGAAATGAAGTCTTATTCACAGTCGAGTATAAATAGTCTTTCTATCAGGAATTTTAAAAGTACACTATTTATTGATTGTAATCCATTCTCTGTTTATTCTGAGTAGGGTACTTATGTTCTCTGACATCACTAACAGTTTCCTTTATTTTTTCCAGTAGTGGACAGAAAACATTTTTTTCTGGCGCTGTGAAATGTTCGTCTAGTATGCCAGCGATCGGAGTGAATATCAACAGGTAATTAAACACGTGAAATAAAGTAACTGCAAAACTAATCTAAGAACATCTTCTACATTTACATTTCAGGATAAAAAAACACTATAAGGGTTTAAATGAGCAAATATTGAGGAGGTTTTGATTATTACTGCAGTGAGTAATTTGTTTCAGTAGCATTATAAATTAAACAATTTACATATTTCACAAAGAATGTAATTTATTCAGAAGTTTACACTTATTTGATTATACATGGGTGCAGTGTGAGCTGTGTGACAGTTCGGAAGAAGCCTGAGCTGACACGAGCTCAGATACAGCCAGGCATTCAGTTGACTGTTATTTTTTTATGGTGTGATTACAATATATAAACCACTAACCTTTTGGTTAATTATTAGATGAGAAAAGCAATTCTATGCTTTCCTGCACCATTTAATTATTGGATTATTTATGTGACTAATGCATGAGGAGTTTATTCACAGAAGTGAGTATAAGATTTTTTTTATTTCAGCTATATCACACAGAACGTGCATTGCTTGACTGACCTTGAATGGGGGTCAGTGGTGACTTAGTGAAGAAGGCAATGAGTTACTGATCCCTACTGTCACCACTGTTGGGCCCTTGAGCATGGCCCTTAACCCTCAATTGCTCAGTTGTATATAAATGATAATTGCAAGTCATTCTGGATAAGAGTGTCCGCCAAATACTGTAAATGTAAAAGAAAAGAAAATGGCGGCCCTAAGTGATGGAGGGGCAGTCTTCAAGGACAAGCCGAGGCATGTCGAGACATGTCAGGTTATGGCGTGACATGTGAGGGGCACTAGATAAGCCAATCCAGAACTACGTATAGTCTGGGTCTGAGATTTTTCTGTCAGAACAATTTCTTTTGTGTGATTGATTGTATACTTTTATTTTCCTAAAGGATAAATAAAAATCTGAAAACCGAGTCTGGGTCTCTTGTGTCGTGAAATGGACACGTTTCACCATGACACATACAATTGAATAAGGCAAATACACAGTGTTATCATAAAGAATCGTGAGCTGTGGTGACCAGTCAGGAAAAATAGTCATATTTAAGTTTAATAATTGGACCTCATTTCTCACCATGTATTCTTCCTTTGCCTCGTCACAGACATGACTCAGAATCTGCTGCTGCAAAGGAGTTCCAGAAAAAGTTCAAATTAAATCTGATGAAGAAGTTTCAGTGTTTAAGTGAAGTGATAATAAACCAAGAAAATCGAAAAATCCTGAATGTGATCTACACAGAGCTCTACATCACAGAGGGAGACAGTGGAGACGTCATTAGAGAACATGAGATGAGACAGATTGAACTAGTCTCCGGGAGAAAAGGAACAGAGGAAAGACCAATCAAGTGTAATGACATATTTAAAATCTTATCGGAACAAGATGAACCAATCAGCACTGGGTTCAAAAAGACCTTATCGAAAAAATACAGATCAATTAGAAAAATGGTGAAAAAGACTTTATATAAGAAAGACAAACCAATTAGAACTGTGGTGGAAAAGCCATTCTCAGAACAAGACAAACCCATCAGAACTGTGCCAGAAAATCCCTTATCAGAACAAGATGAACCTATCAGAACTGTGCTAATGAAAGGAGTGGCTGGTATTGGTAAAACCGTTTCTGTGCAGAAGTTTATTCTGGACTGGGCTGAAGGGAAAACAAATCAGGACATTGAGTTCATATTTCCACTTCCCTTCAGAGAGCTGAATTTGATGAAAGACCAGACACGGAGTCTAATGGAGCTCCTTCATGTCTGTTTTCAGGAAATAAAAGAAACAGAAATGTTCGATATGGAAAAGGTTCTGTTTATTTTTGATGGGCTGGACGAGTATCGCTTCCCTCTGGATTTCCAGAACACAGTGAGGGTGTGTGATGTAACCGAGTCAGCCCCAGTCCATGTGCTGCTGATAAACCTGATCAAAGGGAATCTTCTTCCCTCTGCTCTCATCTGGATCACTTCCCGACCAGCAGCAGCTCATCAAATCCCCTCTGAGTGTGTCGATCGCGTGACAGAGGTACGAGGGTTCAATAACCCACAGAGGGAGGAGTACTTCAGAAAGAACATCAGTGATCAGAACCTGGCCAATAACGTCATCGCACACCTAAAGTCATTAAGAAGCCTCTACATCATGTGCCACATACCCGTCTTCTGCTGGATTTCAGCCGCTGTTCTACAGAGAATGTTGGGTGAAGCAGAGGGTGGCGAGATCCCCAAGACTCTGACTGAAATGTACACACATTTCCTCATCATTCAGATTAAAATCATAAGAGAAAAATATGCAGAGAAGCAGGAGAGTGATGAAGAGATGTTTCTGAAACTGGGACGACTGGCTTTTCATCAGCTGGAGAAAGGAAACCTGATCTTCTATGAGGAAGATCTGAGAGAGTGTGGCATCGACGGGATAGAAGCAGCAGTGTACTCCGGTGTGTGTACACAGATGTTCAGAGAGGAGTTTGGGATTCTCCATGGTAATGTGTACTGTTTTGTTCATCTGAGCATTCAGGAACATCTTGCAGCTCTGTATGTGCATCTGACCTTCATGAAAGAAAAGAAAAATGCTCTTAATCAGAGCCGATCCTTTGCGACAATATCAGATGTACAGATATTTGCTGTAGATCAGGCCTTATACAGTCAGTCTGGACACCTGGATCTTTTCCTCCGTTTTCTTCTGGGTCTCTCACTGGAGTCCAATCAGAAACTTTTGTACGGTATAGTAACACAGACACGAGGTATCTCGCAGACAGGAAAGAAAAAAACATCACAGTACATCAAGAAGAAGATCAGTAGAGATCTTCCTCCTGAGAAATCCATCAATCTGTTCCATTGTCTGAGTGAACTCGGTGATAATTCTCTAGTGGAAGAAATCCAGTGCTACCTGAAATCTAGAAAACAAAGTAAACTGCTGTCTTCACAGTTGTCTGCTCTGGTGTTCGTGTTATTGACATCAGCAGTGAAGTTGGAGAAATTTGACCTGAGCAAATATATCAGTGAAGACAAGATAACAGAGACTGTTCTTGTGAAGATGATGCCTGTGATCGAAGCTTCAAAAAAAGCAATGTAAGTAGATCTGAATAGAACTGTTCTACCGATCCACTATTAAAAGCAGAGAAACTGAAAGCTCCTTTATAAATACTGTATGCACTCTTTTTTTACATTATACAGGTCCTTCTCAAAAACTTAGCATATTGTGATAAAGTTCATTATTTTCTGTGATTTACTGATAAACATTAGACTTTCATATATTTTAGATTCATTACACACAACTGAAGTAGTCCAAGCCTTTTATTGTTTTAATATTGATAATTTTGCCAAAAAAGTAAAGAAAAACCAAAAATCCCTATCTCAAAAAATTAGCATATTTCATCCGACCAATAAAAAGTGTTTTTAATACAAAAAACTCAACCTTCAAATAATTATGTTCAGTTATGCACTCAATACTTGGTCGGGAATCCTTTTGCAGAAATGACTGCTTCAATGCGTCGTGGCATGGAGGCAATCAGCCTGTGGCACCGCTGAGGTGTTACGGAGGCCCAGGATGCTTCGATAGCGGCCTTAAGCTCATCCACAGTGGTGGGTCTGGTGTCTCTCAACTTTCTCTTCACAATATCCCACAGATTCTCTATGGGCTTCAGGTCAGGAGAGTTGGCAGGCCAATTGAGCACAGTAATACCATGGTCAGTAAACCATTTAGCAGTGGTTTTGGCACTGTGAGCAGGTGCCAGGTCGTGCTGAAAAATGAAAATCTTCATCTCCATAAAGCTTTTCAGCAGATGGAAGCATGAAGTGCTCCAAAATCTCCTGATAGCTCGCTGCATTGATCCTGCCCTTGATAAAACACAGTGGACCGACACCAGCAGCTGACATGGCACCCCAGACTATCACTGACTGTGGGTACTTGACACTGGACTTCAGGTATTTTGGCATTTCCTTCTCTCCAGTCTTCCTCCAGACTCTGGCACCTTGATTTCCCAATGACATGCAAAATTTGCTTTCATCCGAAAAAACTACTTTGGACCACTGAGCAACAGTCCAGTGCTGCTTCTCTGTAGCCCAGGTCAGCCGCTTCTGCCGCTGTTTCTGGTTCAAAAGTGGCTTGACCTGGGGAATGCGGCACCTGTAGCCCAGTCCACTGCTTCCACAGGTCCCCCGAGGTCTGGAATCTGCCCTTCTCCACAATCTTCCTCAGGGTCCGGTCACCTCTTCTGGTTGTGCAGCGTTTTCTGCCACACTTTTTCCTTCCCACAGACGTCCCACTGAGGTGCCTTGATAGAGCACTCTGGGAACAGCCTATTCGCTCAGAGATTTCTTTCTGTGTCTTACCCTCTTGCTTGAGGGTGTCAATGATGGCCTTCTGGACAGCAGTCAGGTCGGCAGTCTTACCCATGATTGCGGTTTTGAGTAATGAACCAGGCTGGGAGTTTTTAAAAGCCTCAGGAATCTTTTGCAGGTGTTTAGAGTTAATTGGTTGATTCAGATGATTAGATTAATAGCTCGTTTAGACTACCTGAACATGATATGCTCATTTTTTGAGCCGGACCGGTGTATATAATATATACTATAGCGTTTTTTAACTATACTATGTGGGATGTTATGAGTTGAAAATGATTGGTTGGTTGTTAATGCATAAATTAATTATGAGTTAAAAATTGAATATAATTTAATATTACCGACGTGCAGAAGTGGTGTGGAAACCAGTTGATACACTAAAGGAGAAAACTGTATAAAGCTTACCGTGTAGACTGGTTATCACTTCATTTGTTAATTAAAAACAAACCTAAAGTGATCATATCATTACTGATCATATAAATATAATTTTCAACAGACTCTGCCTACTACATTTGAAAGAATTTTTGTTATATTTTCCTCTGAGGAATACTTTAAATCAGACTCATATTTCCCTATTTAGTAGACCAGATTTTATGTTCCGTGTTTATATAGTGTGTGTGTTTATACAGCCAAAAGCTGAAACCCAAACAGCTCTCAGAGTGAAGTACTGTTACAGAATTGAATTATTCCCCTCCTTGAATTTCCACCTTATCATGGTGAAGGGGCTTCATGTTCCTAATGATCCTGGGAGCTGTGTTGTCGGTGGAATTATGGCCCTTGTAGGGTCGCCCAACAGGTCATGGTTGAGGTCAAGACTAAACACAGTTCAGAAGATCCCTCCAAGCAAAATGAGTGCAAGGACACCATTTCTCTTGCCCAGACACATTATACTGAGGTTGCCCCCCCCCCGGGTGACAGGAAGGGCATCTGACGTAAAAACCTATGCCAAATCAAATGTGTGAATCAGATGATTTTCCGTGGCGACCCCTGAGAAAAGGGAAAAAGCCGAAACGAGAAGAAGGTGGTATATATTTATATTTATTTATTTTTTTCCCCAGTATCAGTTGTGAAAAAATTGAAAAGAGAAGTTGGGAAGGTCTGGCCTTAGCACTCAACTCCGAAACGTCCAATCTGAGAGAGCTGCATCTGACTGTGAATGAACTGAATCTGTCTCGAAATGAACTAACAGACCGAGGAGTGAAGCGTCTCTGTACTGTACTGGAGAAGCCTCACAGTAAAGTGGTGAAACTGAGGTAAGATCATCTCTCTAAAAGTCACTTGACCTGACTACATTCAGCAGGTAATAGATGTACATCGGGCTACTTTTCAATAAAAATATTGTGTAATACTGTTCTGGGTTTTACACTCGGGCATGATGTCGATGGTTTGCACTACGTATTTGAAAGAAGTGTGATCGGTGTAGGCGTTGTGGGATGGATTCAGTTATGATCTTGAGGGAACTTGGTGTCATACTGCTGATTGCACTGACTCAAAAATTTGCCACAATTATTATAACATATTATGTATTGACGACAATCGTGATTGAACGTGGGAACTGTGGAAGAGCACATTAGTTCATAACAGACCTTGATGCACCATTGTAGTGGACCGTCTTAATGAATTAGGCAAAGTAATTCTTTCAAGTTTCATTTATTGGATACCTTTTCTTATACCCTGATTGTACTCCTAGCGTGGTCATGGGGCTCCACGCATTTTTGGATTGAGGAGACTGCGGACATTGTGAGTAGTAGAAGGTAACTGTACTACATGAAGAATATTAGAAGAGCAGGTAGTAAGTGGATGTAAATGCAAGTTAGTTTGTATATTTCAAACTTCAGCACACAAATCTAAAATGAGAATCAGTGTCAATGTCAGGCAAAGCTTTAGTTGGTCTGCAAACATCAATATCAGGACATTTGTGGCCAAAGTCTGTTTATATAGGCAGTGAGTGTAATGAACAAGATGTGTTTAGAATCAGTACTTTGATGGTTGTGAACCATGGAATGGATTGCATTGGAGGGCAGTGAAGTCAATGGAAGCCATATCTGTAGTCTGTGGTGCACTCTGGGAAGTGGAGTTATGGAAAAAACAGTGATGAAATTATGACAAAGATTAATATGTTAGCCATGAAATTATAATTTATTACAGAGTCAGTTCAATCCTCATTCTTTAATGTGCTAAACTGCTTACTTCTCCTCGCCTCATGGGGATGCTGATGCCTACCTCTACTAACTCTGTTCAAAGGTGGGGAATATATATAATATCAATAATTATTAGTAATAGTAATGATGTTTCTGTCATTATTATTAATACCTTGGGATTAAACAAATAGACCAACAAGAGAGACATCATCTTCACAACCTCGGTGCAGTAATTAAAAGATGAACACCTGTTAAAATGTGTGTGTGTGTGTGTGTGTGTGTTATTGTGTGTTTGTAGGTTGTGTGATTGTGGTGTAACATATGAAGGCTGCACTGCTCTGAGTTCAGCCCTGATATCAAACCCCAAATGCCTGAGAGAACTGAATCTGTCAAATAATAATGTAGGAGACTTAGGAGTGAAGAGTCTCTGTTGTGTTCTGGAGAATCCACACTGTAAACTGGAGATACTGACGTAAGAATATCTCAGAGTCACATGACCTGCTCCTCACTAACACATTCTCTAATAGTGAGACTGAAGTAGAACTTATAGGTTCATTATCTGTGTGCACACACCCACACACACACACACACACACACACACACATGCACATATCCCGATGTTCATAATTTGAGAGAGTCTTCTTCTTTTCCTTTTGGCTGTTCCCTTCAGGGGTTGCCACAGCAAATGATCTGCCTCCATCTCTCCCTATCCTCTGCATCTTCTACTCTTACTCCAACGACCTTCATGTCCGCCTTCACCGCATCCATAAATCTTCTCTTTGGTTTTCCTCTGGGCCTTTTGCCTGGTAGTTCCAACCTCAGCATCCTATGACCAATATACTCACTATCCCTCCTCTGTACATGTCCAAACCATCTCAATCTAGCCTCTCTGACTTTGTCTCCAAAACGTCTTACGTGTGCTGTCCCTCTGATGTGCTCATTGCTGAACCTATCCATCCTCGTTACTCCCAAAGAGAACCTCAACATTTTCATCTCTGCTACCTCCAGCTCTGCCTTCTGTCTTTTCCCCAGAGCCACTGTCTCTAAACCATACAACATCGCTGGCCTCAACACCGTCTTGTACACTTTTCCTTTCATTCTTGCCGATACCTTCCGATCACACATCACACCGGACACTTTTCTCCAACCATTCCAACCTGCCTGCACACGCTTCTTCACCTCTTTTCCACACTCTCCATTGCTCTGGATTGTTGAGCCTAAGTACTTAAAATCCTCTGAGAGAGTGAAGTGTGTTATTGTGTTTCTGCAGGTTGTCTGATTGCGGTGTATCAGATGAAGGCTGTGTTGCTCTCGCTTCAGCTCTGAGATCAAACCCCAAATACCTGAGAGAATTGAATCTGTCCTATAATAAATTAGGAGACTCAGGAGTGTCAACTCTCTGTGCTGTACTGAATAATCCACACTGTAAACTGCAGATTCTGAAGTAAGGCCACATGAGATTCTCAGAGTCACATGATCTGCACCTCACGAAAACATTCCCTAATAGTGATACTGAAGCAGCGATGTAAGTTTTATCAGCAATGTTCTGAGGAGCAAGAGTCCACACACTGTTGTGTTTCTGCACGTTGTGTGATTTTGTAGTGCTCAACCAGCTCAACCATCAAACAGCAAGAAGGTCCTTGAGTTCAAGTCCCAGGCTTGGGTATTTCTGTACAGAGTTTGCATGTTCTCTCTTTACTTGTGTGCTTTTCTTCCAGGTACTCTACTCCGGTTTCCTGCCACAATCCAAACACATGCACATTCGATTCATTGGCTGTTCCAAATTGTCCCTAGGTGTGTGCATGTCTGTGTGTTGGCTATGCTGTGGTCTAACAAGATGTTCAGAGTGTACCCTGCCTGTGTCCAGTGTTAGCCGAGATATGCTCCAGTCACCCTGCAACCCTAATAGGATTAAGAGGTTTGGAAAATTGGGCCAGCTATAGCCTAATGGTTAGAGAAGCAGCTTTGGGACCAAAAGGTTGCTGGTTCAATTCTTAAGTAAGTAGGTGAGCTAGCAGCATTCCCTTCCTCCACATCAATGGCTGAAGTGTCGTAGAGCAAAGGCACACGACCTCGACTGCCCTTGGGGTCCCCCAATGTGTGTGGTAGCCCACCTTGGATGGGTTAAAAGCAAAAGAAATATTTTTTCCTACAGGATTAATACAGTATATCAACTGCCAAATCTGGACCTTCTTTCACCTTGGAGGTTGAGACTGAGCAATATTATGTGGCTATAAAATTAAGTCAACTCGTTAGTCGGATTGTATATTCTGTCTGGCCTGCAAACACCTCAGGATCACATCAGAAGCTGCATACCTGGGTTTTTCTCTTGGACCGAATATAAATGGATGGAAAAGCACGAAGTCTGCTGATGATCTGATTGAAAGACCATGTTATCCATCAATGAAGTTTAATCTTTTCCATATGGCAAAATACAGTTGAGATTCAAAGAGTGAAAAACTGGTTCAAAAAATTGGATTTTTTAAATGGGATTTAATTCTTAGTGTAACCAAGACTAAAGGCAGATTACTTTAACAGGACAGAAAATTAAACCCATTTAAGTTTTTCCTACATTCTATTTTAATGTTGATTTTTTTTTTTTTTTCCCCGTTTCCTTTTAGTGTGTGAAAGCCGCTGGTGACCCTGCATTTCCATGTTGGGGAAAAGAAGCACATCTGTCATTTAGTTCTGTCATTGTTCTGACATATCTGTCATTGAAGTAGAATCAGTGATGGAGTACCTGTGCCTGTGTGTTCGTCATGTACAGTGAATCACAATTCTACACTGAATGAAGAAGAACTTGTGACCTGCATAAAAACCCATAAAAACCCCAGAGGGATCAATTGCATTTATGAAAAAGAAAACAAATTTGAACTGAAGACAGTCAGTGGAAGAAGAACTGAAATGGACCAGAATAATTTCAATATATTGGTGGGATTCTCACCTGATTGGTGATAGGATTGGAATTTAGGAAGGTGATCTGAGGAACTCCTGAGGAGACGCACTATTTTATAATCAATTAACATTTTACTAGAAACCGCTATACTCCTTATAATATGTTAAACATATACACGTACATATTAAAATACAGTATAGTTATAACAATATAAAACAAACTCACTTATTCAGTTCATTCCTCTTCCACAAATCCATCAAATTCTTCATGTTCAGTGTATAGGCTTAACAGTTGTGCAAGTTGGACATAAAGCCCGGATCCCTCTATTATATAATATATTATATTATATTATTCCCTCACATGCATGGAGTCACAGATCAATAGACGAAGATTAGATGGAAAAAGTCTTCTGGGGATGTGACCTAAACTTCTCTCAGCCACTCCGCCTCTTTAACTTATGACCTGTTGACACCAATATTTAGTGATTGGAGTTCTTTGGTTAATTCACCTGGAATGATGGTAAGCTCTGAATTAGTTTGCTTAACTTGGGTTTTGACGGTATCAGTTAGATGGAGTGTGTTGCTTCATCCATACATAAGGCGCACCAGATTGTAAGGCGCACCGTCATTTTTTGAAGATTAAAGGACTTTAAGTTCACCTTAATCAGAGAGAGAGATTTCATTTTGGCTTTTCAGGGAAGGGGGGGGGGTAGTGACGACCTTGTGGGGACTCAAACCCCTAACCTTAGGATCAGCAACCCAGCACCCTATAACACTAGACCACCAATGTCCCATATTATGGGCTGATATATACACACACATTATATATATATATATATATATATATATATATATATATATATATATATATATATAAATAAAAACACACATAGCTGCCAACTTTTCCAAACCAAAAAATAAACTCTGCTCTAGCAGCATGTCAAAATGCACCAAATCGATACGAAACACCCCCTCTTCCCCCCCCCCTTTTTTTTTTTGGAATTAACATTCCTCAAGTTTAAGTTATTCACATGAAATGCAACAAACAGTAAAGAGTAGTTTCCTCGTACTAAGCATTTTTACTCACTACAAAGTAATCCTAACTCCACAGTATAGACATCCCATCACTTGAAAATAAACTCTCCCATTGAGAAGTACACAGACAGACGAGATGATGTCGAAGCCAAACTATCATTCTTCTAACTCATCCTTTTTTACTGCTTCCTTTATCTTTGCTCTCTTTAAGGACACAGTGAATGTCTGTTCATAACAGATGCTGCTTTTGATTTCTGAATAAGTAGGGCTGACAGCATGTCATCTGATAGTGATTCCCTGAAGTCTGTCTTATTCTTCCTCACATGACTGAAAATTCTTTCACATTCAGCGATGCTGTGTGGAACTGATAAAATGCCAAACATGCAGTGGCTCAAATTTTGAAATTCCATCTCCTTTGACTGTGGAGAAAGTGAGAACCACAGCTCATCTGCAGACACTCTCATTTGTTCCTCTTTGAAACTGCTTGCGCAATAATCATTAAACTCGGTCTCAAGATTGTTGATAGCCTCATCAGTGTCTTCAGTTCCGATCAATACTGGAAACTTTGTGAAAAATAATCTGAGGGCAGTGAAGGTACAGCTGTCTCTCTTGTTTACATCTGCGACTTGAGCAGTTTGCCCACGTGGTCTGCAGTGCATATATTATATATACACACGTCCTTCTCAAAAAATTAGCATATTGTGATAAAGTTCATTATTTTCTGTAATGTACTGATAAAAATCAAACTTTCATATATTTTAGATTCATTGCACACCAACTGAAATATTTCAGGTCTTTTATGGTTTTAATGCTGATGATTTTGGCATACAGCTTATGAAAACCCAAAATCCCTATCTCAAAAAATTAGCATATTTCATTCGACCAATAAAAAAATAAAATTAAAAAAAAAGTCAACCTTCAAATAATTATGTTCAGTTCTGCACTCAATACTTGGTCGGGAATCCTTTTGCAGAAATGACTGCTTCAATGCGGCGTGGCATGGAGCCAATCAGCCTGTGGCACTGCTGAGGTGTTATGGAGGACCAGGATGCTTCGATAGCGGCCTTAAGCTCATCCACAGTGTTGGGTCTGGTGTCGCTCAACTTTCTCTTCACAATATCCCACAGATTGTCCCTGGGCTTCAGGTCAGGAGAGTTGGCAGGCCAATTGAGCCCAGTAATACCATGGCCAGTAAACCATTTAGCAGTGGTTTTGGCACTGTGAGCAGGTGCCAGGTCGTGCTGAAAAATGAAATCTTCATCTCCATAAAGCTTTTCAGCAGATGGAAGCATGAAGTGCTCCAAAATCTCCTGATAGCTAGCTGCATTGACCCCGCCCTTGATAAAACACAGTGGACCAACACCAGCAGCTGACATGGCACCCCAGACCATCACTGACTGTGGGTACTTGACACTGGACTTCAGGCATTTTGGCATTTCCTTCTCCCCAGTCTTCCTCCAGACTCTGGCACCTTGATTTCCCAATGACATGCAAAATTTGCTTTCATCCAAAAAAAGTACTTTGGACCACTGAGCAACAGTCCAGTGCTGCTTCTCTGGAGCCCAGGTCAGGCGCTTCTGCCGCTGTTTCTGGTTCAAAAGTGGCTTGACCTGGGGAATACGGCACCTGTAGCCCACTTCCTGCACACGCCTGTGCACGGTGGCTCTGGATGTTTCTACTCCAGACTCAGTCCACTGCTTCCACAGGTCCCCCAAGGTCTGGAATCGGCCCTTCTCCACAATCTTCCTCAGGGTCCGGTCACCTCTTCTGGTTGTGCAGCGTTTTCTGCCACACTTTTTCCTTTCCACAGACGTCCCACTGAGGTGGCTTGATAGAGCACTCTGGGAACAGCCTATTCGCTCAGAGATTTCTTTCTGTGTCTTACCCTCTTGCTTGAGGGTGTCAATGATGGCCTTCTGGACAGCAGTCAGGTCGGCAGTCTTACCCATGATTGTGGTTTTGAGTAATGAACCAGGCTGGGAGTTTTTAAAAGCCTCAGGAATCTTTTGCAGGTGTTTAGAGTTAATTGGTTGATTCAGATGATTAGATTAATAGCTCGTTTAGACTACCTGAACATGATATGCTCATTTTTTGAGATAGGAATTTTGGGTTTTCATGAGCTGTATGTCAAAATCATCAGATTTAAAACAATAAAAGACCTGAAATATTTCAGTTGGTGTGCAATGAATCTAAAATATATGACATATAATAGTACATTACAGAAAATAATGAACTTTAACACAATATGCTAATTTTTTGAGGTCTAATATATATATATATATATATATATATATATATATATATATATATAAAATAGAGAGAGAGAACTTTGAATGAATTAAAATACATAAAGAAATGATGGACAAAATATAATTTTATTAAATTATAGACATTTTTAAACAAAAAGTAATTTGTCTTTTTTAATCCCATACAACCAATTAATTCTAATCAGGAAATAAACATGAATCAGTTCCACAAATTATAAAAAAAGATATCTCCATGTCCAACACTCACATTCTGACACAATATTAACTTAATTTCTTCTTACAAATATATATATATATATATATATAGTTTCATATATAAAAAAATACGTTTGGACCATAAAATATTCTCTGTCCAGCATGGAGAGAAGGTGTCTAGCTGGGCGGTAGTGTAGCATAGTGTTAATACTTCGGTACTAAGAGCACACACACACACACACACAGGTAATCTATGAACATGCTACATTGTATTGAGCTGGATGAGATGTCAGTTATAATATAAAGACGTCATTTCCTTGTGCTAACCGGAACTGAGGTACCAAACTGAAGCACTAGACAGCAAACCATACACATCTGTGGTCATCCTAGACGGTGTGATGTTGGTCCATTGTAAATATATTCTAAGGTTCCTGGTTCTAACATTTTAGGCACGATGTACAGTGGCACAATATATCAATTTTTTCAGTATTATTATTTCATACCCACGTACAAGTTTACAATTTTATTATTATTTAAAGTGTGCATTTAAACATAATTAATGATCAATTATTTAATTTTAAAAGTTTATGCAATTTGCCATAATAAGAATTGAAGCATTTTCTCCCATCATCTGGTCAAACTAGCCGGGACATTCACGAGTCTTATGACGCAAGTCATCATGGTCTTGCATCCGCATTCTGCACATATTAATATACAGTACAGGAATTAGTGGTGAGGGTACAAGCCCATTCAGACTTTGGGATTGACTCCAGGATGAGGCAAGTTTGAAAAGTTATTGTGACTGTGTGGTGAAAAAGCACTCATGAACAATAAATACATGTTAATTGCTTCCAGAAGTACCCTGTGTGTATTGTTCACTGAAGTAAATGTGTATAAAAATGCACACACACACACACACGCACACACACACACACACACACAACGGTTTAATGCAGCAGTATAAACAGTTCACTCTTTTCTTTCATCCTGTCCCCAGCCCCTCTTTCCTTCTCCTTCATGACACCTGCACACCCAAAGGCAACAGATTTGACTTGGTTTCGAAGCCTCTTCCCTGTGATGTCACACCCAGCCCCTAGGGGTGTTGTTGAACACTGAAGCTTTAACACTGCCACTGCTGTAGCTGGGAGAGTCAAGCTTATCATCGAAGCAGTTCCTCCAAACGACAGTCACCTCAAACACCTCATGTATCGCCTTCCTCAAACAATGGAAATTATAGTCTATTAGACCTGTGATGAACACACACACACACACACACACACACACACACACAAGGTTTCAGTCATCAGATAGCTTCCATAATGGTGTGTGAGTGTGTGACACAGTTACCCTTTCTATCAAAGCTTTCTTCTCTCAGGATACACACAAGCGCTAGGAACTTGGTAACCTCCTTCAGGTAGAGCACAGTGGTGTTGTTCAGCTTAATAATGGCTGAAGAATCTTTATCATATGCAGTGCCACTCCCATCTTCCTTTAGTCTGAGAGAGAGAGAGAGAATGTGTGTGTTGTATAGATTGTATAGTGAAGAGCGAAGTGATCTTGGTAGATGATAGATCCGAGTGCCCAGCTCTCACCCGTAGATACAAGAGACATCGATGACCACATCGATCATGTCGCAGCACAGCTCGTATGACTGCATGTCCACAGGAGAACTGTCTGTGGCCACGTAGATCTTACTGAGGACATCAAATAAGAATGCCTTCTCAATCCCTGAGTTCTGCACACACAAACAAACACCTGCGTTCAGAGAGGAAACAATTCGACTGAACAGGCAGGGCCGCTCTCACACACTCACCGATATGAAAATGTTGAGGAGGTTCTCCAGTGTTGGCAGCTGAGGGATGAGTTTCTGCACCACTTTACTAAACGCCTCAAATATTGAGTGGTCATAGATACTGGTCAGATAAAAGCTGAAACATATACACAATAACCACATAAGAACTTTTCATAGATATGTGTATACTGATCCTTCCACAGTGTATATAACGGTGACATTAATTAATTAATTTTCTATTAAAACCAACAGCGCACGTATTTATAGTCGTCCTAAATTTAAAAATAAATAAAAAAATAAAAAAATAACTGCACTAGAATTTTGTAACCAAACTCCAGAAGGTCTGGAATTTAATTCTCTCTGGAGTTGCCAGAAATTAGACAGGACACCAGGATGTGGCATTACTCATAGTTTGAGTGGTGCTGGCACGTCGAGAGTGTTCCCCAGTGAATGAGAGGCTGGGCTCTCTTTTGTTTTTGGTCAGAGATCACCCTCTGACGCTGATGTCTGCTTCTGCGCCAAAGCCCAGTTCAGAATGCCAGGTCTTCTTGGACTTCCTGGGTGGGGTGATGACCCACTAGAGACTCCATCACTTAAAATCTTGACACACTGAATTCTTAAATCATTTAATCATATTATGTAACATAGATGGTGAAATAGTTACATTCTGTGCCATTTTTCCTTATGGTAGATTATTTTTAAAAAATTTAATAATTTTCTCATGCGTGTGTTGGCAAACTGGAAATCATTTACTTCTCAAAAAAAAAAGAAGAAAGAAAATAAAAAAGTGAGTCGTGGATACTGCTTTTGTACCAAATCATGATTATAAATCATCCGCTAATGTCACCTGCGTCTGATCATATTATTTAACTGATTTATCTCATCGTTTTATTCCTGAAATGTACGAAATGTATGTTAACAAATGAAATTAAGTTTATCAGACAAGCTTTTAAATATCTTATTTTCTCTGAAAACATTAAGTTCAATTTTATAACGTCTCATTTTAATTATTTTTGCTTAAGTATTATTATAAATCTAATTTTATGATGAGTCACAATTTTCCTGAGTATTTTTCCTTTAATGAGCAACAAATCGTTAAAAATAAGTTCTGTACTAATGAGTTTCACAGACTCGTACAGCACATCGGAAGACTTGAGGTTCACCTGAGATGCAGTTTGTCAAGGCCGGCGTCTGACAGGTCATCATCAGCTCTCTGGTGGATGTCTCGCTGTGCCTCAATCTTGTGGTCATCTGAAAGACCGTCCACTTTGTGCACGAACACCTCGAAGTTGATGTTAGGGTTGACTCTGTAGGCACGGGACACGGTGAGATGCAGCCTTCCAAGAGCCTCCATGTAGTCGTCCTGCAGGAGGAGACGAGCGGCCAGCTTCATATGAAGGCATTGCGGTGTTCATTTAATCTCATTCAAATGCTACACCATAGCTCAGTTGTGTGTCAAGTAGGTGGGGCTAATCTAAACTTCAGAGTCACATAGAACAATAAGCCTGTAGTGCAGGATAATGTGATCTTGCGAGTGAAACCAGAACAAGCAACTGAAAAAAATAAACAAGCAATACAGAAAAAAAACAACACTTAAAAGAAATACAGACGAGCTAGAAAAAAAACGAGGGAGAAAAGGGAATAAAAATCAACCAGCAAAAAAGGACAAAATGATCAATAGCAAGATAAAAGATCATGAAAGAAAAAACCTGAAATGAAATAATCACATAGGAAAATGACAAGAGAGAAAAACAATGAAAGAAAATGAAAGAAAAAAAATGAGCGAGCAGAATTAAAATCAGGTGAAGAGGAAGAAGAGCAGCTCACCTGTGCATCAATAACAAAGATGAGCGCACCGGTACCTCTGAAAATCATCTCATAATCAAACGTGGGGTCGAAGAAGTCCACCTGTCCCGGGAAATCCCAGATCTGAAAATTAACAAAGGAGCTGCTGCTGATGTCATCTTTGTAGATCTTATTCGTGCTCTCCAGGAATAGCGTCTCGTTTGGTGACATCTTGTGGAAGACCACCTAAAATAAAAAGATAGCCACAAAGGGTCCGTGTGAGAGAAAGAAAGAACTAACATGAGAAAGCAGGAATCAGAGAGTAACTGAATGGACTGAAAGAAGAGGACAAATAAAAAAATATATATAATTCAACAGAAAATCGAGAAGGTGAAAAAAAGAACTCGTGAGCCAAGGACAGAACTCAGGAGTGAGAGATACTGAGAAAGAACAACAAGGTTAAAAAACAACAAGCCAGCAAGAGAAAGAAAAGATCATGGCAAAACCTAAAAGGATAAAAACTGCGTGAAAGATCCAGGCAGGCCACCTAAAGCAGTAATCCCCAACCACAGACCGGTCAACGGGTCTACGGGGGTCTATTAATAATAATAACAATAATAAGAAGAACTCCATGAATGTTATTTTTCAACAGCCAAAATAAAGTTGGTTGGGAAGTAGAGCTTGAACTTTTCGTAAAACCCCCAGGTGATGGTGCACCAGCGGGGAGAATGAAGGCTCAGGCTCAGTCTCACCCAAAATCCTTGCTATTGTTTGAAACATGTCCAACTCACCTCTTTTCATGTGCCCTCCCCTTGTGGGTTACATTTTAGGGCTCAAATAACCGACATACTGGAAACCAAGAGAATCCGCTCATTTTTCAAAATAAAAGACTTTTTCAAAATTAAAGATCGTTCAGACTCAGATGATAAAGAAAACGGAAATAAAGAATTATTTCTTCTTAGGACCGGTACCAATTGGTGGTTGGGGACCACTGACCTAAAGGACGAGTGCAGAACGAGGGTCGAGTAAACAGGTGAAAGAAGCACAGTTCCAAAGAAACTACTAGAAAACTGCAAAAAAAAAAAAAGAGAAAAACCCTGTAAGTTATGTAGCAAGAGAACAAAAGAATGTCTGAGAACATGCTTCAAAGAACTCGTGTGAAAATCAGATACAGCGAGGGTGCAAAAGTAGCGATTCCGGCTAAAGAATGTGATAAAAATAAATTATTTTTTTTTTGGGAAAAAAAAAAGAACTCAATTAGGCATAAAAGTGAAAGTTCATGTGTGAAAGAACTGATGTTTACATAAAGACCACGCATGAGCTAAAAAACAAAAAGAACTTTTAAATCAATGCAGGTGTGCGAAAGCTCTCGTGAAAGAAATGTCCAGCGGAGAGAGAAAATAAACAGACCGGCCAAAGGAACCTGAAATAAATAAAAAATCCAACTGAACAAAAGAAAAAAAGCAAGTGCATAAAACACAAAGCTATCAACGAGAACAACAGACAGAAAAATATCAAATAAAAAGAAAAAAATCCTGTAAATAAATTTCTCGAATTTAAATTTAAGAATATTTTGAATTGATATTGTATTGGATCAAGTACGGTTGGGGGTTCAAGTCCCACTCTCCACAAGGCTGTCACTGCTATTAAAGGCCGGCCATGTCTCTCACTGTCTATGGAGGGAGGTTCATGTAAAAGAAACATTGCTGACTTTCAACAAGAGACGCTGCAAAGCCATCAGCGTGTTTCCGCCACTCGCTAAAGGGTTGTGTCAGGAAAGGCATCCCACGTAAAAACCTACGCTAAATCAAACATGCCAATCAGATAATTCACCGTGGCGACCCCTGAAAAAGGGAAAAGCCGAAAAGAAAAGATTGTATTGGATCAAGTTGAGACATTTTCTTGTAATCTTTTCTGAATATGTATGTTTTAACAAATATTTTCCTTTGTATTTCCTGAAAGTGTGAACTGTGGGTGAATTTCATAGACGAGTGTGAGAGAGAGAGAGAGAGAGAGAGAGAGAGAGCACACACATGTGGACAAAGTCCTGAGCTGAAGTTCAATTTTCATCGATGAGTCTTCATCACAGTCTCAGTTCTCTCACACACACACCACCCTTTATCACATTATAGTTTATTTATTTTTCAGAAGTGTATATAATTCATGTTAGCGTTGATGGTTCATGTTGTTGTGTGTGAACTGAAACTGTGCGTTGACAAAATCCTAAAATGAAGTTGCTCTATTTTCTCTCTCTCACCAACACTCCTTATAAAAAACGTCTGCAGGAATTAAAAGAAAAAGCAGTGTGAAAATTATGGAAATCATCATCACACACACACACACACATACATACATATACACACACACACACACACACACACACACACACACACACACACACACACACACACACACACCTTGTATAACATTCCCACATATCCCCAGTCACATCCCTCGTGTTTCTCTTTAATCACCCTAATCCCACCTCTCTCTCTTTACCCCCTTCTTGCATTATAAACAAGCCTGTAAAAAATTATCATGCCCTTTACTAAAGTTAAACATAAATGTATAAACTTATTCTTCTTCTTTTCCTTTCAGGGGTCGCCTCAGCGAATCATCTGCCTCCATCTCACCCTATCCTCTGTATCATCTTCTCTTACACCAACTATCTTCATGTCCTCCTTCACCACGTCCATGAATCGTCTCTTTGGTCTTCCTCTGGGCCTTCTGCCTGGTAGTTCCAACCTCAGCATCCTACAACCAACTATCCCTCCTCTGTACATGTCCAAACCATCTCAATCTAGCCTCTCTGGCTTTGTCTCCAAAACGTCTTACATATGCTGTCCCTCTGATGTGCTCATTCCTGATCCTATCCATCCTCGTTACTCCCAAAGAGAACCTCAACATTTTCATCTCTGCTACCTCCAGCTCTGCCTCCTGTCTTTTCCCAAGGCCACAGTTTCTAAACCATACAACATCGCTGGCCTCAACACCGTCTTGTACACTTTTCCCTTCATTCTTGCCGTTACCTTCCGATCACACATCACACCGGACACTTTTCTCCAACCATTCCAACCAGCCTGCACATGCTTCCTCACCTCTTTTCCACACTCTCTATTGCTCTGGATTGTTGAGCCTAAGTACTTAAAATCCTCCACCTTCCTTATCTCTGCTCCCTGTAGCCTCACCATTCCTGTTGGGTCCTTGTCATTCATACACAGGTATTCTGTCTTACTGAGGCTAACCTTCATTCCTCTTCTGTCCAGGGCATACCTCCACCTCTCTAGATTGCACTTGTTCTCTGCTCTCACTGCAGATCACAATGTCATCTGCAAACATCATAGTCCATGGAGATTCTTGTCTAACATCATCTGTCAGCCTGTCCATCACCATAGCAAACAAGAAGGGGCTCAGAGCTGACCCTTGATGCAGTCCCACCTCCACCTTGAACTCTTCTGTCACACCAACAGCACACCTCACCACTGTCTTACATCTCTGAAACATGTCCTGCATCACTCTAACATACTTCTCTGCCACTCCAGACTTCCTCATGCAATACCAACAGTTCCTCTCTCGGCACCCTGCCATATGCTTTCTCCAGATCCACAAAGGCACAATGCAGCTCCTTCTGACCTTCTCTGTACTTCTCTATTAACATCCTCAAGGCAAACACTGCATCTGTGGTGCTCTTTCTTGGCATGAAACCAAACTGTTGTTCACAAATGCTAACCTCTGCCCTTAGTGTAGCTTCCACTATTCTTTCCCATAACTTCATCGTATGGCTCATCAACTGTATCCCTCTGTAGTTGCCACAACTCTGCACGTCTCCCTTGTTCTTAAAAATGGGCACAAGCACACTTCTCCTCCATTCCTCTGGCATCCTCTCACTCTCTAAGACCCTGTTGAATGTTCTTGTCAGGAAATCTACTGCTACCTCTCCTAGACACTTCCATACCTCCACCGGTATGTCATCAGGACCAACTGCCTTTCCATTCTTCATCCTCTTCAATGCCCTCCTCACTTCACCCTTACTAATCTTTGCTACTTCCTGGTCCTCAACGATCACGTCTTTTACTCTTTTTTTTCTCTCTCATTTTCTTCATTCATCAGCTCTTCAAAGTACTCTTTCCATCTTTTCAGCACACTTCTGTCACCAGTCAATACATTTCCCTCTCTGTCCTTAATCACTCTAACTTGCTGCACGTCCTTCCCATCTCAATTTCTCTGCTGTGCCAACCTGTATAAATCATTTATTCCCTCTTTACTTTCCAACCGAGCATACAAGTCATCATACGCCTTCTGTTTGGCCTTATGCTGTGTCTCCCTGTACTCCTGTTTACTCTCTTCAGTCCTCTCTATGTCCCACTTCTTCTTAGCTAACCGCTTCCTTTGTACACACTCCTGCACTTCCTCATTCCACCACCAAGTATCCTTATCTCCTCTCCTTCCAGATGACACACCAAGTATTCTCCTACCTGCCTCCCTGATCCCATTAGCTGTGGTTGTCCAGTCATCTGGAAGCACTCCCTGACCACTCAAAGCCTGTTTCAACTCCTCCTTGAAGACAACACGACACTCTTCCTTTTCAGCTTCCACCACTTTGTCTTCTGCTCTGTCTTTGCCTTTTTCACCTTTCTCACCATTAGAGTCATCTTGCACACCACCATCCTATGCTGTTTGGCAACACTCTCACCCGCTACTACTTTGCAGTCACTGACTTCCTTCAAATTACATCGCCTACACAAGATGTAGTCTACCTGTGTGCTCCTACCTCCGCTTTTATAAGTCACCCTAAGTTCCTGTCTCTTCTGGAAGAAAGTATTTACCACAGACATTTCCATCCTTTTTGCAAGATCTACCAACATCTGTCCATCCCCGTGCCCTCTGTTTCCTGCACCAATATGTCCATTGAAGTCTGCCCCAATGACCACTCTTTCACCTCTGGGGGTATTCTGCATCACTTCATTTAACTCACTCCAGAATCTCTCCTTCTCTTCTAGACCACATCCTGCCTGTGGGGAATAAGCACTAACAACATTAAACATCACGCCTTCAATTTCTAACTTGAGACTCATCACTCTGTCTGACACTCTTTTCACTTCTAGAACATTCCTGAAAAACTCCTCCTTCAAGATGACTCCTACTCCATTTCTCTTCCCATCCATACCATGAAAAAATAGCTTAAACCCTGCTCCTAAGCTTCTAGCCTTGCTACCTTTCCACCTGGTCTCCCGGCTGCATTAAAATAAATGTATAAACAAAAGGT
The DNA here is from genome assembly GCA_024760905.1 of Plotosus lineatus. Classification (NCBI taxonomy): domain Eukaryota; kingdom Metazoa; phylum Chordata; class Actinopteri; order Siluriformes; family Plotosidae; genus Plotosus; species Plotosus lineatus. The sequence goes on from CM045742.1 coordinate 43,477,215, forward strand.
TTAATAAATGGCTACAATCATAGTTATATTTGGTAGGACGGGAGATTAATACAATTCTGTGTATGGTGAGTTGGGTGTTGGTTGGGTGTGGTGGTGGGTTGGGTTTTGGTTGGTGGGTTGGGTGTGGTGGTGTGTGTGTGTGGGTAGGTTAGATGTTGGTGTATGGGTGGGTTGGGTGTTGGTGTGTGTGGTGATGGGTTGGGTTTTGGTTGGTGGGTTGGGTGTTGGTGTGGTGGTTGGTGGGTTGGGTGTGTGTGTTTGTGTGTGTGGTGGTGGTGGGTTGGGTTTTGGTTGGTGGGTTGGGTGTTGATGTGTGTGGTGGTGCGTTGGGTGTTGGTGTGTGATGTGGTGCGTTGGGTGTTGGTTGTTGATGTGTGTGGTGGTGGGTTGGGTGTTGATGTGTGTGGTGGTGGGTTGGGTGTTGGTGTGTGTGGTGGTGGGTTGGGTGTTGGTGTGTGTGGTGGTGCGTTGGGTGTTGGTGTGTGTGGTGGTGGGTTGGGTGTTGGTGTGTGTGGTGGTGGGTTGGGTGTTGGTGTGTGTGGTGGTGCGTTGGGTGTTGGTGTGTGGTGGTGGGTTGGTTGGTGGGTTGGGTGTTGGTTGTTGATGTGTGTGGTGGTGGGTTGGGTGTTGATGTGTGTGGTGGTGCGTTGGGTGTTGGTTGGTGGGTTGGGTGTTGGGTCAGGTGTTGGTTGGGTGTGGTGGTGTGTGTGTGTGGGTAGGTTAGATGTTGGTGTATGGGTGGGTTGGGTGTTGGTGTGTGTGGTGATGGGTTGGGTTTTGGTTGGTGGGTTGGGTGTTGGTGTGGTGGTTGGTGGGTTGGGTGTGTGTGTTTGTGTGTGTGGTGGTGGTGGGTTGGGTTTTGGTTGGTGGGTTGGGTGTTGATGTGTGTGGTGGTGCGTTGGGTGTTGGTGTGTGATGTGGTGCGTTGGGTGTTGGTTGTTGATGTGTGTGGTGGTGGGTTGGGTGTTGATGTGTGTGGTGGTGGGTTGGGTGTTGGTGTGTGTGGTGGTGGGTTGGGTGTTGGTGTGTGTGGTGGTGCGTTGGGTGTTGGTGTGTGTGGTGGTGGGTTGGGTGTTGGTGTGTGTGGTGGTGCGTTGGGTGTTGGTGTGTGTGGTGGTGCGTTGGGTGTTGGTGTGTGTGGTGGTGGGTTGGTTGGTGGGTTGGGTGTTGGTTGTTGATGTGTGTGGTGGTGGGTTGGGTGTTGATGTGTGTGGTGGTGCGTTGGGTGTTGGTTGGTGGGTTGGGTGTTGATTGGTCGAGTGTTGGTGTGTGTGTGTGTGTGTGTGTGTATAAAGCTGCTGACAGTGCGGTAATAGAAGTAAAAGACCTTTTGGATGGAGGACTTCCCACTGCGCCTGAGTCCCATCAGCAGTATTTTGGGTTTGTCTCTGTCCTGTTCCGTGCAAATGTCCTCCTCACTGTCCTCCACACTGTCCCCCTCTCCATTGTAACCTAAACGCTCTGAACAAAAATGCTCCTCATTCCGGAGCTGATGAAGATGAGGATGATGAAGATTTGCCCCGGGGCCGGGCAGACTCTCCCCTCCATACTGCACCGACATGTTTAGGTTTAAATCTCAACTTTTACACGTACACACCCGCACTTATAAACTTATTTACACACTGTTCGCTCACTCAGTACCATTAAAAGACTGCTTCGCTTCATAGCTTCAGTACACAAAAGCCGGAAGTTACCGGACACACACACACACACACACACACACACACGTCATAGATATCCCATAATACGAGAAAGACAAAAGCCGTAGACGGCTGGACCGCCATATTGGAAGTGTGATTCGAGCTGAGCTTGTACTTGTGAACAGGACAAGCCGGGGCAGGGATATATAGATAAAATTCCACATCAATCTGATTGAAATTTATAAATCTATACAAACAGCCTTTTACTCATAGTTTCAACATGTGAATGAAATCTGGAGATTTTACAAGCGTTTTGTCAGCATTATACGCATGCAAAATGCCCTGACAAATATTCCCAAGTGTCATACTTCCAAGATGGCAGCAGCTGGCCTTATTTGCGACTATGCCCAGAGGGAGTTGGGCTTTAATCTAGTATTATAAAGTATCTCTGTGCATCAACATTTTGTCAAATCATGATTCCGCTTCTTCTACTTCTTCCATAGACATCAAATAAAACTGATAAGTTGCACCTCTCCAACGTTAACATTAATAAGTCCTTGCGCCGCCATCTTGGTAGTTGATCCTCACGCAAAAATATCACCTACTAAGTAGGGGGTGTGGTTTCAGAGCAAGAAGGGCGAGGTTCCAAGTTCTGTGTGGCGAGGGACGTTTCTCTGGAATTTCTGTTTTCCCCTTGCTTTTGTGGGTTTTCTTTGTGTATACCCTTTTTCTTTTCAGCTAAAAAACATACACATTCGGCTAATTAGACATTTAAAATAGCATAAATAAATAAATAATGAGATTTCCTTTCGGCTTCTTCCCTTTCTCAGGAGTCGCCACAGCGAATGATTCGCATGTTTGATTTGGTTTTCCGCGGCTGGCCTTCCTGACACAACCCTTTATGGCGAGGGACAGAAACACGCTGACGGCTCTGCAGCTCCTCTTTACCAAAGTCAGCAATGATTCTTTTACATCAACCTCTCACCATAGACAGTGACAGACACGGCCGGCCTTTGATAACCCAGTTAGTGCACTGGGGGACGTCGGCCCCCAACTTACCAAATTAATCCGTTCCAGAGCCCCTTTCGTAACGCGGGGATTTCGTAAGTAGGGGTCGTATCTTACATGCTAAACGCCTAATTCGTTCCAAGGCTCCAGTCTTTGCACTGGATAAACCCCATAAACCCTTTAAAAATTATAAAAGTACAACAATTATTATGAAATATGCGTTAAAAGTAAAAGAAAATTATTTATTGAATCATTTAAACATTTTATTAACATATTAAATCATTTTATTAACATATTTATTAAGTAAACCATTATTAAGCATTTTTTATTAACACACACACACCTCTCTCGCTCTCTCTCTTGCACGCGCATGCGCTTCAGGCCACGCCCACAAGATGTGAATTCAAAGCACATTCTCTGCTTGACAAACTCTAATTTGATTCCTTAAGGGATCAGAATTTCAGATGAGCTCAAATGCGCCCACATTTATTAAACATTTACTGAATTAAACAACTTAAAAAACTAAACTAAAAACTAAAGCATTATTCCTTCTCTCTCTCTATATTTATGTTTTTTTTTTTTTTTTTTTTTATCTCTCTCTATTTCTCTCTCTAGTGCGTGCGCGTTGCGGGCCACGCCCACAAGACGTGAATTCAAAGCGCATTCCCTGTTTGACTATTTACTGAATTAAAACAACTTAAAAAACTAAACTAAAAACTAAAGAGTGAAGCTTCCTTCTGTATCTATCTGGCAGGCCAGCGGGGCGGGATGTTGAGAGACAGCCAATGATAGAGCAACTCGATTTTGATTGGCGCATTTGAATTTCTTTCCGTAAGAGTGGGATGTTTCGTATCTCGGGGACGGAGGGTTGTCGTTTTTCGTAACCAGGGGATTTCCTGCACAGGGGTCTTCGTACTGTACGGTATCTTCTTTTCCTTTCGGCTTTTCCCTTCAGGGGTCGCCACAGCGAATCATCTGCCTCCATCTCACCCTATCCTTTGCATCTTCTTCTCTTACACCAACGACCTTCATGTCCTCCTTTACCACATCCATGAATCGTCTCTTTGGTCTTCCTCTAGGCCTTTTGCCTGGTAGTTCCAGCCTCAGCATCCTATTACCAATATACTCACTATCCCTCCTCTGTACATGTCCAAACCATCTCAATCTAGCCTCTCTGACTTTGTCTCCAAAAGCGTCTTACATGTGCTGTCCCTCTGACGCACTCATTCCTAATCCTATCCATCCTCGTTACTCCCAAAGAGAACCTCAACATTTTCATCTCTGCTACCTCCAACTCTGCCTCCTGTCTTTTCCCCAGAGCCACTGTTTCTAACCCATACAGCATCGTTGCCCTCAACACCTGCTTGTACACTTTTCCTTTCATTTTTGCCGGTACCCTCCTATCACACATCACACTGGACACTTTTCTCCAACCATTCCAACCTGCCTGCACACGCTTCTTGACCTCTTTTCCACACTCGCCATTGCTCTGGATTGTTGAGCCTAAGTACTTAAAATCCTCCACCTTTCTTATCTCTGCTCCCTGTAATCTCACCGTTCCTCTTTGGTCCTTGGCATTCATGCACATGTACTCTGTCTTACTGAGGCTAATCTTCATTCCCCTCCTTTCCAGGGCATACCTCCACCTCTCTAGTTTTTCCTGCACTTGTTCTCTGCTCTCACTACAGATTACAATGTCATCTGCAAACATCATAGTCCATGGGGAATCTTGTCTAACCTCGTCTGTCAGCCTGTCCATCACCATAGCGAACAAGAAGGGGCTGAGAGCTGACCCTTGATGCAGTCCCACCTCCACCTTGAACTCTTCTGTCACACCGACAGCACACCTCACCACTGTCTTACATCTCTCATACATGTCCTGCACCACTCTAACATACTTCTCTGCCACTCCAGACTTCCTCATGCAATACCACAGTTCTTCTCTCGGCACCCTGTCATATGCTTTCTCCAGATCCACAAAGGCACAATGCAGCTCCGTCTGACCTTCTCTGTACTTCTCCATTAACATCCTCAAGGCAAACACTGCATCTGTGGTGCTCTTTCTGGGCATGAAACCAAACTGTTGTTCTAAATGCTGCCTTCTGCCCTTAGTCTAGCTTCCACTATTCTTTCCCATAACTTCATCGTATGGCTCATCAACTTTATCCCTCTGTAGTTGCCACAACTCTGCACGTCTCCCTTGTTCTTAAAAATGGGCACCAGCACACTTCTCCTCCATTCCTCTGGCATCCTCTCACTCTCTAAGACCTTGTTAAATGTTCTTGTCAGAAAATCTACTGCTACCTCTCTAGACACTTCCATACCTCCACCGGTATGTCATCAGGACCAACTGCCTTTCCATTCTTCATCCTCTTCAATGCCCTCCTCACTTCACCCTTACTAATCTTTGCTACTTCCTGGTCCTCAACAGTCCCCTCTTCTTCTCTTTTTCTCTCTCATTTTCCTCATTCATCAGCTCTTCAAAGTACTCTTTCCATCTTCCCAGCACACTTCTGTCATCAGTCAATACATTTCCCTCTCTGTCCTTTATCAATCTAACTTGCTGCCACGTCCTTCCCATCTCTATTTCTCTGCTGTGCCAACCTGTATAAATCATTTTCTCCTCCTTACTTTCCAGCCGAGCATACAAGTCATCAAGCAGCACTCTGTTTGGCCTTTGACACTGCTACCTTTGCCTTACGCTGTGTCTCCCTGTACTCCTGTTTACTCTCTTCGGTTTTCTCAATGTCCACTTCTTCTTAGCTAATCTCTTCCTTTGTACACACTCCTGCACTTCCTCATTCCACCACCAAGTCTCATATCTACTTTCCTTCCAGATGACACACCAAATATTCTCCTACCTGTCTCCCTGATCACATTCGCTGTAGTTGTCCAGTCATCTGGAAGCACTTCCTGACCACCCAAAGCCTGTTTCAACTCCTCCTTGAAGACAACCCGACACTCTTCCTTTTCAACTTCCACCACTTTGTCTTCTGCTCTGCCTTTGCCTTCTTCACCTTCCTCCCCATCAGCATCATCCTGCACACCACCATCCTATGCTGTTTGGCAACACTCTCACCCGCTACTACTTTGCAGTCACTGACTTCCTTTAAATTACATCGCCTGCACAAGATGTAGTCTACCTGTGTGCTCCTACCTCCGCTTTTATAAGTCACCCTATGCTCCTCTCTCTTCTGGAAGAAAGTATTCACCACAGCCATTTCCATCCTTTTTTGCAAAATCTACCAACATCTGTCCTTCTGCGTTCCTGTCCTGGATACCAAACCTACCCATCACTTCCCTCGTCCTCTGTTTCCTGCACCAACATGTCCATTGAAGTCTGCCCCAATGACCACTCTTTCACCTCTGGGGGTACTCTGCATCACTTCATCTAACTCCTCCAGAATCTCTCCTTCTCTTCTCGCTCACATCCTGTCTGTGGGGCATAAGCACTAACAACATTGACCATCACACCTTTAATTTCTAACTTGAGACTCATCACTCTGTCTGACACTCTTTTCACTTCTAGAACATTCCTGGCAAACTCCTCCTTCAAGATGACTCGACTCCATTTCTCTTCCCATCCACACCGTGATAAAACAGCTTAAACCCTGCTCCTATGCTTCTAGCCTTGCGACCTTTCCACCTGGTCTCCTGAACACACAGTATGTCCACCTTCCTCCTCTGCATCATGTCAGCCAGCTCTCTACCTTTTCCTGTCATAGTTCCAATATTCAAAGTCCCTACTTTCAGTCCTAGACTCATGCCTTTCCTCTTCTCTCTCTGGCAACGGACCGCCTCCCGCCTCTCCTTCTTCGGACGTCTTCGACCAACAGTAGTCCAATTTCCATCAGCACCCTGTTGGTTGGCCCGGCACTGATGGCGATGGGTTGTTAACCCGGCCTCGACCCGATCCGGTATGTCATTCTTTCTTGTGATTCGCATAGTTTATTTGGCATTTGTTTTACGCCGGATGCCCTTCCTGACGCAACCCTCTGCATTTATCCGGGCTTGGGACCGGCGTGAGGGAGAGACACTGGTTTGTGCCCCCCCCTCACGGCTGCATTGGTCTTCGTACTGTACGGTATACAGTATGTAATTCGTTGTGGTCTCAATGACCAGAGCACTGAGCAACTGCCAAGATGGCGGACAGCAGGTGCCAATTGCCAAGCTGTAGTCTATGTATTATATGATAGCTATGTCTTTCTTCTTCTAATTCTTTATTCTTTAATAGGATGTGTACGTTTCCGCCATCTAGCGTCTGTCGAGCGGAAGTTTACTTTCCACGGATTGCAAGTTTTTTTGGTGGAACGTGGATATAATGCCAGAAGATTCGAGTGTTTATTGTCATTATGTTCACACATAACGAAATTTCGTGTGAGGCTCTCAGCATAAAAAGGCACAAACAAGTTAAAAGGGGGCAAAGAAAGCAACATAATTGAGACAGGAACAGAAATTATATCCCAACATCATAAAACAAATCCAGTTAAACATTTTGAAGTTTTTTAATGAAGAAAAAAGCCTTACTTTAAAGTTCTGAAGGTTTGCTGTTGCATAGTTTGTATCATTTTCTTCAGTATGTCATTCAGGTTTTCAGAAGGAAAGATGCAGTGTTGTGTGTGTGTGTGTGTGTGTGTGTGTGTGTGTGAGTGGGTGGTACAGAGGTCTGTTTAATTGTGTATATAAAATGCAGTATTTTTTTAATTAGCCTGGTATGAAAAGTGTTACGTTTGTGTTCATAAAGGAAATAAAAAAGGGAAACAACACCAGAACTTCTAGAAGGATATGTATGACGTCACAGGCTCTGTTGGCCCGATGCATCACATTCCGGAGGTTATGGGGTGTTTCTCAGGATCGGCTGGGATCCATAACTCCATATTAACATACACTGCATGGAAACGATGCAATCTGATCGGCCTGGGTGATTCATTTTTTTCCTAAGATGTTTAATCCCAATTACAGTCATTAGGAGGCTGGCGCCCATCTCCGCCGATTCCGAACGATGGCAAGATACCCCTTGGACAGCTTGTCAGGCCATTGTGGGACCAACACTCACACAGCCATTCATACCCACACTCACACCCAGCCGACTTGAGACAAAAGTGAAGCACAACTTGGACAGCTTGAGAGACCCCGGGTCAGTATCGCACTTTACAATGGAAAAAAAAAAAAAACATAAAGATCCCATTTTAGTTTTTTTTTTTTGAGTTTCCATGTAGTAAATACCAAAACATTCAATAAGTATAAAACATGCTGGTATGGAGCACAGTGTTTGTACAAAGTCATGGCACACATTAGACTAACTGATTGTTCTAAGATGCCCCTGAGTGTGAGTTTCAATAATTGCTTGTTGGCCCACTGATGGTCTGGCGAGTTCAGGGTATACACTGCCTTTGACAACTGTCGGCTGAGATAGGCTCCAGCCTTCCCGCGACCCTAATCATAGGATTAAGTAGTTTGGCAAATGACAGAGTGAGTGAAAGAAAAGTGAGTCTCATTTTGTGTGTTTAATATATAAACACAACCTCATGATGCCATTTTCGGCGCAATTAAACTACAAAACACAAGATGGCGCTGTTGCTATAGCAATTAGCTCCTGTCAGAACACCACCGAAGAAAAGCCTGCACTGTTTGGAAGAGGTGCGCTTTTTCATGTAAATGTATTATTCTCCTAAATTACAGCTCATGTCATTGTTATATTTGTAATTTAACTTTGTAAACGTTTAAAGAATCAGGTTTGGTGTTTATTTACTTTGAGTCGTAAGTGTTTATTTCGAGTGCCGCCTTTGTTTTGGTCGTTGCAAAACAAACCGGTAGTAATTAGGGCTGAGTCCTAAACGACGCCAACTGTGAAATATAGACCACTATGTAGGGTGTAGGTACCCATAATAATATACTGTATAGACTGCACCTAGGTAGGCTGTGTAGAGCCGATTGAGATTCACCCCGCTAATATGACAGGTTTTGGAGTGTTGCTAGCGTTGTAATATTTTCTGAATGAAATATTATTGTCATAAAAAATAAATAATATAAAATAAGTAATGTTGTGGCTTAGACACTGAAGTATAAATGTGACGTATAGAAAAGTTGTTTAATATTCTGTTATATTTAGTGCATTGTAAAGGGAGAATCATTTGTAATATAGCCCAGACATTTCGTTCATTCAGACTTCACAGAAGATTTAATGTATTTTTTAAATGTATTAATGTTAATTTAATTTAATTTAGTTCTTAATTAAACCCACCTTCATGTAATAGAATAGAACGTTATGTAGTAATACAGGTGGAAATAGAACATTGAGGCAGTACAGATATTGCAAAGGAATTTCAGATGTGATGAGAATCATTTCTGAGGTGAGGGGCGATATGATGTAATGTCCATATCATGATAAATTATCACAATATCTTCTTCCATGTTCATGATATTCATTCATTTATTCTAAGATGCTTAATCTGAATTGGGGTCGTGGGGAGGCCGGTGTACATCTCAACCAATTCTGGGTGGATTACACCGGGTACAACTCACCAGGCCATTGCAAGGCCAACACAGACACACACAGACACACCAAGGAGAGATGTGGAACAGCCAATCAGTCTACTGTGCATCTTTGTGGACTGTGGGAGGAACCCGGAGGAAACCCACACAAGCACGGAGGAAACCCACACAAGCAAGGGGAGAACATGCAACTCCACACAGAAACACCCCGAGTCTGGGAATCAAACCTGAGACCTTCTTGCTGTGACATGCTAACACTATTATTATTGTTATTATTTATTTATTTCATTTTTTTAGTAAAAGGAACATTCTTAAATGTCCCATATATATTCAAAGCAGTGGGTGAGATTTCCTTCTGAAACTTTATTAATTAATTTATTTTATCTTGTGTGTTATTTGTTCTCAAGCTTTTAAGTCTTTATACTGAAGAAACGGGATTGGTTGGTTGTGTCGGAGCTGATTGTTACAGTCGTCTGTTTGCATGTGATTTTGTTTTTAAGGTTTATGACCTCATCTTGTCTCCTCAGCATCTCTGTGTGGCATCATGAGCGTGCCGGACTACCTGCAGTGTGCCGAAGATCATCAGACGGTGCTGGTGTTGGTGCAGCCGCTGGGCGCGGTGCCCGAAGACGATTTCTTCTGCGTGTATAAACGTGTGGCGAGTGTATGCCAGGTCAGTGTCGGAGACAACCAGCGCTCACTGTCCGTGCGCTACCGGCACCACTACCCCCCCGAGAACGGTGACTGGGGTGAGTTCCAGTCACACCGCAGGGCCGTGGGGCTGGTGGCCGTAGCCTGGTGTCCGGCAGCGGGAAGTGAGTGGGCGCTCACGGCTGAGAGATTCCGTGCCATGAAGGAGAGGCTCGGACCGGCGCTGTATGACTCGCGCCTCCTTGCATTTGGTCTGACTGGACAAGCCGCCACTGAGCTCCAGCGGCCCGACGTGGCCTTCTTCCCCGGATACGACGATTGCCCCGAACTTGAGAAGACCGTAGAGGACTTTATCCAGTCCATCTTCATCGTGCTCGAATCCAAAAGGCTGGATCGGGCGACGGATAAATCTGGGGATAAGATCCCGCTCCTGTGTGTGCCGTTCGAGAAGAAGGACTTTGTTGGCTTGGACACGGACAGCAGGTTTATTTTTATAAATTCAGTAAAGCTGTTGTAAACAGAGCTGGTGCATTTATTTATTTGCTTGTTTGTTGTTTTTATTTTTATTTATTTGCTGTCGCTTTGTTTAATTTCTTTTCCTCTCTTGCTTTCTTCCGCACTGTGGTGTGAGTTTGTTGTTCGGTGTGAAAAGGTGAGCTGAGGCTCGAGTCAGAGTGACATCCCTCCCCATCTCACTCGTCCCACACCACACCGTACTATCTTTTCTCGTCCTCTCCTGTCCTTCAGTCCTATGTCTGTTTCTTTACCCAGCTGCATAGAGATGAGGATTTAGCCAATAGCGGCCCCCCCCATCTCGTCCTTGTCACCCTGTCTCTTCCCTTGAGAAAAGCCCCTTCAGCAGAAGTTATTATTCCTCACTGACCGCTGTGTTGTGTTCGAGAAAACTGTTGTTGTTGCAGGATAAATGAATCTTGTTTGATGTCAGTATGATGTGAATTTAATTATACCTGAGCCGGGTTCTTGCTCTCCGCTCTTTCCCGTAAGGCATTATAAGAAACGGTGTCAGGGCCGTATGAGGAAGCACGTCGGGGACCTCTGTCTGCAGGCCGGCATGCTACAGGATGCTCTGGTCCACTACCACATGGCTGTCGAGCTGCTGCGCTCCGTCAATGACTTCCTGTGGCTTGGGGGTAAGAGTCGAGCCGAACCGGGTCAGATCTTTCACAAAGAGAAGCATGGTGATGAAAATCAATGCCTTCCTGAGACTGTTTCTCTTTCCCCACCTTCAATCTCTCTTTCTTTCTTTTATGCTCTCTCATTCATTCTCTACCTTTTTCCTCACTAACTTTCACTCATTCAACAAAATACACACTCTCTCTCTCTCTCTCTCTCTCTCTCTCTCTCTCTCCCTCTCTCAGCGGCTCTTGAAGGTCTGTGCTCTGCCTCAGTGATTATCCATTACCCAGGGGGCACGGCTGGAAAGGGTAGCGCACGCATACCCATTGTCTCCACGGCAACGGATGGTGGAAAACGACATCGGCCAGGTCAGTGCATCACCTCGGTGTTGAACCCTGGTTCTATTATAACGGGGGTGTGCAGGTTACAGCGATCAGAGGGTTGTGGGTTTTCAGTTCCAGGATGAATCAGGCCCACCGATGCTCTGTAATCCTGTCCTGTTTATCATTCACACCTGCTGAAGTGTACATGCAAAATAAAAAAGATTTTCATCGTGTTTAAGAAGAAAAATGAAAGATTTTGTTGTCCAAAAATGATTGTGATGATTAACGGTCAAACCTGAGTTTATTTTTTTGGTAAAATACCTGATGGGAGAAAAGTTTGGGAAACAGAACCCGTTCACTGGAAATAAAATCATCGCGTTGTAAAGATTTTAGTGTGAAGACTTTCTGTGATGTGATGAGAACCAGAGTCTGATCTCACTGCCTAATCAACAATGATTGAGGTATGTCGGCGGCATATTGGCGGTATTGTATCATTGCCTACCTTTAAGACCCTCCCATTGTGGCGCTGCGGTTACTGCCAAACTGACCAACAATGCTTTGGTGACTTTATTAGATTCTGGATGGAATTAACTAAGTTTGAACAACTTACCTTCATTTTATTATTTCAACTGTTTTTCATGAAGTGAGAGAATGATAGATTTATAGAAGTTTTCCTTTTGATACTGAGTAAGGTGAAGTCTGTTGAGCTTTTCACACCCGAGCCTAGTGGCTCATCAGGCCGGTGCTTATTCCCGGTTTCTGTAGTGTGACACGATCAGGAGTACAACTCCTCCTAGATGGGATGCTAGTCCATTGCCGATTACCTTCCCAGTATATTTTACTGGTACCCATTTATACTGCTGGGTGAACAGAGGCACACTTGTGGTTGAGACATTGCCCAGGGGTCTTAGCACAGTGGGGGTCTAACTGGGATTCAAACACACAAGCTCCCAATCATGAGCACAGAACTACTACGCCACCGGCCCCACTCTGTTTGATAGTGTTATTTTTACAATGTTCATTACTTATATATATATATATATATATATATATATATATATATATATATATATATATATATACAGTCGGCCCCCTACTTACGAAATCAATCCGCTCCAGCGTCTTTTTCGTAATGCAGGAGTTTCGTCAGTAGGGGTCGAATTTTACATGTTAAACGCCTGATTTGTTCCAGGGCTCCCAAGACTACCCCATAAACCCTTTAAAAATGGTAAAAGTACACCAATTTTGATGAAATGTGTTAAAAATGTATTTAAACATTTAATTAACATATTAAACCATTTTATTAACATATTTATTAATTAAACCATTATTAAACATTTTTATTAACACACACACACACACACACACACACACACACACACACACACCTGTCTCTCTCTCTCTCTCACACACACACACACACACACACAGACACACAATACAGTACGCATGAAATGTGTATTGTATACACATTAAATGTTTATTGTAGTGCTGCGGGCCACGCCCACAAGACGTGGAATTCAAAGTGCATACCCTTCTTGACAGATCGGAGGTCCAAACGCAACTTTCACTTGATTCCTTGAGGAATCAGAATTCCAGATGAGCTCACATGCGCACATTTTTAAACAATTACTGAATTAAACAACTTATAAAACTAAACTAAAAACTAAAGAGTTAAGCCTCCTTCTGTCTCTCTTATATTGAACCCCTAACATAACGTAATATAAAGGGGACAGAGGTGATGAGCCACACCCCTCTCCAAAGCCCGCCAGAGCAGCATGGCTTCGTTGTCTCTGATGAATGTTTAATTTCTTGGCCATTTACGCTCAAAGTCAAAGTAGCTATAAGATCTTCTTCTGGTTCAATATCTTCCATATTGTAGAGGGGTTTCAGCGATAACGAAATACTGTATAATGCTGCATGTTTAATCTCAAAACAAGCCAACAGTCAACTCTCCTTCACGTGTGTGACAAACAGGAAGTATGCGTTATGTTCAGCTGTGCCATCCCTCCTAGCCAATGGGATGCCAGTGGGTTGGGATGTTGGGTGACAGCCAATGAGAGAGCAACTTGTGCATCGTGTAAAATTTTGATTGGCACGTTTGAATTTTGAATGGCGCTTTTCATAAGAGGAGGTTGTTTTTCATATCCCACGGACGAAAACTTGAAAATGTTTTTAGTGACCTGGGATTTTCGTACCCAGGGGGTTTAGTCGGTTGGGGGCTGACTGTATGTGTGTGTGTGTGTGTGTGTGTGTGTGTGTGTGTGTGTATATATATATATATATATATATATATATATATATATATATATATATATATAAATATAAATAAAGTGTGTATGTGTGTGTATGTATATATATATATATATATATATATATATATATATATATATATATATATATAAATAAATAAAGTGTGTGTGTGTGTGTGTGTATATATATATATATATATATATATATATACACACACACACACTTTATTTTTATATATATATGTGTGTTTGTAATTCTGCTGATGCAGAAAAACTTGATCTTAATAAGGATTATATATATATTTTTTCTGGAATGTTTTCATTTCAGATCTTTAGGTTTTATTTATAATAATTATGAAAGATAATAATAGTTTAAGATCGGACTCATTATCTTGATTGCAAGTTAAAACCCCACGGATAGTTTGGTGCTACAGTTTACTCTCTCAGAATTTTTTTTTATTAAACTCCTTTGTCATGATGAAATATTTTTCTCCCCTCGTGGTTCAGTTTCCTGCTGAATAGGTGATATCTGTATAGCAATAAATCCAGCTTAGAATGAATCTGAGTTTATAGAAAATTAAAAAACTCATTAAATCTCACTCTTGTGAGAACGTAGACTCGGGGTCTTGTCTGCTTGTCTCGTTGGAGGAAAAGTAGGTATAACACGAAACCGCACTCAGTCCGAACTAAATATTAAAACGGATTAAAATAACACGGAGTCCTTTTAGCAATTAAAATCACCCTGAAGACTTGAACATGCCAGAACCCGGTGGTCCAGCCAGATTGTATGCCTGGTATTTCACTAAATGAGAGCTCAGACCCAGCTGCTGAAGAAGGAAAACAACAACAATAACTTGTTTATGTTATGCTGTTTACTCACATCTAAGTACACCTTTACATCGGATGTTTTAAAGTTTGTTTAACAACACAGTTGATATTTCTTTTCCAGAAATCTAAATACTATATATTATTAAACAGTATATTATCACAAACCGGATTCAACAAAGTTGGGACACTATACTAATTATGAATTAACAGCATCATGGCTGCGCAGGAAAAGGATTCGGGTATTGAAATGGCCGGCCAGCAGTCCAGATCTTTCTCTTATAGAGAACGTTTGGCACATCATAAAGAGGAAGGGACAACAACAAAGAAGGCCCGAGACAGTTGAGCAGTTCGAGGCCTGAATTAGACAAGAATGGGACAGCATTCCTATTTATAAACTTGAGAAACTTGTCTCCTTGGGCCCCAGACGCTTGCAGACCGTTATAAGAAGATGGGACACCTCACAGTGATGAAAATGGCCTCGTCCAAAATTTTTTGAGATTTGTTGACACCAAGAAATTTAAAATCAACATTTTTTTCTTAAAATGAAACATTTTCTCAGTTTAAACTTGTGACCCTGTCATCAATGTTCTATTCAGAATAAAATATTGAAATTTGGTACTTCCACATCATTGCATTCAGCTTTTATTCACAGTTTGTAGTGTCCCAACTTTTTTGGAATCCGGTTTGTATATACTACAGAACATTTTTTATTGGGAGTCATAAATTTGAAAATAATTTCCCTTGAGCAGTCATTTTCTTGCAGCCATCCATTTGGGCCTTTTATGGAGTTTTGTGGGCGAGACTAAATGCAAATGAGATGTGTTGGGAGTGGCTTTCCACTCAACATGTGATCAGTATACACACACACACACACACACACACACCAGTATGAAGTTAATCAGCGTCTACGAAACTTAATAACTTATAAATCCAGAAAAGAAACTTGAATTCTCTTCAGTCAGAAATCTGTTGAAATAAAGTTTTACTTCACTAATACTGGATAAATTGAAAGTTTTCTCATAAACATTTTTGTTGTTATTGCCGAGATTAAACCTGTTAGTTTTTTTTCAGCTGATGTGTTTCTGAAATATTTTATGAGATCTGAGGACATTTGTGTAAGTAGAATAATATGTCTTATAGTAGGCTTGGGGTAAAAAAAAAAACAGCTCAAGATATTAATTTTTATAAGAACTAATAATAATGATGATAATAATAATAATAAAAGTTATATCTGAGGTGTATTTGGTATATTTATTTTAATGAAACATTAATTCCTGAGCATTTCTGTTGTAAACTGCCTCTAATTACAGTTTGTCTCAAAGGAGTCTTTCTCAAATTACCTGTAAATATTTAACCAGAAGCTCTGAGTGATGTTTTTAACTCTTCTGCTGCTGGTGCTTTTCTAACCCCTGAATTTTCACTGACTGACTGAGCGGCGCTGCTCAACGCGCTTCTACTCGGTGCTGCATGTCTGGCTCTAGCTGTTCTCTTTATTTTATTATAATTTTATTTTTTAACTAATGTGTGACAGTCATATGTACAGGGTACAGGTAAAAAGGGCCTGATTCAAGGGTTTGGTTTGAATCTGATTTTTTTAAAAGTACATTGTCATCCACAAGCTGAGACCCCCCCCACTATTTTCTCCCTAATTTTAGTCATATCCAATTCCCACCCATCAGGTATTGCTTTGATTATCTCACTACCACCATCGACCAGGGAGGGGTGAAGCATGCACACGGCCCCTCCCTGACATGCAGTGATGGTCAACCGCCTCTTTTCGAACTGCTGTGCATGTGTATTTTGGGGGCGGTCCAAGACTATCTGCGGAAAAGCGCTATCCGCACCCTCGTATGAATGAGCTCTTGGACGCCTATGGCAATCGCTGTGAGTGACAGGGAAGTGAGCATATGCTGTCCCTCCTCCACGTGAGAGTTCGGCCAATTACCTCCCATTTACTCCCGGCCACAGACAGCTGTGGCATCAACCAGGATTCGAACTTATGTCCAAGTTAATAGTCAGGCACCTTGCCGGTGTGTCACTCTCGAGACCACAAGTTGAATTTTTGCTGATTTTACATAAGCTATCAGGCATAATATTGGGAGTCAAGAAAACGGGTAGAAAAGCCGTTAGATTTGTCATTTGCCTTTATTTATAAATTAATTTTCGATCAAGGGGCATAAAATATGAAACACGTCGACTGAGAAAAGTCTTTAATTTAGCAACAAGTAGCAGCGTTTGGGTTCAGAAATGACTTCTGATGTCACTTATAGTGAGTGGGCGGAGCGTCTCTTCAAATTTTCCAACCAATTAGTGTTGTTTTAGCAAGCAGAAACAAATTCATTAGCTAAAATCTGGTAACGTTATGAACAATTAGAGCAAATTTCAAGCAGAATTATAAATAATATATTTTGAATATATGCATATACTGTTTATTAATTTTTTTGAATGAAACGAATGGATGAAAACACTCCACCCAATTGTTTGCATTAAAGTAGTGTCTCAGTAATGAATATGCTTAAAGCGTGCACATCTCTTAATGATGTAACACTGATCACGTTTTTAATAACAGTCTGGCTCAGTGAGGTTCAGCACTGCTGCAGACTTATTAATATTGTGCAAATAGAAACAGATTTTATGCGCCAAATCCTCACGGTACAGATTAAAGATTCTGAGAATCTATTCGATCTGGTACGGTAATTGTCTGGTGTTAAAACTTTTATTAGTTGGTACCATGGGGTTCACATTCTTAGCTGGAAGCCTGTTTTATTTTGTGAGTTACATCATTCTTAATATTGTATGCATGCAGAAAGGGACACTCGGTTTATTTTATTACAACATCTGATCAGGGAGAGAAAATCTTTAGTTGAATCAGTGTTTCTCAGCAGCAGTGCTGGAATATGCGCCGTAGAACTAACCAAACCAGACTGTCTGTCTGTTTCTATTCGTGTCTGTCTCTCTGTCTGTGTGTATGTTCAGGAGCTCAGGAGGTTCTCATTGACCCAGGTACAGTACAGTTCTGCTCTGTGCTGCATGTCGTACACCGCTGCATGAGCCAGTCCTAGCCCTGCCTGCTTCCTTTTGTTTCCCTTTACTGTATGTCAGATTGTTGATGACCAGCTTCACTGTTTTGTCTGTGCATGCGTACACGTATATAAAATCTTTAAAGCACCATATTTTCCAGACTATTTGTTAGTTAAGTCATCACACAGTCTAGTGTTGTCAGTTACTAGGATTATCATCATCATTCATTCATTCCTTCATTCATTCATTTTGTAAGCCACTTAATCCCAATTAGGGTTCCGTGGAGGCTGGCGCCCATCGCAGCCGACATTCGCACAACCATTCACACTCACACCAATTTGGCTCAGACAGTTCGCATGCTGTGCATGTTTTTGGACTGTGGGAGGAAACCGGAGTACGCGGAGAAAACCCACACAAGCACGGGGAGAACATGCAAACTACACAGAAACGCTCCAGCTGGGAATCGAACCCAGGACCTTCTTGTTGTGAGGCAGATGTGCAAACCACTACATCACTGTGCTGCCTGAGTATTATTATTATTATTATTATTATTATTATTAGTAGTAGTAGTATGAATAAAAAAATACTTTTGGCATCTTGTCTTGAAAATATGGTATCTAAACTGTTTGATTTATTTTGATTATGGATTCAATCAAATTCTTTTCACATGACACCCCTTCAAAAAAAAAGTTTAAAAATATAAATCATATGTTATGTTCCTGAGTTGAATGTTTTAGGATACTACTGAGAGCTCATCAGGTCCATTATAATTCAGGTTCTGGAGCTTCTAACAATTGAACTAGAGGAAACCTTGTCTAGGAAGGATTGTAATTTTTTTTTTTTATTTATATTTTTTTTAGTGAATTGAATGCCTGGTGGTTTGCTCAGGCTGTTCCTCTTCCGGCCATATATGTGCTTCATATGAAGCATGAATCGGTCCACCACAGAGCTATTGAAATGCTTCTGTATAAATAGAGAATGCAAGAACAGTAATGGAGATTTAATGAAGTGTTGAGAAATGAAGCTCTTATTGAATGAAGACTCTCGAGTCAGAATAAGTGATGTGTGGGGTGTTGATGCACCACGTGTGACAACTTCAGGGAATGACGAACTGTTTTGTATTAAACTGAGCTCCAGGGTCTTTTTTGATTGACCTGTTTTCTTATGACATTTTGAAAATTGGCAGTGTGAGAATAATCCAGTTTAATGTGCGGATGTTGTGTTCAATGAGACACGGTTGACGGATGTGGTCGAGGATAAAACTGGAGATGAACAGGATAGAAGGATGGTGTTTCCTAAAACATCTCCTTCTGCTATAATCACACATTTAGTTCTTATCTATAAGCATGAATTAAAAAGAACTTTCACCATCATTCTAATTGGGTATCAAAACACATCAAATATTCAATGCAAGTTGAGTATAATGAGTGTTTTTTGCATTAATTACTAATCAAAAACATTGCAGCCCTCAGTTTACAGTCCAGCTCTTACATGCCTCTTGCTGATACTCCACACAGCAGGGCTTTTCCCTGTTACTCTGAATTGCACTGTCAGGTTCTCATCGCACACCCTCATTAAGCTCTGGTCCAATCACAGTGCTAATATGGACTTTTAGGTGCATTTGTAATTGAAGGAGAGAAGAAGGTCTTGAAAGGTGTGATCTGTTTAAATAACAACCGACATTTTTACAGAGAGAAGGAAAGAGTGCATGAGAAAATGTGAAGGAGACAGAGAGAGAGAAAGAGAAAGAGGAATTGAGATAGAAAATGGTGAGGGAATGAATTTATAACCTTTGACAGGAAAAGGTTTTTCAGCTTTGATCATTTGTAGTTAGTTAGTATGCAGCCTAACTCTAAAAATTATTCTTTTTTTTTAGTAGAGGAATCTGTGCATGAGAAACATTTGAAGAAACTTGAAGTCAATAAATGAAAATCATATTTCAATTAATGTTCACCAGACACACTCTAGGGGGAGACATTTCATTATAAATGTACCAACTTATAATAATCCATTTGTGCCTCGCACTCTCTGAGTGCCCCCATAGTTGGAGCTGTAATACTGTAGCAAGTGAGAACAGAAACAAATTTGTCTCTGCTGTTCCAAATGTTTATACTAATTATAAATCATGAAAAGGTGCAACATGTACATTGAATAAATGAAGCATTGTAACCTCAGGCAAATTATTATTATTGTGGATGCTTATACAGACGCTCCCTGACTTACGTTTTTAATTGGTTCAGGGTGGTCGAACGTAAGTTGAAAGTGAATGTAAGTTGTTACAGTGCTGTATGACGGTCATACTGTACTATACATCCATAAATACCATTACTGTATCTCATAAAACAACCCTAAATCAATTATTATAAACATAACATTGTAAAATAATATTAACATTAATTTCAAATAAGTCACTTATTTATACCGATTCACTTTACATTAAGCTTAAAACAGCCAATTAAGCTTACAATATGTGAGGTGCTCAATACCGAAAGTAGTGTACTTGCTGTGGGTTATACGGACTTCCGGTCTTTCAAGTGCGCAAGGGTGCCATTGAACTCGTTTAGAACACAGCCTGCACTGATGTGGAGCCAGCAGAGTGGAGAGTTCTTTCCTGGATTCGGGTTTTCATTCATTTTACAACTCTCTTTGCTTGTCTGAGTATGCATGGTAGATTGTGCTGATCTGAGCAGATAGTTAATTCATCTCAGTGTATGAGACTTGCACCCATGCTAGTAGGCTTGTGCTTCTGACCAACCATATTTGCTTAGGGTTACAAAAGTTCACAAAACAGTGTAAACACAAAGATCACAGAGACGACGTCTTAACACAAGGGTAATACACTATATAACTGATTGATGATATATATATATATATATATATATATATATATATAAATAAAACTGAACTGGGAAGGAGGGGCACTCAGTCTGTCTTTTTTAAATAAGGGACGCAGCATCATTGCGTCATTACCGTTACGTCAGCGTACCACGTAGATAGTCTAAACTCAAAATTTGACTTTTTTTGAGGGAAAAACCTAAAATCGAAAAAAACGTGAAACGGATGAACTTAAGTCGGGGAGTGTCTGTATAGCGCAATTTCATACACGCGTATACTCAATGCGCATGAGACCCCAGCGCTCCGGGCACCCGTTGCCAACTGTACCGCACCAGTTGCGTTGTTCTAGCCTTTTGATGCTGAATGCCAAGCAGGAAGCAACAACTCCCAAATTTTAACGTCTCATGGTATGACGCGGCCGGATTCGAACTCCGACCTTCTGGAGGATAAAGCGAATGCTCTACCAACTGAGCTAAATCCCCGGTATCCCTGTAGTCTTAATAGGAATAAGATTCCGAGTGGTAGAAGCCAGTCGGCTGCGCATCGTGCCACATCACACCACCTGACTTGGATTATTTTCATATAACTGCACAGTCTGGATTTTATTCCTCCCGCATCTCAAGGTAATATTTTCAGTGAAGTGGAGGAGCAACACTGATTTATTGATTTTCTTTTGTACTGATTGCTTAGTCTATATACCTAATGAATGTAATTTTTCAATGGTTTCCTCAAAGGCTTTTTTACACACACACACACACACACACACACACACACTGGATCTGATCCCATGGCTTTAACAGTGCTGTATATCTTCCTCACTGCACACACACCCCAGTGTTTATTCCAGCTTCACCTCCTGCACCGTATCAGAGAAATGTGTGTGTATTAGTGCACTGTTATTGATGTTAGCCTTATTAATGTGTTATAAGCGTGTTAGAGTATGCATGGTGTGTAACGCATCCCATTGTGCTTCCCCACCCTCCTTTAACCTTTTAATTTCCCTTGAACAAGCTTCATCTTGCTTCTGGTCTCCTCATTGTTTTTGTCTAGTTTGTAATGTATTGAATCTGTTCTTTTCTTTTGTCCCTACATATTTATTCTCTTATCCTTATTATTGTCTCATTTCATCTTGTCCCCTCTTTTCTTCATGTTTTGTCCCGTGTCCCCGCGTCATCTCTTTGTATTTTCCTGATCTCTACTATTATTTATTCTCCTATTATCCCTCTTGTTTATGGTTACTTATTCCCGTATACCCAGCAGGTGTTTTTACTCTTCTTTGAGAATCTTTTTTTTACATTATTATTTTTCTCATTCCCTCGTTATGTTTGTGCTTAACTCATATCTTTTGATTTCTTTTTTCTTTTTTCTTTTTTTTCACATCTCAACTCACACATGTTCTCCTATTGCGTGTACCTGTCTGTACTTTCCAAATCAACTCTCTTATCCTTTCATCGTTTCTTTCTTTACTTCTGCGTCCTTCTATTTTTCTTTTTTATGATGAGATTGTCCCTTCTGTCGTGTATATCCTGTAGATTCACGTTCTCTCTCCTCGTCCCTCACTCTGTGTGTGTGTGTGTGTGTGTGTGTGTGTGTGTGGTCGGTCCTGCAGGTGCTCTGACCTCGAGCAGTAGTATCAGCGCTGACACCAGCAGCGAAATCGGCCGAGCCAAAAACTGTCTGAGTCCAGAGGACATCATCGAGAAGTACAAAGAGGCCATCTCCTACTACGGCAAGGTACTCCAGTGCAGACACAGCCTCTAATCAAGACCAACAGACCAATGAACACCAGTTTCTCTTCATTACTGCACATATTAATCTCTCTCTCTCTCTCACACACACACACACACACAGACACACGCACACACACACACATGCTGAGTTTAATAGCATTTATTTATTATCATGTACTGTTGCCATCATTATCTTGATTTAATGTACCGCTGACTTCTTGGTGTCTGACGCAGGGTGATTATTCAGACTGATACCACTTGCTAATTTTCCCATTGGAAGCTTTGATTCATAATTCTGTCACAATCTGGACTGATGGTTTTATAACAATTCTGAATTTTCTCAGAATCCCAACCCTGGGTAATATTTGCTTGAAGTGCTCCATGTTATCTTCGGCTGCTATGTTCTAACATACATATGGCCCATGTGTCTGTCATTAAGCTCAGGACTCTGAGACACCTAACATCCTGTAAACGCCCCGGGTTCTGTTAGTGTTCTGTTAGTGTTCTCCTTTTAGAGTTCGTCACATCCTCTATAACATTATGCAGTTAAATCCAATGAATGGAGTGGGACTGGGAGATCATAACAAATATTTAGCCCTGCAATAGCTCTGACCTATTCAGGGTGTAACCTGAGAGTGGCTCCTGCTTTCTACGTGACCCTGATGGGTCGATGTACAGACACTCCCCGACAAAAGAGTCCACAAAAGAGTGTAAACACAGATCACAGAGACGACATCTTAACACAAAGGTAACACGCTATATAACTGATATATAACTGAACTGGGAAGGAGGGGCACTCAGTCTGTCTTTTGTAAACAATGGATGCAGTGTCACTTCGTCAGCGTACCACGTAGGTAGGTCTAAACTCAAAATTTGACTTTTTTTTTTTTTGGGGGGATGGGGGGTGGAACGTAAAACGGATGAACGTAAGTCGGGGAGCGTCTGTATACGAATGTTCTGTGATTTGTTTTTCTGACTGTAGTTCAGTGTCATGTTGAACATTTCCCACCTCCAAAACATGGAGTGTTCCGAACCTCCTTTCCGAATTTCATACAGATTTATTTAAGAACACAACACAGATATTTAAGTGTGTGTCTCGCCCAAGGGTGGCCAACCCGCGGCTCCCGAGCCACATGCGGCTCTTTGCCTGGTTTCATGCGGCTCTTACGTTCATATCGAAGTTTGTGTGTTTTTTTTTTTTATGTACGTGTTCACTTCACTTGAGTTCATTATGGTATTTTTGTTAAATGCGCTTCTGCGTGAGATGAAAATACTACAAAGCTTCCCAGTATGGCGAGATCATTTCAGTAAATTTGTGCCAAGTTAGCTCTTAAGGGCACAGGGAAAAATGCACAGTAAAAAAGGAAAATATGAAGATGGACTCAGGATGTTTTTAACTGAGTGGAAGGGGTTTATTTTGTTGTTCTTGAGCTTAATGGAAAGCCATTCTGCCTTGTATGTCAGGCGTCATTGCCGCATTCCTAAGCTTCAAATCTCCAGCGCCACTTCAGCTTATGCCATGCTAACTTCAACCAGGAATTTCCTCAAGGGACTGAACTCCACAAGTCAGGAAGAAAAGCACATACAGCTTTTCCAAAAATTTAGGAAGCGCACAGAGACTGTAACGCTCGCATTGTATTAACAGGCTTGGAACATTACACGGGCCGAAACGTCATACGATGAAGGAATGTTCATTATAAAATCCATCAGTGACCTTGTTGATGTGAGAATTTTGAGAGTGTGTGTGTGTCTGTGTGTGTGTGTGAAATGGATGGGTGATGTTCATGTGTGCCCATGTATATGATGTAGTCCTTTGTGATAACGCTGTAGAAAATGTGGCTCTTGGTCTCTGACTGGTTGGCCACTCCTGGTCTAGGTAGTCAAATTATGGTTCAAATTAGAGTCATTTGGGGCGTTGGTGTTGTCGCAAAATAATAAAAAATAAATAAAAATACCCCATTAATCATTTTGTAGTTTTTTCATAAAATACTGTTCTTGTATTTGTAACGTATCCATTCAATAAATATTATAATTAAAAACTCTTTACATTGAACTCTGTATCCAAACAAATCCTTAGTCCATGTACAGCTGTTTAAATATTGGAATTTACGTCTGATTTCCCCAAACGTAAGTTTTTATAAAGATGATAATCCCGTAAACATTTTCCTGACTGCTCTGGTTTGGCTTCAACAAATTCAAGATGTTTTTTTTTTCTCATGTTAAAGCTCTGTAATTATATTAAGAGTTAAAATATCCTGTCAAACAACTTGTCATCCAACTGGATCCATTTTGTAACAACATGCCCTATTTATATTCTGGCACTTTGAGTTATTGAGGTTTAAGGTCTATAAAGCAAACGAATAACATTAGGAGGATTTGACAGTAGGAAAGTTTGAGGCAAAATTTACACCAGGCTAAGTTCTTGAGGGAAAAAAAAAAAAAATATATATATATATATATATATATATATATATATATATATATATATATATATATATATATGATATTATACGTTTCTGGAGTCTGGAGTTTTCAGTCGTCTTACTTCAAATGTGTTTTGGCTCCTCCAGTTGATTTGTGACTAATGAGATTTGTTTATTTGTTTGTAGCCTTGGCTTAATGTGAAATCTAAAAGGATGGTGTTATCTTATTTACAGGTTGTCTTGCTGTCCCATAAAATGATTTACTCATCAGTTTAAAGAAATTGCTTAAAATCTCCACTTATCTATCCCTCTTACTTTAACGAATTTAAATTCCGCTCTTTACACTCCATCTGGTTTCTGCCCTTTCAGCATTTCTGATGCTTTCCACCAGGGGGCAGTCTGTTCACACACAACAAAACAGCCATTTTTAATCTAATTTCATTTATTTATTTATTTTTAAAAAGTCCCGTGTGTGTGTGTGTGTGTGTGTGTGTGTGTGTGTGTGTGTGTGTGTGTATGTGTGGGTTGAAAATTTTTAGAGGTGTTAGGGCCAGAGTGTTCCATTCACTTTTCAAAGCTCAGCTATGACAAAAAAGTGCTTCCAAACTTAAGGGGCAGCCGTAGCCTAATGGGTAGAGAAGCGGCTTTGGGACCGAAAGGTCGCTAATTTGATTCCTGAAACCAGCAGAAAAAATGTGCGGCGGAGGTGGAGTGAGCTGCACCTTTCCTTCCGCCACATAAATGGCTGAAATGCACTTGCGCAAGATATTTCACCCTCGACTGCTCTCTGTCTGCCCCTATATGTGTGGCAGCCACAAGAGAGAGAGTGTGTGTGTGTGTGCTCACGTTGGACGGGTTAAGTGGAGGAAATACCTGTTTACTTTTACAGTGGCACTATGAGAGTAAAGACCACAAACCACACCTCTCACTGAATCATCACACGTCTAGAGTTGTGCTTTCTGACCCAGTGTTCTTCCAGGATGCCCGTGATGTCTTCCTGTTTGATATCCGAACGTGACCAGGACTTAAATCAGCAGATCAAATAGTTCTTTGAACACAACGATTCTCTTCCGCGAGACATGTACACCTCTGGAAATGAATGAAAAGACCAGTTCCTCGATTTTACTCTGTACAGGTGGGTTTTTGAGGAGCGTAGAACTATTGTTTCTTCCAAATTCCACAAAAGAAATTTACAGAAAATATCAACTGGTCAGTTCAGGGTGCACATCGTTTTCACCCAGAGTTGGCTGAAACCTACCTGCAACTGTAGGGGTAGAGACAATAACGAAAAGATGAAGGGTCTTCAGACGTTGAAAAATGCATCAAAGTCTGTTCTCAGAACTAACGTTTGAACTTGGGATCAGTTTGGAAATTAACATTTCAAAAAACTGACTCCTCTCTTTTTTTGTTTGTTTGCAAGTGATCATCCTTCTTCCTCTTCATCACATTCCAGAGGTTTTCACTTGGGTTTAGGTCAGAGCATTGGGCTGGTGAGGACAGGCTGTTGATCCTGTGGTCCTCCTGAACATGGAGCATCATCCTGCTGGAAAACTCAATCCTCAGATGTGGGGAACATGTTTTCAGAGCAAAAGGAAACAAATCTAATTTTAGGAGAGCAAGTCTTGATTCGGGCATCCTTCACACATAAGCTGCCCCATTGTAGTTTTTCCGAAATACCTGCAGATCATTATTCATCCTCCACCAGATTCCGCAGTAGGTGGGAAACACTGTAGCTTGTAGGCTTTTCCAGATCTCTGCCAACTTGTAGAGTACCCGGCGATGGAAAAATCTGAAAACTGGACTTATCACAGAAGAAAACTTGACCCCAGTTGTGTCCATGCAAATTCTTTTCATCTTTGTCACACTCTTTTCTCATTGATGAAGGGATTTTTTTTCTAGTGGAAGCCTTCAGTTCCTGTTGAGTTTGACGTTGCCATTTGCTGGTCTTTTTGTAGGTCTGTGATCCGTGTACCAGAAATATTACACGGCCCATTAATCATGTGTCCAGTCCTTATAATTTACTTGCAATAACTGTGTGTGTGTGTGTGCGTGTGCGTGCGCGTGAGTGTGCGTGCACGTGTGTGTGTGAGGCAGTGCGAGAGAGAATGGTTCATTCTGCATTGATTGCGATGTTCCACACATTGGCCCCGTTCCTGCCTCCTGCTGTTATTATTGCATTATAATCATCTCATCTGTAGGATGACGGTTGGAAAGTCAAGTCTGAGATCGAGAAAATGTTTCCTGTACCATGCAGTTTTTTAATATTTTGAAATGGTACAGAAGAGACCCTCCGCACTTTTTATTTATTTATTTATTTCAGTATAAGAATGCTGGCGTGATCGAGTTGGAGGCGTGTGTCAAAGCTGTACGAGTTTTGGCGATTCAGAAAAGAGCCATGGAGGCCTCGGAGTTCCTGCAGAATGCAGTGTACATCAACCTGGGCCAGGTAACACACACACACACACACACACACACACATACACCACCAGGTATTTCACAGTAAGTGGTATCACTTTACATACTTTGTTATCCTTTAACTTTTATTTAGAATTTGTCTTCCGTACGCCATCTTGCACGATATTCGCTATCCTTCTGCACTGTATTCAGCCTTGCTGCTGAAAGTGTTGTTGGCGAAGGTTGCCCTGATGACCCTCTGGCATGTTTCCCTCTCAGCATTTGGTGGCATCTGTCAATCATGTATAGCTTCACTCTGATTGGTAGACCGTTAATGTTCAGTTTAAGTCAGTTCCCGCCTACTTTGTGCCGTTTGAGAAAATTTAGACTGCCGTCCTTCGCCCATGTCACCAACTTTCATTGACTTTACCTGGCTGCTTGTCTCCATTCTAATTAGCTTCTGGATATGATGCGTATTGCAGAAGAGCTATAGAAATGATGCACATTATAATGAGCATGATGTAAGGTACACATGTGATTTACAGTTGCCCCGTTGTCGTAGCTTCTCTTTTAGGAAATTAATCAACGCGTTCTCAGCGGTTACAAGGCTCTGTGGTATAACGCTGTATAATACGTTTAAATCCATCTTCCTATTCAAACAACGTTAGCACATTTGAAACTCGAGCTTTCAAGTTAATAATAAAAAGGTCAGACGATAGTGTGAAGGGGTTAAAAGTTTTATGGCGGGCCTTTAAAGATCAGTCGACACGAACGTTTGTGTAGCTGTGCAGAATCTGAGCAGGCAGCACCTCAATGAATAAAAATTAATATTTAAAAAGGGAAAGTAATATTTCTTCAGAAGCATGTAATGTGAAAGCAGCACTTCCGTGTTGGTCCTGTCTTTTCAGCTTTCTGAAGAGGAGAAGATCCAGCGCTACAGTGTCCTGTCTGAGCTGTATGAACTGATCGGATTCCACCGGAAGTCTGCGTTCTTTAAGCGCGTAGCAGCCATGCAGTGCGTGGCTCCCACCATCCCCGAGCCTGGCTGGAAGGCTTGTTACAGATTACTGCTGGAGACGCTGCCCGGGTACAGCCTCTCACTCGACCCGAAAGACTTCAGTAAAGGTACGATGTCCACACACAGAATGAGGTAGAACATACGGAGTTATTTTAATCTGCCCAGAACAAGGTGGATGATCAGAAATACTCATCGGAGACCTCATGAGACCGAGTCATCGATCCTCACAGATTTTAGTATATACAGGAATCCCTCACTTTCCGCGGTCAATTGGGACCGAGATCCACCCGCGACCGTCGAATTCCGTAAGGTAGGATCGCGCCCCCCCCCGACTGATGTATACATACATGTATATGTGTTTATAATATCAATAAATACGTATTCAACTCTGTAAATGCTTATAATAACAATTAAATATTCAAAAATAATTCATAAGATGCAAATAAATTATAAATACACACACATACAGACGCGCACCCCATATAAAAATGTAAGTAATGTTGGGAGATAGTCAATGGAGAGCAACTTGTGCATTGTTTTAATGTTTGAATGGCGGGTTTGAATGGCACGTTCGGCGCATTTCGTAAGGAGAACTTGTTTTGTATGCAGAGACACAAATTTTGTGAAATGTTTTTCGTAACCTGGATTTTTCATTTGCTGGAACTATCATAAGGTGAGGTACCACTGTGGTATATTAGTACAGTATATTTGGGGTTGGTGTTTAGCACTGTATAGCTGAGTGTATGTTCATAGCAGACTCATTTAGACTCAGAATCAACTTTATTGGCCAAGTTTGTGAAAACAAAAAAGGAATTTGTTTGCGGTTCAGGTTCACTTCCTCTACACAAAAAATAAATAAACAACAACAAAAAAATTAAGCAAGGGCGGGGTACACCCCGGACAACTTGTCATGCCTTCGCAGGGCCGACACTCAAACAACCATTCACACACACACACACACACACACGCCTAGGGGCCATTTGGAGCAGCCAATTAATTTACTGTGCTTGTTTTTGGACTGTGGGAGGCAACCGGGAACCCGGAGGAAACCCACACAAGCACGAGGAGAACATGCAAACTCTACACAGAAACACACGAGCTGGGAATCAAACCCAGGGTCTTCTTGCTGTGAGGCGGATGTGCTGACCACTATGCCGCCGTACCGCCAACTAAAACAAGTGCTTTTTTAAAATCATTTTTAAATAACGCACTCAGATTGTGCTGTTCCTGTGTAGTAAACACTAGTAGATATTAAACGAGGTGTAATGCTATAAAGATGAACTCGGAGTGGTGGTAGGTGTGAAATGAAATGAAATAGATGTTGAACAAGATTTAATATAGTGTAGATGAGGTTTAATGAAATTGGAATGAAGTGCGTAAGATGGTAAGTGAGTGTAATGTTAAGAGGTAATATTGAAATATGATGGATTTTAAGTGGTGTATATACGGTGTAATGTTAAAGGGTTGGGATGTGGGTTTAATATTATATGATGGATGTGAAATGAAGTCTAATGGGGGTTGAAATAAGTCGAGTTGATGCTGAATGAGGGATAACAGAGTGATGTCAGTTGCATTATGAGAGTAAAATGTTTAATGAAAAGTAGTTATTAATTTATGCAGAATGGGATTTCATGGGATTCGAGAACCGGGCCAGTTCTCATCAGGCATTGCGTCCTATGAGTGAACTCCTCCTGTGGCAGTAATTACATTCACACGGCTATAAAAGTAAGAAGAAAAAAAAAAGTGACTGTACAGCAGCACTTATCCTGAAAATTGTTTTTTTTTTTTTTTTTTTTACCCCCAGGAAGAAAGACATCATCGTCCTTTATTTATTTATTTATTTGTTTTTAAATCATCCCCAGTTTAAAGCTATAGGTTTTGGAAGGCTAATGCAGATGCTTTGATTTGTAATAGGCTGATTGGTTATGGTAATAAATGTAGGTCATGTTTTTTTAAAGTGCCCTTCAAGTAACGTCCTTGTGTAGAGACGACTAACGTGCCTCTGTGTCGGCCTCGATTTTATTTGGAAGCGGTTTACAAATAGAAAATGTATTTTTAGGACAGCACTTTCCATTAAAAATACCGTCTGAAGTGAGAGCTGATGTGAGGATGGATGACTTGTTTCAGACAAACACCTTCAATCCACAAGCCTCTGATCTTCACTGTCCTTCATGAACACAAACATGTTTATTTTTAGAATGCATTTGGCAGACTATTTTTTACAAAAATCATCATTAAAAAAACACTTCTTGTGTTTGGATGGCATCCGTTGGAATATGGTGCTATGTGGTAAATGGGCTGTCTGGTATGGGCTCAGACGTTCATCAGACGTGAGCACTTTTGAGGGCAGTGCTGGCTTAGTGGATAAGGCAATGGGTTGCCTATCTGAAGGTCAGCAGTTCAATCCCCACTATCATCACTGTTTGGCCCTTGAGCAAGGCCCTTAACCCTCAGCTGCTCAGTTGTATATTTAAAAAAAAAAAAGATAATTGTTAATTGCTCTGATTAAGGGCGTCTTCTAAGTGTTGTAAATGCATTTGTAAATAAATGAATCAGCCAATAGCAGAAGGTCTAGGGTGTGGTAAACCATGCAGTATGAACCATAGGGATGAAGAGAAACCCCTTGTTATTTCTGGATGTTTCCGTTTCTTTCCGGCATGCTGTGGTTTCACTTCTTAACCTCTGCGAAAAAAACGGCAACCTCCAGTAATCAGTTCTGAACATCATTCATATTTCAGTGAGTTTCCTGGTTATGGGGAACAGGAAGCATTAATCTCCACCCACGGCAAACCAGAAAGGAATATCAGTGTGTTTTCTAACGGATACCACAGATGGATAGCACCACATCTCAGTGAAAGCAGCTTTACGCAAAGAGATAAAAAAATGAATCACACACAGCGAAAGAGTCTGGATATTTTTATCTATCATTTTAAAAAAAATTTTGAGGTTAAAAATTATAGGAGCTGACCTGCAATATGGACAATGACTGAAGAACAGAAGAGGCAGAAATGCACAAGGTTGTAGATGTTTTTTCATACATGGCAAACGAGCCTTCCTGTTGAAGGAAAACTCCACCCACACCCATGCAATGCGCTTCTATCAATACATACTAATTGGTAAAAATAAGTTGTGCATTCTGATTTTTTTTTTTTTGTGCCACCTGTAGCCTTAATTAAAGAATGTAATCACCGCAGCATTGTTTGGACAAACTTAAACATCATCACAACATATCTCCATCCAGCGTGCGTCAGGAGCGAGTTGGACATATAATTATATTATAAGATTTTATTATCTATTATTCCCTCATTCACGTGGCTTCAGATCACTAGAGACGGACATTGGAAGTCTTCCCGTTCGTGACCTTAATTTCTCTCAGCCATGTCTCCTTAAAGAGACGTCATCAGAATAACAAACATTGCGCCGCCCAATCGCAACGTGAGTATTGTGTTCATTACAGAATGGAGGTCATTACTTTTAAGAAAGCTGTATCAGCGTAACTTTAAATTCAAGAAGGTTAATCCGAGGTCTCAGGAGGAGAGCTGTAGCAGTGCTTTATCCCGGTGATGAACGTGAGACTCTCATTAAGCCGGTTGAGCGTCCTGAGGATAGGGACGGAGATTAGGTGGAAAAACCAGGTAATCAGCGAGTCACCTGACTATGATAGCAGTAATGCTGGTATTTGGACATAAAGCCCGGATGCCGCTAACTTACGACCTGTTGGCACCGGTATCTGGGTTGGAGTTCTTTGGTTAATCCACCGGAATGACGGTAGGCTCTGAATTAGTTTGCATCACCTGGGTTTTGACAGTCTCAGCGAGATGGCGTCGCGTGATTTCATCCATACATAATGCGCATTGGATTATAAAGCGCAGCGTCAATTTTTTTGAGAATTGAAGGCTTTTAAGTGCGCCTTATGGCCCGAAAAATATAGTACACATCATTTTTTTGCGGAGCAGTGTATATTACAGGAATACATGGGTTTCCATCTCAGTTTGGCTCAAAGTAGAGGTAAGTTTTATTTTTTTCACAGGAATCAAGACGTACAACTAGATTATATATAAAAATATATAAGAAATGTATAAAAAAATGCCATGTTTTCGAATGATCTGTAATGTCATTTAACTTTAACAAAATGTTGCTTTGAAGGATCATCTGAAAAACCACATGATCCAAACAAGCATATAAAGTTTCTATATAAATGTAATGTTTCTAATTTACAGGTTGCAGTTTACAGCTGTACCAAGTTTTAATTTATTGTTGTTTACGTTTAACTTTTGTGTATTCCTGAGAGAAGATAAAGGTGGTGCCATGCTAATGTCACAGGTCATCTAATTTCGTTACAGTCTTAAGTTAAACCATTATAAATAATTACTCAAAACAGGAGTGCAAACTCAAAAGTTTCCACATGTGCTGCCTCCGTCGTATTCTTGACATCCAATGGACTGACAAGACGCCCTTTACCCAGGTTCTTGAACCTGCCAGTCTCCCAACCATGTACACACTGCTCAGACAAGACAGGCTGTGATGGCTCGACCATGTACACCGGATGGAGGATGGGCGTGTTCCCAAGGACATCCTCTACGGCAGGGGTCCCCAACCCCCGGTCCATGGACCTGTACTGGTCCGTGGTTCATTTGATACCAGTCCGCAAACAAAATCTTTCTTGGTGCAAATTATAGTTTTTTTATTAGAGCTTCTGGATCTTATTTTGAAAATCAACTTTTTTGACATTGCCACAGAACCAATGAAAACCCCTCTTACGTTTCCAACCACATATCTTTGTGAGGCGGGGCTTTCTGCTGTGACAGCTACTAAAACAAGAATCCGGAGTAGACTCTAACCGTTCCGCAGAAACATTTTCATACATAAAACTGGTTCCTGGTGCAAAAAAGGTTTGAGACCACTGCTCTACGGTGAACTTGCCTTAGGCAAGACAACCGTTGGCCGTCCCCAACTGTGCTTCAAGAATGTCTGCAAGTGTGACATGAAAGCCCTGGGTATCAAGACAGAGAACTGGGAAAATTCAGCAGCTGATCACAGTGCATGGCGCAGTGTCCCTCGCAAACAACTGGAGTACGGCAAAATAAAGATCCAGAGCATAGCAAACGAAAAGAGATCCAAGCGGAAGGTGCACACAAATGCAGCCACCCCAACTAACCACACCTGCGGACAATGTGGCCGAGATTGCCACTCCCGCGTTGGTCTCACCAGCCACATGCGGCACTGTCACTGAGAAATAACTAGACTTTATCTAGGCTGGCGCAATTTCCACAGTTGAGATCGACTGACTGAGGCCTACAACTAAATAATTAAATCTGAAATAAAGGACAATGCTTGATTATAACATTACCTCATATAAAACAAAAGTCCAAGAGGGATCATGAGTATATATTTTTTTCCTTGTTAAACATCATATTCATGAGGTATCCAGAGTAGATGTCGTGGAGATCTGAGACATCCGCAGGATAATTAACATGATGGTGTTGACTGTGATACTAACATTAAAGTCGAGGAGGAAAAATGAAGACATCAGAGGGAGCTCATGAAACATTAAAGTGCTGCTTCATCACTGTCTTTAGGTAGAGGTGAAATGAATTGTGAAATCCCACTGCACTAATGCTTGGAGATAGAATGGCATTGTGGGTAATGTAGGAAACAGGTTACTAAAGTTAAAACTGCTGAGAAGTTGAAACAAGAAAGTAACTCATCAAGGATGCCTCAGCCTTTTATGATGCCAGGCTGGCATGTTTATTATAGATATGAATATGCAAGATGGAGTGGTGTAATATTCGAATGAGTGAAGCAAACACCATGTTTTGGATCGTCAGTCAGTATTTTAACAGTAAATGCACTCGGGCCTTTGAGCAGGTATTTGAAAAGGACGAGTTGATGACTGCCTGGAGCAGAATCTCTATGGTTATGTTTGAAAGAAAGCAGCTGATTGATTTTTTAAATGTATTTTTTATAAACAGGTAAATGAACAATGCACACAGTACAGTCAGCCTCAGATATCAGAGTCATAGGTATTCTGCTTGAGCTCCTCAGTGTGTATTGCTGTTTCCCAGCGGAACTCTGCATTTTGTTCGTCATTAGTTTATGCATTCTGTCTGAAGGCTGTGTGTCTCCCCGAGGCACTTCAAATCTCAGCCAAAGTTGGTTAGACGGAATATTGATCTGGTCTGCACTTCACAGTAAGCCCCACGTTTAGATCGGTTTTCAGTGGGAAGTGCACTTTCAATCCCTCAGAGGGCCTTTTGTGCTTTATAAACTGATATTGTTATTCCAAAAATCTGCTGTTCTTCGTGTACGTTGTTACCTTTGTATATAAAAAGGTTTACACATAAAACAACAGGTGCTCGGAATGAAAAAGGAAAACCTTGTGAGATGTATAGCACCTTTTAACGTACCATAACAAGTAGGGAAATGAATAATAAATGGAGGTAGTTGCATAAATATGTGCACCCCTTATTTCCTCTGTTGTTGACGTCTGCTTTCTTTGAGGTACGGCACAGACTCTTTAGCAGGTCTTGGTTTAGCAGTTTTAACAAATTTTAAGGAATCCGAGCTCTGATTGGGATATTCCAAAACTTTAATCATCCTCTGAGTTAATTTTCTTTTACCCCAGTTTCAGTTGTATAATAGAGACCCAAAGGTTTTTGTGCCATATAGTTTGATATATGGAGTCTCCACGAATCACTGCAACAGAAGTACCAGCTGACGATGCTGCCACCGTCATGCTTTATCATGTATGTGATGTGTTCTTGTAGGGTGAGGGGACTGAAATGCTGCTGTCTTTTTGTTTTTATTTTTAAACCAAGCATACCCTTTAGATTTTTTTCTGAGAAGATCTGCAATAATAATCATAAATAAGCCAACATATTTGCCACATGAATTGGGGTGAATTATGTATCTTTGTGAAGACCATACTACCCCATAGCTCAAACATGTGAAGAATATGAAACGTTCCATTCAGAAAATGACCATTACTTGCCAGATATTCCTGCAGTTCCTTTGCGACTTCTTCTGTAGCTTTTTTCACAGATTTCCTGGTGAGAAGTTTTCAGTTGGTTTGGAGAGACATCCTGTTTTTCTTAATTGCACTTTGGTGCCACAGTTTCTTCACCAGGTGATCATGGGCTTCACACTGCTCACATTACATCCAATGTATTCCAAGTCTTTTGTTCCACTTTATTAATTTTTAGCAGTGAGATCATGCATAGGCTTTGTAAGTTGTCTGTGAACTAATGGCCTCTGCAGTAAAATGTAACCAAGATGTTCCTACAAAGTAATGTTTATTTCGAGTTCATCAGAATCATGCCATTGATGACAGGCATATGAGAATTACTTTCCGGTGTGATTATATCTGTCTGAGCACAGTCGTATCATGTCTCATTATAAAAAGGAAATGCTGATTACTCCCATCCAACCAGAGTTTATTCATCAGTCTTTTTCTGTGAACCAAAGCCTGACCATTTTGTGCATGGGATTTTCACCACACTTGGTGGGCACACTACCATACCTTTGTCCCACACATTGTTGATTTTGGGTCAAGGTCACACATTATTGAAGATACACATTGAAATTACTTATCTCAGAAATAAACTTGTAAGAACCCAAGGATGTAATGGGGGACATGTAGGAAACCATGCAGGTGCCTTTAATGAACACAATTATATTTTTACCTTGACTGACCCTGAAAGGTCAATTTCATAGGATTCTCAGCATGAATAATTTTGAAACAGGTGCTGATAGACATGGCATTTCTATAGAACACTAACAGGAGCTTATATATAGACTTTTGTGGGACAATTTCATTTGACCTTGAGTTGCTTTTAAAGGTCTAAATCAAGCCATAGACATTTGAACAAGCATAACTTGGGAGGAGAGCCAGTAGACATATTGTTACTATGGAACACTAATAGGAAACCATGCAAGGACTTGCAGTACATAGGACATATACATGAGTAATTAAAATCAGGACCCATATAGGCTGCATTTGGTACATTATTCATGTTGCGTGGTAGAGGTTCCGTCTCCGGTTATACCTGCAAAAAATACACAAGCAAATATATATATATATATATATATATATATATATATATATATATAAATTATAGAGTGATACCTTGAGTTATGGGTATCTTTTTATAACGAATTTTCCATGTTATGACCTTCGATCCCACCAAAAATCTGCCCCATCCAATGAACAAAATTTTGATTTATGAGCTCTGCTGGGGAAATGGCTGTTCCGGGCCGATTAGTCTTGTATTCTTTCGCACGTATTCCTCCATGCTCCGAGAACGCCTTGTGCAGTGCTTCTCAATTATTTTCTGTGATGCCCCCACAGGAAGAAAGAAAGAAAAAAAAAAAACACATTTCATGCCCCGCGCGCGATTATACGTAGTGTTTATTGCACTTCATATCGTTTGCTCGATGCTTTTTCCCTACACCATAGGGAACACAGTGAGAGCGCCACTGCCACCTACTGTAGAGGATACACAATTAAATTTAATTCTAATACAGTATGGCAAAAAAAAGCATGTTCCCCAGGATCAGACGTGCCCCTCGGCATCACACCATTGGGGGGGTACTCCCTACTATTAGAGAAGCATTGGCCTTGTGGGAGCTCACCACGAGCCTTTCCTCGCTGTCATTTGTAGCGTGCACATGCACAAAATTCTCCGCCTCCTCTTTCTCCACCACCTCATGCCTACCCATGTGACATCTTCGTGCCCATGTCACATCTTCACCACAGTTGATGATCGGAAGGGTTAGTTGACTTATTGTTTATTCTTGTGTTATTATTATTTATTAAGTTTTATTAATGTTAATATACATTTATTATTAAATATTTATTGTTTTTATTGCATTTATCTTTTAATATATTAGGTGAAATATACATATTTGGTGCAGGTTATGAGTTTGCGAGGGGGTTGGAATGGATTAATTGGTTTTCTATTACAGTGAACCCTCGTTTTTCACGGGGGTTACGTTCCAAAAAGAACCCGTGATAGGCGAAATCCGTGAAGTAGAAACCTTTATTTATTTTTTTATTTTTTTACAATCATTATACAATTAAATGCTCTATTATACATTGAAACCAAAGAACAAACCTTTTTTATAGGCCCAAGCATTTGTTTAACAAATAAGAGTACTGTATAAACGTTTGTTTGCTTTTTACAAATAACTACTGTACTGTCAAATAATAATTTTAATCATCAATGTGAACTAATTGCGGAGATCAGCACCGCCCCATTGCGACCCGAGTAATTGGATTGAATGGGAGAAAATGAAAAATAAAAGTACAGTCGGACAAATTGTGACTCACATGTACTGTTTTTACTACTCTTCTGACTGAGCCGCTGCATCCTGACTCCGCTCTGCAGCGTTTTCTTCTTCTGAAGCCCGAGGTGCAGGTGTGTTTTTTCGTGAGAAGAACATAGTGATAGGCAGTTGTTGACGCTCTTTTTTCTTCTGGGCAAAAAGAGACTTATACACAGACATGCCACCATCGATTATGTTGGAGAACTGTAATGAACGGCTCATCAAAGGGTCCCAATCGTGAGCTGCTCGCTGAAGTTCAGTGGCCATTCTCAGAATGGTTGCTAAGCGACCAAGTGTTAGTCCATCCTCCTCATCTTTATCCACACTTGTGTCCTCTTCTTCCTTTTCTCTTTCATCATCACTTGGTGGCTTTGTCATTTGGGCCAGGTCTGCATCGGTTAGCGGGCGTGCTTCAGCATCAATCAGTGCATTAATGTCATGCGAAGTCATGTCATTAAAGCCGTCTCCTCCAAGCTGTTTTGCGAGAGTCACCACAGTATCTATGACAGAGTGATGGATCTCGTCGAGCGAGCCCCGGTTGGGTTTTGCACTGCCTCTGGCCACAGTTTTTTCCAGCAGGCATTCAAAGTTTCAGTTTTCATCTCTTGAATGGCCCTCTGAATATTTTGGAGACATGATGCGATGGTGTATCCACGCCAGTAGTCCTTTAGTGAGAAGTCTTGATCCGAGTCCATAGCGTCAACAAGATGTTGCAGGGTGTTGCGTGTATAGAGAGCCTTGAAAGCACGGATGATGCCTTGGTCCATGGGCTGAATCAGGGATGTAGTGTTTGGCGGCAGAAATTCGATTTGCATACCATCATATACCAAATCATCAGCGTGACCTCCAGCGTTGTCAACGAGCAGAAGCACTTTAAAGTCTAGTCCCTTTCCTCTCAAATAACACTTGACCTCCGGGATGAAACAGTTTTTGAACCAATCCATATTGAGCGCTTTTGTCATCCAAGCCTTTGCGTTGTGCATCCAGTAAACGGGCAAATCATCCCTTTTTTTGTTTTTCAGTGCTCTGGGATTTTTAGACCTATAAATGAGCCCAGGCTGAATCATAAAACCTGCAGCATTTCCGCACATAACCAGAGTCACACGATCTTTTGGGCTTTAAATCCTGGGGCTTTGGCTTCTTCCTGCATGATGAAGGTGCGGAGGGCATCCGTTTCCAAAATAAGCCAGTCTCATCCATATTAAAAACTTGT
This sequence comes from Plotosus lineatus, assembly GCA_024760905.1. NCBI lineage: Eukaryota > Metazoa > Chordata > Actinopteri > Siluriformes > Plotosidae > Plotosus > Plotosus lineatus. Next base: position 43,515,507 of record CM045742.1, read on the forward strand.
TCAGGCATATATCCCCTTCCTCAATGATCGCTTTAAATGTATTGTTCACGAACGCTTCTGCTTCAGCGGTATTTGCAGAGGCGATCTCTCCGTGCAGAGAAACATTTTTAAGTCCAAAGCGTTTCTTAAATTTTTCAAACCAGCCCTTGCTAGCATTAAATGTGCTTGGTACTGCGTGAACAGCACTTGATGATGGCCCGGTATCTGCATCCTCCTCCTCTTCCCTGTCACTGTCGCCGTCAGCAACGGCTTGATACAGTGTTCTAGCTTTTGTGCAGATAACATTCGTATCCAGCGTAATGTTTTTTCTGCAGTCATTAATCCACAAAGCTAATGCAGACTCCATCCTTACCATGGTCTTGTTGCGTAACAGTTGCAACCCTTTTGCATCTTTATTAAAACTTATTGCTGCTGTAGTCCTTATGTTATTTTCCTCCTTCTTTATAGAACGAACGGAAGATTCATTAATTCCGTAATGCCGACCTGTAGCCGCATAGCTTTTACCTTCCTTTAGCATGTCCAGAAGTTGAACTTTTTCTGCAATAGTTAGCATCTTCCTCTGCCTTTTAGGCCCGACCGCAGGTGCTTTTGTCGGTGCAGAACGTTTTGTCGACATAATGGGTTTTAGGGAGACTTGAAATTGCAAGAGAATTTGCACGTAGGGAACATAAATGGCAAGCTGTTTTACGTATGTGTACGTATTAAACCGCAAGCTTATTGACTAACACGTAGAGAAGAAGCAGAGAGACTGTTTAGCCAATCAGAATGCAGAACACAATGCACTATGCAAATCCGTGAAGTAGCGAGACCGTGAAAAGTGAACCGTGTTATAGCGAGGGTTCACTGTATTTCCTGTGGGAATTTTTGTTTTATTTAACGAGCATTTTGACTTACGGGCTCGCTCTCGGAACAGATTATTTTTGTAAGTCCAGGTACCACTGTACAGATGGCCCCCTACTTACGAAACCCCCTGGGTACGAAAATTCCGGGTTACGAAAAACATTTTCCTAAGTTTTCATCCCCAGGATACGAAAACAACCTCCTCTTACGAAAAGCGCCAAATGCGCCATTCAAACGCACCAATCAAAATTTCACACGATGTGTGAGTTACTCTCTCAGTGGCTGTCTCCCAACAATCCCGCCCTGCTGGCCTCCCATTGGCTAAGAGAGATAACGCAGCTGAACGTTACCCATACTTCCTGTTTGTCACACGCGTGAAGGAGAGTTGACTGTTGGCTTGTTTTGAGATTGATCACGCAGCGTTATATTTCGTTATCGCCGAAACCCCTCTACAGTTGGGACGACATTGAACCAGAAGGAGACCTTAAAGCGGAAATACAGTGACGGAGGCGATTATTTTGGCACAATATTAAAACAGAGTGCTCCGTGGGAGAAGACCTCCGATCTTGCAAGGAAGCAAATTAATATTGAATGAGGATCTCTGATCTTTCAAACAGGTACTATAATTCCGCTTTAAATAAAACATCCCGTCCATTTAAACATTTAAATAGAATTGTTCTGTCAGCTGCGCGTTGCATGTGGGCAGGGCCCGAGTTTTGGGTGCATGTGTGAGAGAGAGAGAGAGAGAGAGAGAGAGAAGGAGGCTTAACTCTTTAATTTTTAGTTTAGTTTTTTAAGTTGTTTAATTCAATAATGTTTAATAAATATGGCACATGTGAGCAAACCGCGGCTCATCTGGACCTCTGATCCCTCAAGGAATCAAGTTAAAGTTGAGTTTGGACCGCCGATCTGTCAAGCAGGGAATCCGCTTTGAATTCCACATCTTAAAATGCTCCGGCGTCCTGCTTGTGGGCGTGGCCTGCAGCGCCACAATAAACATTTAATGCGTGCTGTTTGTGTGTGTGTGTTAATAAAAATGTTTAATAATGGTTTAATTAATAAATGTGAATAAAATGATTTAATATGTTAATAAATGGTTTAATAAATAATTTTCTTTTACTTTTAACACATATTTCATACAAAATCGGTGTACTTTTATAATTTTTAAAGGGTTTATGGGGTAGTCTTGGGAGCCTTGGAACGAATCAGACGATTTACATGTAAAATGCGCCTCTACTTACGAAACTCCCACATTACAAAAAAGACCATGGAACGGATTAATTTCGTAAGTAGGGGGCCGACTGTATATATCTGAGAATACTGATGCAATTTTAAATGGAAAAGATCATGATAAATTACTTTTTATGTTGAAAATTATTTCAACTCGTATTAATTCTCCTCGGTGCTTCAGATGTTTACACACTATTACTTCTTCTTTTTCTTATAAGGCAAAATTTAAGAAAAGTGCATTTTATAGTCTGGAAAATATGGGGTCTCTAATGGATTTTAGTTATTAAGTGTTTATATAGAAGCAATTATGATGTTTATAATTGTTTATTCCAACCTCTTATGACACCAACATGTAACGCTGTGGTTGGCTCAGTACCCATTTCATCGGGGTCCAGGCTTTCAGCATCGCCATGTGACCTCAATTGAGTTTTCTGTAGCCCAGAAATCCTGTCCGAGTCCATCTCTCCTGATATGTCCCTCTTTTTACTTTTAGTCACTTGAGAGCCACAATGACAAATAGAGGAGTAAATGGGATTTTAATTGTCCTGGGATTTTTTCCCCCTTACTTCAATTACTCACTTCAACAGAGTGACAGACAGTTAGACATTTAAAAAAAAAATAAGAAGAGGAATGAGCTTTAAGTAACATTTTGCAGCTCAGGCCTAATTTAGTCCCACCGCTACTGCCGAAACATAATTAGAGCTCTGTAATTGCAAAGTAATGTTTTAATGACACAACCAATTATAAACCTGATGTAGTAAAGTGTTTTGTTAAAATTGTACAAAAAGAGTATTTTTGTGGTTACTGATGGAAATAAATCCTGTTTGCTTATTAGCTGTTCTTCTGTTGATACTGTTGGATTATCCGATGATTCCTCAGTCAAAAAAGGTGGTCCTACTTAAAGCACAGTTTTAATACACTGATAAATTGACCTCCTTGCCTCTCGCAAGCATCGATGTGCTTTCAAACTTTTGACTTGGCATTTCATGATTCATAATGCTTTTAATGTTGAGTGCATGTTTACAGTTGGTATGCTTTAACGATTTGCGTTCATTTTTCGTTCATCTGCCCGTGCATTGACCTCCTTTGTTTTAGGTAATCTATTGCTATAGTTGCAGGTTTTTTATATATTTTTTTGAGATTTTAGTAAAGGGGATTTTTATTTTTTTTGGCAGCTTCACTGTATCAGGAAACAGCGTAACCATTTTTACTGTATTGACAGAGCCAACAAGTAATGCTTTGCTATCGAGCTGCAAATATTTGCTGACCAAACCTTCTGTGCCTTACGTGTATTTAGCCATTTTCATTCGTTGTATTGATTCAACATTTGTCATTTAGCACTTAAGTATTTAGTGGAACTGAATTTGTTATAGTAGCGCAGTGGGTGGGAAGAGGGAGCCAGTTTTTTAAACAGGGGTCCAAATGGCTTTGACACTGCAGGATGAAACTGCCTGCTCAGCCTACATGCTGCAATTTTTAGGCATGCAGCTGTGTGACAGAGAGGGAATTAGGAATGAAGGAGTGTGTGTGTGTGTGTGTGTGTGTGTGTGTGTGTGTGTGAGAGAGAGAGAAAGAGAGAGAGATTTTTCCTTTGAACTTTGTTCGACTGTGTAAAGGAGAACAAGAGATTTGCTAACAGGTGACATGAATAGATGAGGTTATTGTTTGCTTTGGACGATGGGTGTCTTTTTGATCCATATGGTGCAGCGTGATAGCCTCACTGCTCCAAACATGGCTTTATGGTCTTTGCTGAAGATAATAAGATTCAGCTTCTGCCTCAGCACACAGCACACCATACTCCTGAAGATACAGATGAAGTCGTTTGACTTGAGCTGGAGGAAGCTGTACTGAGAGAGTGAGAGAACAGAGAGATGACAACAGAAAATAAAAGGAATGGACGGTTGAGTGATGAGGACAAGAAAGAAAAAATTGTGTTGTTTTCACACAAGAATGAGTCAAGGGTTCTATACTTGAAATTTTTGCTTCCAGTTAGTATTATCATTTGTTGCCAACACTCAAGTGGAAAAGGTCGGGCATGCCATTGTGCAGGAATACATGAAAACGTGGAACTGTTCTTGCATGGCCTTTTGTTTTGTTCATGTTACTCGGTACCAAGCCCGATTTGATTCTACCCCAAAGAGCACCATGCTAAAATTTACTTGATGGAACCCCAGAACTCTTCTCTAAGGTTTAAAAAAATTGTCATTCACACTTCAATAATCTGACCAAATCTGGAGCTCAAATGACCGCTGCTAAAGCAAAGGACACAATGTGAAAATGAACTGAAAAAAGCGTTCTGACGGCACTAATTTCACAGAAATAGCCTAATATAAGATGCTTTACGTCCTGAGATCAGCCAAGCTGTCAGTTCTGATCCTGCTTAGCTCAAGCACAACAGCCGTCTTGTCCATCTTCTCAGACCATGCAGTTGGATGCTCAGCATGGTGGATCTTTTTGTCTTATCTGGAGGAGTGGTCATAACAAATAATATGGAGGGAATTTGCATGAAATCCATACAGTCTCCATTGGTATCCCACTCGGCTCTGTACCTGGTCTGCTTACATTTTTCCTATGTAATTTTTCAATTAAGTAATTTCCTTTTTTGTTTTTCTCCATAGCGCTTCTATGCAGTTGACACTCCCCTTTTCTCCATGGATGTGATGGCATTGCATGAACCTAAATCATAGCTCTGGAGCTGTTTTGAATTTCTTGAGAATTTTTATAGTGTTTCAATATGTTTGTCTTTTAATATTTTCATCACATCATCTTAAAACTATGTAGTTTTGGACAACCAACTCCTTGACACATTGCTACCCTGACTGTTTTGCAACTGTCAGAAAGCATTAGTATGGCCTCTCCATCTCAAGATTGGAAGTTTCCACTTGACTTTGGCAGGTCTTTAACTGGACATTTGTTATTAGGCCAATGCAAATGCCACTTCTGTAGGTCACCCTGGATAAGGATGTCATGCCATTCATTTCAGGGCTGGTCCAAAATTAAACTGCGCAATTTTTCAATGTTTTCAGAAGTGTGTCATCTCATCTTTTTGCATTGCTTTTTGCGCTGCCTACTTAAGGTTTAAAACGGTGATTCTTGCCTATGAAGCCAAAATGGACCAGAAGGCACTTCGTAAACTACTCTATAAAAGGTTGCCTCTAAATCTCTAGCATCAGTTGCCTTGACTCACCATTCCACAATTATAAGGAATACATGTAAGATTCTGTACAGGTGGTGGAATAAACATGCTTTGGCTGTCCAAACAGCTGAGTCACTGTCTGTCTTTAAATTTTATGACTTATTCCTTTGCCAAACTTTAAAATTAAATGTGTGGTGGGTCTTACCTTTGCACCCGCTGGCTAAACGGACAGACACAGAGACCACACCTCCTTCACTTTGAATTATAGACACATAGGCTACTCTTCCTTCAATGGGAGTTATAGACACAGAGGTCACACTTCCTTTGCTGAGAATTACAGACACAGAGGTCCCTTCTCCTTCAATGGAAATTATATACACCCAGGCCACACCAACTTCACTGAGACATACAGAAACAGAAGCCACTGCTCTTTCACTGGGAATTATAGAGGCTACCCAGTTTTGTCTTTATTTTATCAGGTGTATATGTGATCTATAATGAATAGACTATGATTGTGTTTTTGTGGAGATCAGTGTGGCCGTGGGTTATTTTTAGCCTCGTTTGCTGGAACACATTCAAAAGTGTATTAATAAGCTGCAGCAGCGTAGGCAGGATGTGCACTAATGCTGAACAGATGATAATGTGTGAGTCAGATGGTGGAGCATGATGGCAGGTTTATACCCTCCACACAAACACACACAGAAGCATGCTGATGATGTGTTGGCACACGGAGGTCTATTAACACAACACTCAATTGATTTCAATCATAATTCAGTTCACTTTGGGCAGCTTATTGGTATGACTTTGTATAATAGAATATCCTTAATGGCTCAGGAACACAACAGGAACATCAACAGTGTCATATATAACAGAAAATATATTGTCAGGAAGGGCATCCGACATAAAAACTTATGAAAAATCAAATGTGCGAATCAGAGGATTTGCTGTGGTGACCCCTGAAAAAAGGGAAACTGCTGAAAGGAAAAGATGATGATGTACAGTATAATGAAAAAAAATATGATCGCAGTGGTCACCATACGAAATAATTTACTACCCTTCATCATAGTAATCTATGACCTGTTATTTAGTTTGCCATCTTGTCTAATGGTTTTCCTGTGTGTTTACAGGAACTCACCGTGGCTGGGCGGCTGTACAGATGCGTTTGCTGCATGAGCTGGTCTACGCATCCCGGCGGATGGGGAACCCCGCCCTTAGTGTTCATCACCTCTCCTTTCTCTTACAGACCATGCTGGACTTCCTGTCAGATCAAGGTCTGGTTTTTTTATTTATTTATTTATTTTTTTAAACATTTGTGAACAGTTACATTGTAATTCACACAAACAGAATCATACACACACACACACACAAACACACAGCGTATTACACACATTTAACCTCCCCCATATACTCACTGGAACCTCCTTGCTACAGGCAGTGCTTGACTTTCCATCAGACCAAACACACCAAGGTCTCTCTCTCTCTCTCCTTCCCCTCTTTTACACACTATAACACACTTCCATGTATACAAATTATAAAATTTTATTTTGCTTTGAGGAAAATGTGACGTGAAGAACAAAGTGAGTAAATATAAAAATAACTTTAATGGAAGGAGAAAAGAAAGGAAACTGGGATTACAGACTAAAAGAATTTGAGAGCAGCGTACTTCAGAGTTATGGGTTTGCTCCTCGTGTACTTCTTCCTGTAATTTTGTTCTCGGACTGAGAAATCTTTATGTGAACAAATTATTTTTTTTGGTCATCCCAGCCCTCTTTCAATTCAGTTAAATTCAAACAAGACGATCGGAGCCAAAATCTATAATCTTTTGGCACCCACCATCTGAACTGGACCTCTGAAATGCACTTGAAAGACACACTGCTCGTTATGAGACCATAGTTCTCTCGAAGAAAACAGAGAGATCTTTCTTCAGGTGAGGGGTGACATTAGCTCCTGGCAGAAGAGTATCTTGAGATCTTTTTCACAGTGATGGAAATTCAAGATTGAGTTCAGCAGTGACTGTCTTTGCTCTGATGAACTTACCAAACCTGAGAGTCTTGGGGAAGAGCTGCTGTCTCTTAAATCACGTAGTTTGCTAACTTTTAAACCAAGTGAAACCAGCTGTGGAGACCTAAGCATCTAGTAATGACAACCCCTGGATGGTGCCTACCAGAGTGTACTCAGGCATGTCTAACTGAATAGAGATATCAAAGCAGACACAGAACTGCTCTGCGAGAACACATTTTACATCACAGACAGTTTCTAGAACGCAGAGCAAATTCAATGGCTCAGTTTACCTGGGAATGTCCAAGTTGGGCTGGAATCAAGTCTGAGACCTGGAATACCTGAGATTGAGTCAGGAACAAGTCTTTCAAGGGAATTGTGGCCAAATCAAGGTCAAGTCAAAAAGTAAGTGAGCATGAGATAAACTAAAAATTATTCAACAATTTCAAAGCCAAGCCTTGAAACTTACTTCAGTTTATTTGGATTTATTTGTGTATTCAGCTCCTGTGCTTGATAATAGCTGAGAAAGTTTGTGCATGCAAGAGGCAATGAAGAAATGGAATGTTCATTTTATCTCATTTATACTCCTGACCAGATGATGGTGAAGGGGCCCAATAGGGGCAGATTGATGAGACTGGGGTTTGAACGGGACCCGTTCAATGATCAGTCATCCAGAATCCTGCTCACGGTCCTACCAGAAGCCCAAAAGACAATATGATTGCTACTTTTTCAAATCTCTGGTGAAACCAAAACTACAGTCGTTGACTTACGGCCGCTTTTGGTTCCGGCAGACGGGTCGTAAAGCGATTTGATCATATGTCGACTTTCCATCCAAATACACTCATGCCAAACAAAAACAGATGAATCAATCTCGCGCATTTAAATCTATACATTTATTTTCAATTCCACGTCATTGTGGCGCACAGCGGAGAGCCAATCCTTTCTGTACTCCACTGTGTGGGTGGGTCCGATAGCTTCAAACTATAATTTTATTGGATTGTAACAACAGCCACAGAGTGCGCGTGTTTTTTTTGAGTTTCTTTCTTTTTTCCTTTCGGCTTTTTCCCTTTCTCGGGAGTCGCCACAGCAAGGGACAGAAACATGCTGACGGCTTTGCAGCCTACTCTTTACGAAAGTCAGCAATGGTTCTTTTACATGCCTCACACCATAGACAGTGAGAGACATGGCCCGCCTTTGATAACCCAGTTAGCCGCACTGGGGGTCAGTGACAACCCTGTGGGGACTCGAACCCCCAACCTTAGGATCAGCGATCCTGCGCCCTATCCACTAGACCACCACTGCCCGCGTGTTGTTTTTGAGTAAAGAGGTAAATTTCCCTTGTTTTGATCAGCTCATTTCCACGAAGCCAAGCACTGCTGGCAAGCAAACACAAACAGACATGGAAAAACTTCAACCCGCAGACCAGCTGATTGCCAAAACTTGGGACGCGCTTCCTATCACATAAACACTGCAACGTGTGAGTCCAATAAAATGAAAGTTTCAAGGTATCGGACCCGCCCACACACACAAAGGATTGGCTCACCGCTTTGCGCCACAGTGACGTGGCATTGAAAGTAGATGAACAGATTTGCTCTGAGCAGTTAGAAAGTGAAGCTGCATCATCTCCTGCTTGGCCTTTTAAGATGCTGGCGCTGCCGGCAGCGCAAACAACTGTCGTACGCAACACTTGCACTGTACTGCCATGAATCATGCTTCACCACTTTTGCGGTCGTAAAGTCAATCAGACTTAATTCGCATAAGTCGTAAGTCGATGACTCACTGTATATTGAATGAATGAAAACTGTGGCCAAGGCTGAGGTGTACAAACCTGTAGAAATAATATTTTCTAGTGTTTTCAAAAGTGGCCAGTGGTCTAGTACTGGGCTCATGATTAAGACCTTGTGAGTGTGAATCCCCTCAGACCCCCACTGTATGAAGACTTGTGGACAAGGTCTCAGCCACAAGTGTGGCTCTGTCTGTCCAGCAGTATAAACGGCTACCAGGAACAATACTTGAAAGATAATATTCAATGGACTGGCATCCCATTCATGAGGAGTTGAACTTCGTGTTCCTGACGCTACAGAAACCGGAGTAAGCTCCGGCTTGATGCACCAGTAGGCTCAGGTGAAAAAAGCTCAACCCACTTTACCTTATTATTTTATCTCTTAGTCACCTGTTTTACATCTTATTTTGATTCATTTGTATTTTAGTACAAAGTTTTAAAAATACCACCTGACCGGAGGAATGATCTTTCATATGCACAATAACATAAAATTTAATGCATCTTTGTTTCGTGTTTTCTTTTTTCACTTTATCAGTCAAATCGCATGCCATGAAGCACACAGATTTTCCTTCATAAATCTTTTTGATTTTGTACTCCGTGCATCCTCCATGTCTGTAGTGATAGATACCATTTTGTTTTGATAATAGTTCTGCAGTCTCACCACAAGGTAGTGTGCATGCTGTCTTTGTTTCCGAGATAATCACGCCCAGTGGGGGTCTATTGACACTTACGTTCAAGAGTAAGAAAGTGGTTTCAGAATGATGTCTTGTCTGATATAATTTCCAACACTATATTTCTTGTATATTTGATATTCCTAATAAACTTGTTGGGACCTTTAAATTGTAATCCTTACCATACAGCAGTAAGCCTGGTTTCATCAGGTGAGTTCGCACTGACAGCGGAAAGAAAGACAGTAGTCACTGTCCTTGATAACAGTCATCCATCATCACTTACTCCTGCTATTGGGAACAAAGGTTTTGTTTCCTTTCTGATGGGTTCTGAAACAGATTATTTTGTGTCTGCAATTGTAGCGTATCTGAGGCCTGACACCACAATATGTTAGGGCTGCATTGAAACCGATGCCATGCTGATTTACTCATGTTTGCAAAGTAATGCTAGGATACCAGCATCTGGTAGTACGTGATATAATCCTAGTGTCATGTTGCCACATAAACGAAGAAACAACACAATCACAGCAATCTCAATGTTTTTCACAATAATGTCAATCAAAGCAAATCAGACCAAACTGTGCTGCGGGAAACACTGGCAAGGTAAAAAAAAAAACCAAACAAACATGAATACTGAAAATGCAGGGTGACAAAATAGCAGCAAAGATGCTGTTCCTGATAATAAAGTGACTGACATTCATCGTTTTTATTAAACTGAGCAACTGGGGGTTAACAGCCTTACTCAAGGACCCAACAGAGGTTGGTAGTACTGGGGCTTGGACAGTCCACCTTCGACTCAATCTAAAGCCTTAATCAAGGAGACACGATTGCCTCCAGCCCCAGCTCCAGCCCCAGGCGGACACAGAGGTATTCCCAGACCAGCCAAGAGACATAGACCCTCCAACATGTTCTGCTTGAATCCTGCTGGCTCTTTCAAGCTGGACATGCCGAAAACAACACACCAGAGAGGTATTCAGGAGGCAGTCTAATCAGATGCTTGAGCCACCTCAACTGACTCCTCTTTATTCAGCGGAACAGTGAGCTCCTCTCACCCTTACTTCTCACCAGATCTCTGAGGGAAATCTCCCCCACCCTGTGAAAGAATCTCATTTCAGGCACTTGTATTTGCAATCTTGTTCTTTCCGTCATTACCCAACGCTTGTGACCGTAGGTGTGAGAAGGAATGGCCTTGCCTTCTGGCTCAGTTCCCTCTTCACCACGACAGACTCCATTTTACCGATCCACCTGTCAATTTCCCACTTTATCTTTCCCTCACTCATGAACAAGACCCCGAGATACTTGAACTCCTTCACTTGGGGCACTCATTCCATACCTGGAGGCTGCATTCCACTCGTTTCTGGGTGGAAACCATGGTCTGGGGTAGGAGGTGCTGCTTCTCATCTCAGTCACCTCATACTCGGCTCCGAATCGCTCCAATGAGAACTGGAGGTCCTGGCTTGGTGAAACCAAAAGGATAAAGTCATCAGCAAAAAGCAGAGATGAGATCCATATGGCAACTAAATCAGAACCGCTTAATGCCTCAATTGCACCTAGCAATTCTATCCATAAATATTATGAACAGAATCAGTGGCATGAATACAGAGACCGGGTGGCATATTCCCAGAGCACTCACCACAAAATAGCCTGAAGAATACAGTCTACAAATCTCCTATGGACAGGTGGGGCAAACTCTTATGCCACCTTCAGGGTACTGTACAATATGTAGATCTGGCCTATTCTGCTGACTGGGCCCAGGAAGCAAACAACATTGTTCCTCCTGAATCCTAGGATTGACCATTGGTCGGATCCTCCTCTTATGAATAGACCTTCCTGGGTATGCTGAGGAGTTTTGATTCCACGATAGTTGGAACACACCATTTAGTCTTCTTTTTAAAAACGGGAACTACCATTCCAGTTTGCCAGTCCAAAGTTACGGCCCCTGATGACCATGCGATGTTGCACAGACATGCCAACCAAGACAGTCCTATAACATAACATCCAGAGCCATGAGGTATTCACGGTGGATATCGTCCATACTCGGAGCCTGGCCACTGAATATCTTGATAACTACCATTGCAACCTCCAACCACTGATGGACAGACCTCCTTCCAAACCCACAGGCTCTTCCTCTTGAACAGAGGGCATGTTGGTGGGATTGAAGAGGCCCTCAAAGTATTACTTCTGCCTCCTGACAACATCCACAGCTAAGCTATGTTTTAAAGCTCAGTGGGGGAAAAAAACGGACACAGTCCAAGCTAACTCATGAAGTTTACTACATTTATATCAAACTTTCAACGTGTAACTTACTGAACACGTTCTTTAGTGTGTATGTGTGTGTGTGTGTGTGTGTGTGTGTGTGTGTGTGTGTGTGTGTAAACACTCCTAATGGCTGTTCAGGGCTATGATTTAAACAACATATAAAATGTTCTCCATTTCGATATCGGCAAGCATTTGCGGTGACTTCTTCCTGAAACTTTTGGTTTTGTGTATTTAACTCCAGAATTGTTTCCCCGATATAAAGTGGATTAGGATGCTGGTGTCCTGACCCGTAAGAATGATGAATGAGGTGGTGAATTTCCTGAAAACATGAATATAAATATCTCATTAATCCCTCTGAACCAAATGTCCTTAAAGTTGTATTCGACCTAGGCTCGAGTTTCAAGTAATCTTTCATCGCCGTTGTCTTTTTTTTCTTTTCTTTTTTTTTTTTCCCCCATCAGGACTGTGGAGAAGAAAACAAGTGGCAATAATAGTGGAAACATATTAAACTACATCAAAAAGACCAAATAAAATAAATGGATAAATCATTTTCATTGATTAGTACAAATACTCCACGAGCATTTTCTCAAAAGTTAAAGCACTTATAGTGGTTTTAAATTTGAAAAATGCTGTGTGCACTTGGGAAAGTCTCTCAGCTGACTCCATCTCGGCTTTTGACTCTATTAGTTTTTGTTAGGTTTTTGCAAAGAACAAAAACTCCCGCTTTAATTTGGGGGCTGTCTCTAAATGGCCAGAAAAATATACACAGACTGGAAAAACAATCAAACAATACAAAACGGAAAAAACAACAACAACATATATTTTGTTACTTTTAAAGGAATACGGGAGGTGAAGGTAATTTTAGTGCCATAAAATGTGTTTAAAAAAATTCTAAATAAATGTGTTTCCCCCATGATTTCTGTAAAGTGATGGAATTTTTCCAGGCCTATTAACATATTTACATATTTCAGTCTTTTCTTCTCCTTTATTCTTGCTATTACCAAAAGTTGTCAAAGCCCCAGATATTCCGTAAAGTTATTTCACCACAAGTTAAACTTTCACGGTCATGACCACCTCTTCAAACTTTTTAATTATGCCTGTTTTCTTTTATTGTTCATACTTGCACTTAAATTCAAAGCAGTGTGTGTCTCATCTGAGCTGTAAGCATTCACCATCTCTCTCTGGCAGACCAGCGGTGTAAATATTGTGTAATTAGCAACTTGGTTAAATAAAGGTAGCAAGTGTGCTTGGTGTTAAAATGTACAGGGGTTTTATTCTTTTGATTTGTTGTGTTTCCATTCATCAAAGAATTTATTATAGTTGTTTTTCCAATTTGAGCTGTTGGTTTATACACACACACACACACACACACACACACACACACACCCCCTGTTGTGCATTAAAATGTGCTTTGTATAAGTGTTTAGCCGTGTTCACATTGCTGTAGTTTTTTTTCGGATTGTTCTCACTGTAGCTTGTTAATTAGCTTCATTAATCATTTAGCGTACCCTTGTTGAATCCCTGCTCTTACTATACTCCCCATCCCTGGTATTGTAAGTGGACTCTGGGAGGCAGTAACCGAGGCAGTTCTGACTCATTTATTCACCCTCGCACACACACGTGGCCATTTTCAGCACAAGTGAAGGAGGGTTTGGTGCAGACAGTCCAACCTGGCAGCAAGATTAAAAAAAATAAAGAAAAGAAAAGTTTGCACTAAATCAGCTCTTCTGTATAATCCCTCACTTTCCGCGGTTAATTGGGACCGAGATCCCCACGTGACCATCAAAATCCGCGAAGTAGGATCACCCCCAACCCCCCGACTGAGGTATACATACATGTAAATGTGTCCATAACATCAATACATACTCAATGCTATAAATGCTTATAACAAGAATTAAACATTAAAAAAATTAAATAAGGTGTACATAAAATATAAATACAAACATACAGATGGTATTACATGAGAAGACGACAACACGCATACATACATGTGCGCGCACACACAGAGGCAACAATGTAACTAGTTTTGATGGGAGATTTTGGGTTGTTTTTTGTTTTGTATTTGTTTTTTTTTGTTTGTTTTTTTTTGCATAATTGGCCATGTTTTTGTGGCATTTTCCTTAACTTTTTTTCCCCTATTTTTACTTAATTTCCTTATTTTTAAATTTGATGAATATTTATTTATTTATTTAAAAAAAAAAAAAAAAAAACGTGATGCACTGATGCCACATTAATTGAAGCGCGAAGTAGACAGGGATCCCTGTGAATGTGTGTGTGTGTATATTTAAAATATAAGTGTATGTATACATACACTGCCCTCCATAATTATTGGCACCCCTGGGTAAGCTGTGTTAAAAGCCTTAAAATAAACCAAATTTTTATTCCAGAAGTTCCTCTCACATTGATTTTTTTTTTTAAAGAAAATGTTAACAATTCAACTCAAGTGAATTTTAAGGGGAATAAAAAATAACAAATACAACTAAAAAAAATAATTATTTTTCATAAAATTTCTTGTTCCACAATTGTTGGCAGACCAAAAATTCCTAGAAAATAGGAAATTTCTACAGTAGTTTACAAAGTTCGTTTCTCTTATCCACCCTTCAGCATGGGAAAGACAAAGGAACACACACCATTCAAGTAAGGCAGATGTGTGTGGACCTTCACAAGTCAGGCAACGGCTACAAGAAAACCGCCTCTCGCCTGCGCAGATCTATTGTCAGATGGAATCATTAAGAAGTTTAAAACAACCCGAACAGTGGTAAACAAGGCTGGATGAGGATGCAAGGTTATTTTGCTGCCACACAAAGTAAGGAGGATGTTAAAAGAGAGAATGAAAAGTTCAATGCTCACTGTTAAGGAATCAACAAATAGTGGCATCTTGGGACACAAAGTCTCCTAAACAATGATCAGGCTCCATCTACATGGCAACAAGCTGCTTGAGTGAGAAAAAGTTTTTTCTTTGCGTGCCTCCCACAGTCATAAACGCATACGTCTCGAGTTTAAGTGGAACTAGGACCGTGTGCTTTGATGAGACCAAGATAGAGCTTTTTGGCAGCAAACACTAAGTGGGTCTGGTGGAACATAGATGAGGAGTAAGCAAAGAAGCACCTCATGCCCGCTGTGAAGTCTGGGGGAGGTTCGGTGATGCTGTGGCCTGTTTGTCTTCTAAAGACCCTGGGAACCTTGTTAGGGTGCAGGGCATCATTAACGCTTTGAAATCCTGGGACATTTTAAATGAAAATCTGGTGGCCTCTGTCCGAAAGCTGTAGATGGGCTGTCACTAGGCCTTTCAACAAGGCAATGACCCTATAACATGTGGCCAAAGCTACACAGAAATGGTTCACCAGACACAGAATCAAGCTCCTCCTTGGGCCATCTCGGTCCCCATACCTGAACTCCATTAAAACCCTGTGGAGTGAGCTGAAGAGGCGAGTGCACAGGAGAGGACCAGCTTGCTGGATGATTTAAAGAGATTGTGCAGAGAAATGCCAATTATTTATAATGCAAATCAAAAGTATTACCTCCATACCGGATCGGTCGAGGCCCGGGTTAACAACGACCGCCATCAGTGCTGTCAATCAACAGGGTGCTGATGGAAATTGGACTACTGTTGGTCGAAGACGTCGAAGAAGGAGAGGTGGGAGGCGTGTCCGTAGGCAGAGAGAGAAGAGGAAAGGCAGGAGTCTAGGACTGAGAGTGGGGACTTTGAATGTTGGAACTATGCACAGAAAAGGTAGAGAGCTGGTTGACATGATGCAGAGGAGGAAGGTGGACATACTGTGTGTTCAGGAGACCAGGTGGAAAGGTAGCAAAGCTAAAAGCTTAGGAGCAGGGTTTAAGCTATTTTATCACGGTGTGGATGGGAAGAGAAATGGAGTCGGAGTCATCTTGAAGGAGGAGTATGTCAGGAATGTTCTAAAAGTGAAAAGAGTGTCAGACAGAGTGATGAGTCTCAAGTTAGAAATTGAAGGTGTAATGCTCAATGTTGTTAGTGCTTATGCCCCACAGGCAGGATGTGAGCTAGAAGAGAAGGAGAGATTCTGGAGTGACTTAGATGAAGTGATGCAGAGTACCACCAGAGGTGAAAGAGTGGTCATTGGTGCAGACTTCAATGGACATGTTGGTGCAGGCAACAGAGGGGACGAGGAAGTGATGGGCAGGTTTGGTATCCAGGACAGGAACGCAGAAGGACAGATGTTGATAGATTTTGCAAAAAGGATGGAAATGGCTGTGGTGAATACTTTCTTCGAGAAGAAGCAGGAGCATAGGGTGACTTATAAAAGCGGAGGTAGGAACACACAGGTAGACTACATCTTGTGTAGGCGATGTAATTTGAAGGAAGTCAGTGACTGCAAAGTCATCGTGGGTGAGAGTGTTGCCAAACAGCATAGGATGGTGGTGTGCAGGATGACTCTGATGGTGAGAAAGGTGAAAAGGCAAAGGCAGAGCAGAAGACAAAGTGGTGGAAGCTGAAAAAGGAAGAGTGTCGTGTTGTCTTCAAGGAGGAGTTGAAACAGGCTTTGGGTGGCCAGGAAGTGCTTCCAAATGACTGGACAACCACAGCAAATGTGATCAGGGACACAGGTAGGAGAGTACTTGGTGTGTCCTCTGGAAGGAAAGTAGATAAGGAGACTTGGTGGTGGAATGAGGAAGTGCAGGAGTGTGTACAAAGGAAGAGGTTAGCCAAGAAGAAGTGGGACATTGAGAGGACCGAAGAGAGTAAACAGGAGTACAGGGAGACACAGCGTAAGGCGAAAGTAGCAGTGGCTAAGGCCAAACAGAGGGCATATGATGACTTGTATGATAGGTTGGATAGTAAAGAGGGAGAAAATGATCTATACAGGTTGGCACAGCAGAGAAATAGAGATGGGAAGGACGTGCAGCAAGTTAGATTGATAAAGGACAGAGAGGGAACTGTATTGACTAATGACAGAAGTGTGCTGGGAAGATGGAAAGAGTACTTTGAAGAGCTGATGAATGAGGAAAATGAGAGAGAAAAAGAGTAGAAGAGGTAACCATTGAGGAGCAGGATGTAGCAAAGATCAGTAAGAGTGAAGTGAGAAGGGCATTGAAGAGGATGAAGAATGGAAAGGCAGTTGGTCCTGATGATATACCTGTGGAGGTATGGAAGTGTCTAGGAGAGGTAGCAGTAGATTTTCTGACAAGAACATTCAACACGGTACTAGAGAGTGAGCAGATGCCGGAGGAGTGGAGGAGAAGTGTGCTGGTGCCCATTTTTAAGAACAAGGGAGACGTGCAGAGTTGCAGCAACTACAGAGGGATAAAGTTGATGAGCCATACGATGAAGTTATGGGAAAGAATAGTGGAAGCTAGACTAAGGGCAGAGGTCAGCATTTGTGAACAACAGTTTGGTTTCATGCCAAGAAAGAGCACCACAGATGCAATGTTTGCCTTGAGGATGTTAATAGAGAAGTACAGAGAAGGTCAGAGGGAGCTACATTGTGCCTTTGTGGATCTGGAAAAAGCATATGACAGGGTGCCAAGAGAAGAACTGTGGTATTGCATGAGGAAGTCTGGAGTGGCAGAGAAGTATGTTAGAGTGGTGCAGGACATGTATGAGAGATGTAAGACAGTGGTGAGGTGTGCTGTCGGTGTGACCGATTTAATTCAAGGTGGAGGTAGGACTGCATCAAGGGTCAGCTCTGAGCCTCTTCTTGTTTGCTATGGTGATGGACAGGCTGACAGACGAGGTGAGACAAGAATCTCCATGGACTATGATGTTTGCAGATGACATCGTGATCTGTAGTGAGAGCAGAGAACAAGTGCAGGAAAATCTAGAGAGGTGGAGGTATGCCCTGGAAAGGAGAGGAATGAAGGTTAGCCTCAGAAAATCAGAATACATGTGTGTGAATGAGAAGGACCCAGGAGGAACGGTGATGTTACAGGGAGCAGAGATAACTTGTAAGGTGGAGGATTTTAAGTACTTAGGCTCAACAATCCAGAGCAATGGAGAGTGTGGAAAAGAGGTGAAGAAGCGTGTGCAGGCAGGCTGGAATGGTTGGAGAAAAGTATCTGGTGTGATGTGCGATAGGAGAGTGTCAGCAAGAATGAAGGGAAAAGTGTACAAGATGGTGGTGAGGCCAGCGATGTTGTATGGCTTAGAAACAGTGGCGCTGAGGAAAAGGCAGGAGGCAGAGCTGGAGGTAGCGGAGATGAAAATGTTGAGGTTCTCCCTGGGAGTAACGAGGATGGATAGGATCAGAAATGAGTATATCAGAGGGACAGCCCACGTAAGATGTTTTGGAGACAAAGTCAGAGAGGCTAGATTGAGATGGTTTGGACATGTACAGAGGAGGGATAGTGAGTATATTGGCAGTAGGATGCTGAGGTTGGAACTACCAGGCAGAAGGCCTCGAGGAAGACCGAAGAAGAGATTTATGGATGTGGTGAAGGAAGACATGAAGGTCGTTGGAGTCAGAAAAGAAGATGCGGAGGACAGGGTGAGGTGGAGGCGGATGATTTGCTGTGGCGACCCCTGAAGGGAGCAGCCGAAAGTAAAAGAAGAAGAAGAAGTGCAGAGAGAAACGGTCCCAGATCCTCTTTCTGTATTCTCCCATCTTGTGAAACATTATAGAAGATTAGATGGTGTATATTGGTAAATGGTGGTTGTACAAAGTTTTAACCTCAGAAGGGTAATAATTGTGACTCACATGTTTTGATGTAAAATTATTTATTAATGTGGGATTGTTTTCTCATTGAATAAATGCACTTAAATTAAAGGTTGGATTATTTCCCTTTTTTTGAATTGTTGTCCAATATTATTTAGGAGGGGACAACAAAAAAAAAAACAAAAAAAAAAACCCAAAACAAAAAAACCCTGAATTTATTAGAAGCTAAAGAACACATCTTAACCAGGGGTGCCAATAATTATGGAGGACTTTGTATGTGTGTATAGTTTTTGACTTTCTTCCACCCTTTCAGGGTTTGTTTGCCATTTTAAATCATTTGGATCATTTTAGCTAGCTGAGCAGCCTCTCATTTTCTGCTCTTCTTTATCCTTTCCTCCTTTCCAATCAACTTTTTAATCAAGGTCCACTGTTCTTCTGAACAATGTCTGGAGCGACCCATTTTCCTCAGAATTTCAGAGAGAAATGTTTATAATCAGCAGATACAATATTTCCTGCCTTCCTTTCTTAAATAAGGACAATGATTGGCTCCTGTTTTTTCAAATTGCTATTATTTTGAACACACCCCTTTCAGTTTGTGATTCAAGTCCACACAATCAGTAGCATGTGGGGCAGGACTATTGGTTCTGCTGGATTCTATTATACTGCTACACCTGCTAGTCAATTATTTACCATGGAGAAATATCACTTCTACCAAAAACACTGATTGATCACGTTAGTGATGCCTGACTGATACTATTTTGAACACAACTATCTATCTGTGTGTGTGTGTGTGTGTGTGTGTGTGTGTGTGTGTGTGTGATATTATATATTACTCAGTGTAAAATGTGCCCCTCAAAAGCGAACTGTTTTTATTTTATTTATTTTTTGTCAATACTTGGTTTAAACACACTTGTTTTTTCACCGGATGGAATGATGAAATAATTCGAAACGCAAGTTTATTCTCGTCTCGCTGAAAAAAAATGGAACATTGTTTGGAGGACGATGTCTCTTGTGCGGTCCTTAAAAACAAATCTGATTTTGATTGACAGATGGATCACGAACAAGCAGGTAACATTCTTCATCATGCAGGCTTTTGCAAAAAAGAGAAAAATCTTTGTCCCACGTCTTTGTCCCATGTCAGGAGTAAATCTTAGGTTTACGTCTGTTATCTGCTTCCCAGCTTTCAAATACTGATCAATCTTTCTTTGGCATTTTGAGTTTAGAAGTGTCAGTGTGGAATTTACCTGCTGGTTATTCTTTCATGATCTAACTTTTTATATTCTTCATACTGTCGAAACCTACAATTATTGACGTGCTTATATTGACTTTTTTTGTTTTTTTTAATCTTGTGGTTGCGTACATTTTCAGTTTTACTCTTCCAGTAATCTCTGTGAGATTTTCCCATGCTGTTGTTGACAAGAACAAATTTCACATTCATGAATATGTTGCACATATTGAGGTGAGTGCATCAGAATCCCTGCCGCCCGTCTGACTGCAGTGCACCATACACACCCAGTCCTCTCATTAAGACACTCTGAGTGCAGGGCTCCTAATACCAAATGGAGATTTACTGTGTTGCCTGTTACCAAAAAAGGGGGGAGAAGCCTCCTGTTAATAAATCAGTGTGTATACTGAGCCTGCACCTAATTTGAACTCCTCGCTGGCCGTGCCATTAGCTGGAATCCAGCATCTGAAATGTTTTATTTAAGACTTTGTGGTGAGAGACAGAGTGGCAGCCTAGAAAGCTCCTCTCTACCTCTGGAGGTGAAGAGATGAAAATAATGAGAGATGGAAGGATGAAAAGTTCAATTTGAGGGAGGAGGCAGGTGGAAATAAAGACACATCAGGCTGAAAAAATGGTTATGGAGGGTTAGTGCGGTGGTGCGGGTGCGATGCGGGGTCGTTGAAAGAAGGCTGCTAAATAATTTGCAGTCTGAGGTGTGGTCGTGATGGCACGTGGTTTTGCACTGGTTTATTCTGTCTTGAGTTGTGCCATGAGGTGTTTGGGGTCGTTTTTTTTTTTTTTTTTTTTTTTTGAGCTATTTTTAAAAACAGTTGTGAAGCTGAAGCATATTCCTTCCAAGTAACGCTGTTTAATTAGTGACCACATGCCAGTGGAGAGCACAGCGAGGTTTTGAGATGATGAATTTTCTAGGTGTAAATTACAAAGGTCGTTATTTGCTTCTGTGAAATTTGTGAACGTTTCCCTTTGTTTTTTTCTTTTTTTTTTTTAACTCTAGTACATTGGGAGCAGACGTAGCCTAATGGTTAGGGAAGTGGATTTAGGACCAAAAGGTCACTGGTTTGATTGCTGAACCAGCAGGAAACGTGTGTGGTGGTGGTGGGGAAGTGAGCTGCATCTTCCCTTTCTCCACATAAATGGCTGAAGTGCCCTTGAACAAGGCACCTAATCCCCAACTGCTTCAGGTGCTGCAAATGTGTGTGGCAGCCCACTGCTCCGTGTGTGTGCGTGTGTGTGTGCGCGTGTGTGCGTGTGCGTGTGTGTGTGTGTGTGTGTGGGCGGGCGTTCACTGTGGACGGGTTAAATGCAGAGGATTAATACAGTATATCAAAATAAAAAAATATTTTTACCGCAGAGTCATTCAGAAAAATTAAATTGGTTGATCGTGATTTTTTTTTTTTTTTTTTAATTCAATAAAAAAAAGTACAATTTGAATTTTTTTTTTTTTTAATTTGGTACAGAGCTGAGTGTGTCATAAGTCTGAGTTTTTTGTTGCGAGTTGTCTTCAGTTTTCTGCATCTTTCAAACAATCACAAAATGACTATCCTTGCCCTGATGAATATACAACTTTCCACATCAAAGTGCAAACTATAGGGCGGAGTCAATGCAAATGAATGAGGTCAAGTTTGAACCTGTTGCTAAACAAAAAATATTCTTTGAGATCACGCTTCAGTATCGCCAAATTGTCATGAAGTTTATTAAAAGGTTGACCCAGCGGTTAAGCCTCTGTGTTAGTGATCACAAAGCCTAGTACCACTGTCGGGCCCTTCAGCAAAACCCTTAACCATCACTTGCTCAGTTTTATAAATGACAGAAAAATGGCATTCGCTCTGGATAAGGCTCTCTGCTGTAAATGTAAATAAAAATGGTGGTTTAATATTATATAAGCTGTTTGCAGCCTGTTCACGCATTCAGTAATAGTGAGAATTTTATTAGCATGATAAACATTAATATGTATTTATTATGACTATAATTAGACTTTATTTAGCAGTCAGATGTAGTTTTACTCTTATGTTCTGGAAGTGAGTCACACTTGGCTGGATATCGTAAACGGGCTTCCAACGGCGAGAAAAAGCTTCAATCTGTTTGTAACCGATCGCATGCGTTTCTTGTCTATCTGTAGTTTGGTAAGTTCAGTGCATCCTTCTGAATCTCGGCAAAGTCTAGAGCAGCACCGGAGACGACTTTCACCACATTATAATTTTTATTTCTATCTGGTGGACGTTTGTTTATGCTTTCTGACATCTATCT
Organism: Plotosus lineatus; assembly: GCA_024760905.1. Lineage (NCBI taxonomy): Eukaryota > Metazoa > Chordata > Actinopteri > Siluriformes > Plotosidae > Plotosus > Plotosus lineatus. Next base: position 43,537,543 of record CM045742.1, read on the forward strand.
ACTTCCGAAAGACCAGAGCTCACAATTACTGTCTACAGGTATTTTCCCAAACACACACAAATGAACACATTATCCCTCTCTTATCAGGGTTCCACAATTTTAACCAGAAACTATGAACTCTGAGTATTTTCAGAAAATCAAAAAAAATTATGGGAGACGATGAATCTTTTTTTTATTTATTTATTTTTTATTCCCTTAATCACATTTGTTTGTGTGCTTCATGGCTGGCAGTTATTAAACTACGGGAAGCACAGCATTCTGTTCATATTCTACATACTTCAAATCTCAGACAAATAATGCACACAGAAATGTAAAAGCAGATATTCTTCTAGTGTGTTGAAGTTTGAGATGTTAGCCACATTGATTTCTGGTGATTGTTGTGAGTGACGGACGAGTACGGAAAGTTGGGAAACACTGTCATTTCAGAACAAAAAGACCCATTTAAAGCCTGTTGTGTTCTTTCTTTTCATTAAAAAAACAAGTACACAAATCCTTCACATACAGTAATAGATGTGCACACTGCACTAGGAGCCTGTTAGCCCTGTGCTGGGGCTTCTGATGAGATTTTCCCACACACTGCGCTGTTCACCAGAACACAGTTGGAGTATAATGAAGGAACAGTGCAGCACTGCAGTGGGATACGTCTGCATTTGTTGAAGCAATGAATTACTCTCGGACTGTAATTTCGTGAATAAAAAGCGTTGTTTCTAAATGTCTTATTGTTGCATTTTAAAGTGAAGCATTAAATTAGTCACCATGGTTACCAAACTGCAGTGGTACCTTGCTTTACGAAATTAATCCGTTCTGAGGGCAAGTTCATAAGTCAAAATATTTGTTAGATAAAACAAAAATTCCCATAGGAAATAATTGAAAACCAATTAATCCGTTCCGACCCCCTCCCCAACTCAGATAACCTGACACAAACACATATAATTGACCTAATATATTCAAGATAAACATGTAAAAACAATAAATATTTCATAATTGTAATAATAATAGTAATAACAATAATAATAATACATGTGCATTAACATCAATAATAATTAATGACAAATAGTAATAAAACAAGAATAAACAATAACTCAACTAACCCTTCCAATCACCGACTGTGGCAAAGATGTCACGTGAGTGTGAAGCTGTCACGTGGGCAGGCATGAGGTGGAGGAGAATTTTGTGCATGTGCACGCTATGAATGCCAGCAAGGAAAGGCTCGTGGTGAGCTCCCACAAGGCCAGTGCTTCTCAAATAGTGTGGCGCACACCCCTTGTGGGGTGCAGTGTAATGCCAGAGGGGTATGACCCTGGAGAACATGCTTTTTTGCCATAGTGTACTACAATTAAGTGTAATTGTGCATCCCCTACAGTAGGCGGCAGTGGTGTTCTCACTGTGTTCCTTATGGTGGAGGAAAAATGCACCAAGCAAATGATATGACGTGGGAGCAAAGCTCATATCATGGAAAATTCGTTTTAAAAGACACTTGTATGTCAAGATACCACTGTATTTCCATATATCGTTAATCCTGTCTATGCCACAAGGTGTGTAAAGGCCATCCAGCCATCTTTTTGAGGATGTGGTGGCAGTGTGGTCAAATGGGTTTTTTGTTACAAACTTAAATACCCACTTCATTTACTTACGTTCTTGTTTAACTAGCTTATTAACTTTGTGTATTTAAGAAAGTAAACAATTATTGAGTGTAGCAGCTGGTGTAGTCATTAAGTGCTCGTATCTATGTTGGACCCTCGCTGTACCTCACCCCTCGACCATATCTTAGTCACAAGTGCGCCCCTGTCCACCCGATAGCATAGCTGACAACTAGTATGTAGAAAATGTACTCAGTATGTTTTCTTGTCTGAGTGCGGAAATCTGTTTTTGGGTCGGATAATATATATTCGAATAATAATTCCAGCTATTTCGCAAAAAGATAAACAAACCATCAACTTTCGCTACGAAGAACGCGAATAAGAAAATGTATGATCCACTCAGAGTACCGTCCCTTGCCCAATTTAGCAACTGTGCATGTGTATGGACACTGTTTGTGCCGTTGGGCTATGAACTCACACGCGTCTGTGAAGTAGTCGTGTAGCACTGTAAGAGCAAGGTGCATGAAAGGGATTTACCATCTGAATTGGAGGTAGGACGTGCTCAAACTTTGTTGATTTCTTTCACTTCAAAGACAGAAAACACCAATACTATCAAAGCTGAATGTTTGCTTGCAGTCTTTTATGTGGAGCATAACATTCCTTTAGCTGCTCTGGACCACATGGGCAAACTGCTCAAGTAGCAGATGTAAACAAGAGAGACAGATGTACCTTCAATTCCCTCATATTCTTTTTCACAAAGTTTCTAGTATTGATCAAAACTTGAATTGAAGACACAGATGAAGCTATCAACAACCTTCATATTGAATTTAATGATTATTGCTCAACCAGTTTCAAAGAGCAACAAATGAGAATGCCTTCAGATGAGCTTTGGCTCTTACTTTCCCACACTGTCAAAGGAAATGGGAAGCCCAGATTTCAAAAGTTGAGCCACTGCATGTTCGCCATTTTATCAATTTCACACAGCAATGAAAATAATTTGTGAAATGTAAAAGCTAGTTAAACAAGAAAATGTGAAAGAATTTTCATTCAGGTGAGGAAGAATAAGTCAGAATTCAGAGGATCACTATCCGATGACATGCTCTCAGCTCTACTTATTCAAAAATCAAGAAACAACACCTGTTATGAACAGACATTCACTGCTGCCTTCTTGAAGAGAGCAAAGGCTGCTACAAAGGAATAAGTCAAAAAGGATCAGTTAGAAGAGTGATAACTTTGGCTTTGACATCCCCTTGTCTGTCTATGTACTTGTCAATGAGGGAAGTTTATTTTAAAGCGATGGGATGTCAATACCATGGAATTAGGATTGCTTTGTGGTGAATAAAAATGCTTAGTACTAGGAAACGACACTTTCCGGTTTGTTGCATTTCATGTGAATCATCTTAAAACATGTTGAAGAATGATAATTGTAAAAAAAAAAATTTAAAAATGGGGAAAAGGGGGTGTTTCGTATTGGTTCGATGCATTTTGACAGGCTGCGAGAGCAGAGTCTGTTTTTTGGTTTGTAAAAGTTGGCAGTTATGTGATAGTATGAATGAATACCAGCAAAAATACTGGGGCGGTAACCTGTGATTGGCATCCCATCCTAGTAGAGTCGAACTACTAATCACTGCTCATGTTGAAAAGATTAAATAAGTACAGTAGGCCCTCGCTATTCGCGGGGGTTTGGTTCCAGCCCCTACCGTGAATGAAGATAATCCGCGAGTTCTGTACCAGGAAATAAAACCTCATGCATCAGATTACATGAGCGAATGATCAACCAAAAGTAAAATACTATGTATCTATTACTTGCGCTAAAATAGGATTCTTAGACACATTCTATAGACATTCTTACTCATTTATACGGTGTTAATGTAATAAAATGTAGTAATGATTAAGAAAATCTTTTTAATTTTGTACTGTGATATTTATTGATAATTAAATATAAACATTATACAGCACATATATATATATATATATATATATATATATATATATATATAAAAAGGGAGGGGCACAAACCAGTGTCTCTCCCTCACGGCGGTCCCTAGCTCGGATAAATGCAGAGGGTTACGTCAGGAAGGGCATCTGACGTAAAACAAATGCCAAATAAAATATACGAGGCACAACACAAAAATTCATACCGGATCGGTCGAGGCCCGGGTTAACAACCACCGCCATCAGTGCTGTTAACCAACAGGGTGCTGGTGGATATTGCACTATTGTTGGTCGAAGACGTCGAAGAAGGAGAGGCTGGAGGCGTGTCAGTAGGCAGAGAGAGAAGAGGAAAGGCATGAGTCTAGGACTGAAAAGTAGGGACTTTGAATGTTGGAACTATGACAGGAAAAGGTAGAGAGCTGACTGACATGATGCAGAGGAGGCAGGTGGACATACTGTGTGTTCAGGAGACCAGGTGGAAAGGTAGTGAGGCTAGAAGCTTAGGAGCAGGGTTTAAGCTGTTTTTTTCATGGTGTGGAAAGGAAGAGAACTGGAGTAGGAGCCATCTTGAAGGAGGAGTTTGTCAGGAATGTTCTAGAAGTGAAAAGAGTGTCAGACAGAGTGATGAGTCTCAAGTTAGAAATTGAAGGCGTGATGTTCAATGTTGTTAGGCAGGATGTGAGCTAGAAGAGGATGAGAGATTTTGGAGTGAATTAGATGAAGTGATGCAGGATACCCCCAGAGGTGAAAGAGTGGTAATTGGGGCAGACTTCAATGGGCATGTTGGTGCATGAAACAGAGAGGATGAGGAAGTGATGGGCAGGTTTTGTATCCAGGACAGGAATGCAGAAGGACAGATGTTGGTAGATTTTGCAAAAAGGATGGAAATGGCTATGGTAAATACTTTCTTCCAGAAGAGACAGGAGCATATGGTGATATATAAAAGTTGAGGCAGGAACACACAGGTAGACTACATCTTGTGTAGGTGATGTAATTTGAAGGAAGTCAGTGACTGCAAAGTAGTAGCAGGTGAGAGTGTTGCCAAACAGCATAGGATGGTGGTGTGCAGGATGACGCTGATGGTGAGGAAGGTGAAGAAGGCAAAGGCAGAGCAGAAGGCAAAGTGGTGGAAGCTGAAAAAGGAAGAGTGTCGTGGTGTCTTCAAGGAGGAGTTGAAAATGGCTTTGGGTGGTCAAGAAGTGCTTCCAGATGACTGGACAACTATAGCTAATGTGATCAGGGAGACAGGTAGGAGAATACTTGGTGTGTGATCTAGAAGGAGCGGAGATAAGGAGACTCGGTGGTGGAATGAGGAAGTACAGGAGTGTGTACAAAGGAAGAGGTTAGCTAAGAAGAAGTGGGACATAGAGGGGACCGAAGAGAGTAAACAGGAGTACAGGGAGACACAGGTGAAGGTAGCGCAAACAGAGGGCGTATGATGACTTGTATGCTCGGTTGGAAAGTAAAGAGGGAGAAAATGATTTATACAGGTTGGCACAGCAGAGAAATGCAGCAAGTTAGCGTGATTAAGGACAGAGAGGGAAATGTATTGACTGATGACAGAAGTGTGCTGGGAAGATGGAAAGAGTACTTTGAAGAGCTGATGAATGAGGAAAATGAGAGAGAAAAAAAGAGTAGAAGAGGTGACTGGTGAGGACCAGGAAGTAGCAAAGATTAGTAAGGGTGAAGTGAGGAGGGCATTGAAGAGGATGAAGAGTGGAAAGGCAGTTGGTCCTGATGACATACCGGTGGAAGTATGGAAGTGTCTAGGAGAGGTAGCAGTAGATTTCCTGACAAGAACATTCAACAAGGTCTTAGAGAGTGAGAGGATGCCAGAGGAATGGAGGAGAAGTGTGATGGTGCCCATTTTTAAGAACAAGGGAGACATGCTGAGTTGCGGCAACTACAGAGGGATAAAGTTGATGAGCCATGCGATGAAGTTATGGGAAAGAATAGTGGAAGCTAGACTAAGGGTAGAGGTCAGCATTTGTGAATAACAGTTTGGTTTTATGCCAAGAAAGAACTCCACAGATACAGTGTTTGCCTTGAGGATATTAATAAAGAAGTACAGAGAAGATCATAAGGAGCTGCATTGTTCCTTTGTGGATCTGGAGAAAGCATATGACAGGGTGCCGAGAGAGGAACTGTGGTATTGCATGAGGAAGTCTGGAGTGGCAGAGAAGTATACTAGAGTGGTGCAGGACATGTATGAGAGCTGTAAGGCAGTGGTGAGGTGTGCTGTTGGTGTGACAGAAGAGTTCAAGGTGGAGGTAGGACTGCATCAAGGGTCAGCTCTGAGCCCCTTCTTGTTTGCTATGGTGATGGACAGGCTGACAGATGAGATTAGACAAGATTCCCCATGGACTGTGATGTTTGCAGATGACATTGTGATCTGCAATGAGAGCAGAGAACAAGTGCAGGAAAATCTAGAGAGGTGGAGGTATGCCCTGGAAAGGAGAGGAATGAAGGTTCGCCTCAGTAAGACAGAATACCTGTGTATGAATGACAAGGACCCAACAGGAACGGTGAGGTTACAGGGAGCAGAGATAAGGAAGGTGGAGGATTTTAAGTACTTAGGCTCAAAAATCCAGAGAAATGGAGAGTGTGGAAAAGAGGTGAAGAAGCATGTGCAGGCAGGTTGGAATGGTTGGAGAAAAGTGTCTGGTGTGATGTGTGATCGGCAAGAATGAAAGGAAAAGTGTACAAGACGGTGTTGAGGCCAGCGATGTTGTATGATTTAGAAACGGTGGTCCTGGAGAAAAGACAGGAGGTAGAGCTGGAGGTAGCAGAGATGAAAATGTTTAGGTTCTTTTTGGGAGTAATGAGGATGGATAGGATCGGAAATGAGCACATTAGAAGGACAGCACATGTAAGACGTTTTGGAGACAAAGTCAGAGAGGCTAGATTGAGATGGTTTGGACATGTACAGAGGAGGGATAGTGAGTATATTGGTGTAGGATGTTGAGGTTGGAACTACCAGGCAGAAGGCCTAGAGGAAGACCAAAGAGACGATTCATGGATGTGGTGAAGGAGGACATGATGGCAGTTGGTGTAAAAGAAGAAGATACAGAGGATAGGGAGAGATGGAGGCAGATGATTCGCTGTGGTGACCCCTGAAGGGAACAGCTGAAAGGAAAAGAAGAAGAAGATATATACAGTCGGCCCCCAATTTACAACGACCCCTTTGTACGAAATCCCTGGATTACGAAAAACATTTTATTGAGTTTCCGTCCCCGAAATACGAAACTATCCCCTCTTACGAAAAGAAATTCAAACGCGGCAATCAAAATTTCACACAACGCGCGGGTTGCTTTCTCATTGGCTGTCTCTCAACATTCCGCCCCGCTGGCCTCCCAGATAGAGACAGAATTAAGCTTCACTCTTTAGTTTAGTTTTTTTAGGTTGTTTAATTCAGTAAATGTTTAATAAATGTGGGTGTATTTGAGCTTATCTGGCATCCCGATCCCTCAAGAAATCAAATTAAAGTTGAGTTTGTCAAGCAGGGAATACGCTTTGAATTCATGTCTTGTGGGCGTGGCCCGCAGTGCGCGCACGAGAGAGAGAGACAGACAGAGAGAGAGAGAGGGAGAGAGAGAAGGAATAACGCTTTAGTTTTTAGTTTAGTTTTGAAGTTGTTTTAATTCAGTAAATGGTCAAGCACGGAATGTGCTTTGAATTCACGTCTTGTGGGCATGGCCCGCAGCGCGCACGCCCACCAGAGACAAAGAGAGAGAGAGAGAGAGAGAGAAAGAATAACACTTTAGTTTTTAGTTTTTTTAAGTTGTTTAATTCAGTAAATGTTTAATAAATGTGGGTGCATTTGAGTTCATCTGGCATCCCGGTCCCTCAAGGAATCAAATTAAAGTTGAGTTTGTCAAGCAGGGAATGCGCTTTGAATTCACGTCTTTTGGGCATGGCCTGCAGCGCGCGCGAGAGAGAGAGGGGTGTGTGTGTGTGTGTGTGTGTGTGTGTGTGTGTGTGTGTGTGTGTGTTTTAATAAAAATGTTTAATAATGGTTTAATTAATAAATATGTTAATAAAATGGTTTAATAAATAATTTTCTAATTTTCTTTTACGTTTAACACATATTTCATACAAAATTGGTGTACTTTTATCATTTTTAAAGGGTTTATGGGGTCTATCCAGTCCAAGGACTGGAGCCTTGGAACGAATTCGGCGTTTAACATGTAAGATGCGACCCCTACTTACGAAATCTCCGCAATACAAAAATAGCTCTGGAACGGATTCATTTCGTAAATTGGGGGCTGACTGTGTATATGAAAGCTTTCGCATTGTTTGAATTTTTGAGATGGTGCTTTTCCTAACGTGAATTTTTTTTTTTTTCATATCCAGAGATGGAAATTTTAGGTAAATGCGTTTCGTAAATCTGATTTTTCATTTGTTGGGTCTTTTGTAAGGTGAGGTACCACTGTATATCTGTCTATCTGTCTGTCTGTCTGTCCGTCCGTCCGTCCGTCCATATATATAGACACACAGAGACACACACACACACTGTTTATATAAAAGAACACCCTTAAACATTTTTCTTAAAACCTACAGAACTCTAGTTTTCAAAAATGCGCACTCGAGGGATATATTGCATTACTATTTGTCAGGCAGCATTTGTGAGGCAGTGTGAGATGGCAAAGTGGATTTATTATTCAAAGGGGAAGCACTTAAGCAGTGTGCTTCAACTGAGCTAAGTGTGTGGTTTGTGTTTTCGGGAGTAGATGAGAGGACTGAGTTCAGGCCCAAGCAGCTCGGCCACGCCCCTCAGCCTGAGCAGGCAGAAAAACAGAGTTAGAGAGCGTTACAGTACAAAGTAGCTGGGACGTGATGTGAGTTAATCCTCTGGCGTAGAGGTGAGTGTGCTTGTGTTTACTGGGAGTAGATGAGAAGAGTGAATTCGGGTGTGAGCCACCGAGCAGCTCAGCCACGCTCCTCAGCCAGAGTCAAGAGAAAACAGTGAGAGTTAAAGAACACAGCTGTCAAAATTAAAGTCCCCCAAAACACAGACCATAAAAAAAGAACATGAAATGTAATAAATTGGACAAACAAAATGATAAACATGGTACACCACAGTACATAAAATCAAACACACACATTCTAAACATTAACTTAGGTACTGTACTGGAATAATAATTAAAAAAGACTTTAATACTAGTGTTCTTTAACAACAGTTCAGATGATTATTCCTCTTCAGGCACTTCACAGGAAACTCGTTTCTGTAGGAGAAAGTCTTATTTCTTCAAAAGAGACATCCAACGTCATTACCTTTTTCTGGCTTAGCCGGCGATTGAGTGGCATCATAGAGCTTAACTGGTAATTAAAACACACTAAAAAAAAGGGGTCATTGAGAACTTGTGCGCGAATGAGGAAAAGGGGCTTATATATCATCTCAACCAATCAGCAGGAAAGAGAACAGCCATTGGCTGAATTTGAATCACGTGACACTTGCTAGGCAATACGCGAATATGCGCATGCACGAGTACAAAACTGCGAATAGTCAAGGGCCTACTGTACAGGGTAAAACCCCCCCCCCCCCAATTAACCTCATATATTATACATTTAAAAGGTGAATGGCGAACAAAAGGGTTCAAAATAACCAAATAATTATTTCATTTGTATAAATAATGATGAATAAAAACTGTACACAATATAATTTTGTAATTTTTTCATTAAATTTTGACATCTTCGTATTTTTTTTCTTTTTTGTCGCCCTGTATAAAAAGAGGCAGTATAATTATTTATTTATTAAATTGTTTGGTAATTCATTCTATTGTTTACTTTGTTAGTTCTAGCTTGTGCTATAATAAACTAATAAAGAACACTTTGGCCGGCTTGATTGGTCTGGAAGGACGGCGACTGGAGTACATTTTGTTTAATTTAACAGTTCTGTATAAAGTGTGAAGCAGAAAGGGAGTCCTTGAAGGTGTAGAGCTATTCTCACTGAGAATTGTATGAAACTACCAGTAGAGTGTGTATGTGTGTGTGTGCGAGCGAGAGAGAGGGGGGAGAGAGAGAGAGAGAGAGAGAGAGGGTGAGAAAGTTTAAACACTTGACTCAGCACTCAATGAGATGCTTGACCGGGGGTCATCTGGCCCTGAGCTAATCTCTCTCTCTCTCTCTCTCTCTCTCTCTCTCTCTCATTTTATTGCTCTGCTATACCTCTCTGTAGAAAAATCAGGCCAGGCTTCACTCCATATAGATATAAATCCCATAAAATTACAGCCACACTTTAACCTGTTTCATTTTAAATACAATGTGCTGGAGTGGTTAAAAATCCAATACACACACACACACACAGTCTCCGTGCTTTAAACTCACCATCCTGCCTTCACTAATAGCACCTCTGCTCATGAAAAAGCAGACGGAGTCCTCGGGGAGAACAGGAGCACTGCCAACACTCGCCAGAGTAATTGCACTTCTCCCTGCTGACTCTCTCTCTCTCTGTTAGCTTTTCCTCTTTCTTCTTTTCGGTTTTGTCTTCTTTTAGAATTCTAGACATCAAAGGAAAAGGAAATACAGAAAAATAAAATGATGAAAAAAAGCACTTTTTTTTTTTAAATCACACAGTCCAGTTTGTTTAATAAACCTTCTCTAAAACTGGCAGCACCCAGGTTTGTGTTTTTTGTCTCAGTTTCTATTACATGGCAGTGATCAAACCTTAGTGAGTAGTAGCAGGCACAACATGCAAAGTCAAATATTAATTGATTAAATAGTTTGTGATCATTCGATATATTTCAATAATCTGGTTTGGGCTGGGCAATATGGTCATGTAATCATAACCCTGTGACAAAGCTTGTTTTCTGTGATATACTGTAATGGAGGGCCGTGCATTTGGTACCTGGGCTTTCAGTGGGAATTGATGGACTTAATCCACCTGTTAATATCACCACTATCGTGTTGCAATATTACACACCATCAACAATGTACAAAATTGCAATATAACAATGTGTGTCATTGCAGACAGAATGGCATTTTGAACATTGAATACCTGGTCTGGAAGTGGCAAACAAACCCTTTCCTGGGCTGAGACAAGCTAGCTAGCGTCGGGGTCGGCTGACCACTCCTTATGACATCTAGCTTTTCTGGAAAAATCCATCTTGAAAATGGATTTTTAAGAATATCTGACACCAGGTCAATTCCTCTCTGTCATTGTTAGCATAAAAAATTCTAACCAAATGTATGGTGTTCAGATCATTTCAGAACATTCAGCGTATCAAACTTGGCTGTGAAACAACTTGACTCTGACCATCCAGCCCTGCTGATTCTGTCGGCTCTGTGCTAATTGACATGGCAGCACAGAGAAGCTGAAATCTGATTAGACAAAAACTTTAACATGCACATACTGGAAGCAGTGCAGCCAAGGGACACGCTACGAAATGAAGAGAGTTGACTGCTGGGAATAAATTAATATAATTTAGTGGGACAAATACTAGAATTCAAAGTGTATATTTATTTTAGTGCTTATGTTGGTGTTTCAGCCAGTAGAGATGGCCTACCACTGCATGTCATGATAGTATTGAAGTGTTTGTGTGTGTGTGTGTGTGTGTGTGTGTGTGTATGTGTGTGTGTGTATATATAAATAAATCAATAAATATATATAATATAGTAATCCCCGGCCACTTCGTGTTTCTTACTTCGCGTCCCCGTAATATCGCGGAATTTCCCATCGGGAAATTAAAGAATATTTAAAATTCACGCACACTACAGCATACAGCATTGCATGTATATTGAACTACGCTACCCAACATGCTCTGTTCTTCTGTTTGACTTGAGTGTTCTCTTATTGGCTGTGAATGCAGCAAGCTGATTGTTTGAGATTGGGATTCTCAGCATCCAACACGCCTTTCCTCCCTCCTGAAACAATGAGCTCAGGGGAAGCACTGGGGTGTGGGAAAAATCATGTTCACCGTAGTAATGAGGGGGAAAAACAAAAACCAAAATTACTGGGAGAGTATTAATACAGAAACTGGACGAGCATGGAGTTCGTTATAGCGCCTGATGGCTGAGTGAATTCAGGTACGCTCTCTGGATTTCGCCTGCCGGTAACAGCCACGCTCCTCACCAGCGCATGCGTTTAATAAGAGAGTTAAATGCCACCAACTAGAACAGACCATCCACCAACTAGCACAGCCCATAACAGTTGTGAAAATAGAAAATGCCTTATCGTTGTGGATTATGGACTGACGTAAAAAGAATGTGAGTTTGGACACTAACGTGATAGCCACTAAAGCAAAGGCTGTGACGGTGCTGACGAGCCCCAACCAAGCACCAGTGCTGCCAGTGATTCTCCTCCTCGACGTGGCTGTGGATTTGTTATTTATAAGGTTTGTTATACAGTATTTATATATATTTGTCATTATAAGGTGTATAATTTATTTATACATTAATACACGTTGTTTGTATTACATTAACATGCATAGAACACTTTAAAATTAACTTCTATATAAATTTTATATAATATATAGGTGGGTGGGTATCCTTAAGTGGCAGAAGTTATTTCGCAGTTTTTCACATTTTGTGCACGTGCAGGGGGTGGGGTGGGGTCCCCATTAACCACGAAATAAGGGGGATTACTGTATACAGTGGTACCTAACCTTACGAAATTAATCCGTTCTTGAGCCTTTTTCTTAACCTGGATTTTTCATAAGTTGAACTGCATTTTACATGTAAAACGTGATTTGTTCCTCCTGTCGTTTCCTCAGGGCCACTGTTTCTAAACCATACAACATTGCTGGCCTCATCACCATCTTGTACACTTTTCCTTTCATTCTTGCCGATACCTTTCTATCACATATCACACCGGATACTTTTCTCCAACCATTCCAACCTGCCTGCACACGCTTCTTCACCTCTTTTCCACACTCTAAATTGCTCTGGATTGTTGAGCCCAAGCACTTAAAATCGTCCACCTTCTTTATCTCTGCTTCCTGTAACCTCACGGTCCTTGTCGTTCACACACATGTGTTCTGTCTTACTGAGGCTAACCTTCATTCCTCTTGTTTCCGGGGCATACCTCCACCTCTCTAGATTTTCCTGCTCTTGTTCTCTGCTTTCACTACAGATCACAATGTCATCTGCAAACATCATAGTGTGTGTATGTATGTGTGTGTATATATATATATGTTATATAGCACGTTACCCTTGTGTTAAGATGTTTTAATTTGAAATTAATGTTGACATTATTTGATATATTTCACATTATTTTACAGTGTTATGTTTATAATAATTGATATAGGGGTGTTTTATGAGATATGGTAATGGTATTTATAGATGTATAGTCGTTCGTCACTCCTCTTCGAGTATGACCACAGGCATCACTTTAGGTATTTGAGCTGGACTTATGTGACTGGATATGACTGACAAGCCCAATCCTGGCAAGAAAGCCTCTCCCATAAGTAAGGCAGGAGTGGGTAGCAGCTGTGTTTTTGGTTCTAGCTGCTCTGTCCTTCCGCAGCTGGCGTTTCTGTTCAGCTTGCTGGGCACATTGTTCCTTTGCTCTTTGGGTTCCTGATGAAATTACGCAGCGCCAGGAAGAGCAGTCGACAGCAAGCCTCTCCCATGGTTCGAAGTCAATTGAAAAGGCTTTGAGGTTGACCATCAGATTGTCCTTGAAACGTTTTTTTCTGCCTTCCAGCCTTGCGCTTCCCTTCAGTGAGTTCTCCGTAGAAGAGCTGTTTCGGGATGCGGTCATCTGACATGCGGGAGACATGACCTGCCCATCTCAGCTGAGTCTTATGCATGGTGGTGGCACTTGGAATATCTGCCTGCTTCATAACCTCTGTGTCTGGTACTTTGTCTTGCCAGTGGGTGTGAAGGAGGCTGCGAAGACATTTGAGGTGGAAGTGGTTAATCTGCTGCTCGTGCCTTCTGTATAGTGTCCAAGTTTCACAGCCTTAAAGTAATGCGGTAAAGACGATTGCACGGTAGACTTTCAGCTTTGTTGTAATGCTCATCCCTCTCCTCTCCCAGACATTTTTCCTGAGTCTTCCGAAGGCGCTACTTGCTTTGGCGATTCTGTTGTTGACCTCAGTATCAATGGTCGCACTACGGGAAAGAGTGCTGCCCAAGTAGATAAATTTCTCCACTGCCTGAAGAGTCTGTCCATTTACCTGTATCTGTGGCTCACGATACTGGTTCCCTGGTACTGGCTGGAACATCACTTTGGTCTTGGTGCTAATGGTAAGGCCGAAATTTTTACAGGCCAAGGAAAACTTATCCATCTCCAGCTGCATCCCTTGCTCATCATTGAGGGCACAGTCGTCAGCAAACAAGAAGTCTCTGAGGACAGTTTCACCTTTGTGACCGCTTGTAGACGCATAAGGTTGAATAGCTTTCCATCAGACCTGTACCTGATGCCAATGCCGGTCTCAGTTTCTGAAGGCGTCTGAGAGCATTGCTGAGAACATCATGCTGAACAGCGTTGGGGCTAGGACACAGCCCTGCTTAACTCCATTAGTCACTGGAAAGGCCCCTGAGAATTCACTGTCATCAAAAACTTTGGCTGTCATTCCGTCATGGAACTGGCGGATGATTGTGGTGAACTTGCGAGGACAGCCAAATTTTCCCATAATTTTCCAGAGTCCCTCATGACTGACATTGTCGAAGGCCTTGGTCAGATCAACAAAAGTTGTGAAGAGATCTTGGTACTGCTCAGTGCATTTCTTCTGGAGCTGGCGAGCCGCAAAGATCATGTCAGTGGTCCCACGACCTGCACGGAAGCCGAATTGGCTTTCAGGGAGGAGACCCTGCTCCAGATGTTCCAGCAAGCGGTTGAGAAGGACTCGAGCCAGGATTTTGCCTGCTATGGACAGGAGTGAGATCCCTCTGTGGTTGTCACAGGACTGTCGATTTCCTTTCCGCTTATATTTATGAATAATTAGAGCATCTCTGAACTTCTGAGGCAGCTGTTCCTTGCTCCACATGTTCTGATACAGGCTGGTGAGCTGGTTAAGTATGGCTGGACAGCCTGTCTTGTATACTTCTGCAGGAATGGCATCAGAGCCTGGAGCTTTCCCAGTGGACAGCTGCCTTATAGCTTTGCTGACTTCCTTTTCTGAAGGGGGAACATCAAGCTCTTGATTTGTGGGCACTTGTGGGAGGCGGGCGATGGCTTCATCGTTGACCCGGGCTGGCCAGTTAAGCACGCTGTTGAAGTCTTCTGCCCATCTCTCTAGGATCATCTTCTTTTCTGTCAGAAGGGTAGAACCATCAGCACTAAGGAGCGGGCATGATGCAGAGGACCGAGGTTCATAAGCTGCCTTCAGGGCATCATAGAACCTCTTCGTGTCGTGCCTGTCAGCAAAACTTTGGATCTCGTCGGCCTTAGCACTAAGCCAGGAGTCTTGCATATGGCGTAGTTTTGTTTGTACTGTGCTGCGGATGTTTGTGTATGCTGCATTTTTTTACCGTGCTGGTAAGGTCATTCAGATGGGCCCACAGAAGTCGGTGCTTCTTGACTAGGAGTTCCTGAATTGCTGGGTCATTTTCATCAAACCAGTCCTGGTGGTTTCTGATGATTGAACCTAAGCATTGTAGGGCAGTAGAATAAGTAGCATCCCTGAAGGTTGGCCACTGATCTACGACACATGATTGGTTGGGCTGGAGGTCTGCCAGTTGGCTGTGTATGTGTTCTTGAAAGTCATGTGCCTTTTTTGGGTCTTTAAGTTTCATGACATTTAATTTCTTTGCGACTTTCTGGCCCTGTGGTCTCCTCCTAGGCTGAGTTTGAAGGTTCATCTTTGAGATGATCAGGTGGTGGTCTGTCCAGCAGTTGGCACCGCACATAGCCTTGGTTACTCTAACGTCCTCGCTGTCCCTTGCCCTGACAGTGACATAATCAATCAGATGCCAATGCTTCGTGTGAGGGTGCATCCAAGATGTTTTGTTCCAGGTTGGAAGGCAAAACATGGTGTTAGTGATGGCTAGATCATGAGAGGTGCACAATCTAAGGAGGAGGTGACCGTTGCTGTTGCAGTTTCCAATACTATGTTTTCCTAGTACCTTGTGCCAGATGTGATGGTCGGCCCCTACTCGAGCGTTAAAATCGCCAAGGATAATAAGCTTCTCGGACATTACTGAGGCTATAAGAGAGTCAAGTTCCTCATAAAACCCATCCCTGACCTTTTCAGGATGCGTCATGGTTGGAGCATAGACACTGATGATGGTTGCACTTTTCTTTCCAAGTGGGAGCTGCATTGTCATCAAACGGTCGTTGAGACCCACAGGGATGCTTGCTAGTTTCTGCACAAGGGTGAATTTGATGGCGAACCCAACACCTGCCTCACACCTCACATCACTGCTACGACCACTCCAGAAGAAGGTATAGCCACTGCCAATTTCTGTAAGCTGGCCTACATCTGCAAGGCGTGTCTCGTTGAGAGCAGTGATGTCAACATTGTAGCGAGCCAATTCTCTGGCCACCAGTGCAGTCCGTCTTTCTAGTCTGTCTGCTTTTACTTTATCAAGCAGGGTTCTTACATTCCATCCTGCTACGGTGAGCGCCTTTGTTTTCTTTTTCCTTGTGTTTCGACCGCTAAAAGGGATCCCTGACTGCCGCGGTATGCTGACCAGGGTGAGGTGAGACAGACTATGTTTGGGGCACCTTTTCTAGCCCCTTCCTCATTCTAAGTAGGCGAGCAGAGCGATCCTAAAGAGGGCTGCTCGGTCACTCAGAAGGCTGCCGAACTCCACTGCTGTCTCTGTCCAGTGAAGAGCAACCACATGTCCTGAGCCGCCTGTGTGCGGGTTCATGACTACAGCTTCCGGTGTATCCGCACCTGCTGCTTCGCTGCTCCCCTATCGCCACAGGACTTGAAAAATAATGATGCCGTGACTTGCGCTGAACTTTGATTAAAGTGAAGACTTGCGCTGGATCGGCCTCACTCTCTCGTCCTGAGATGCCGGGTCCAGTGGCAAGACAAGGTCAAGATGGCTGGAGGACGTATCAGGATGCAGGAGCTGTCGGAAGGTGACAAGTATGCCATTCAACCGCCTTAGGGGCCCCACTCCGGATTTTTTTCAGGGTATACGCCCTGCCATTTCTCTTGCTGCAGTATACGTCTGCAGGATTTTCTGTCTGGGTTAACTCGCATAGCCTTTCCCCAACCAAGCGGTATCCACAAGGCAGCGGAAACAGATGCAGGTAGTAGAGTCTACTGTCATACTGTAGCAGAGTGCTTAACCCTGACCTGACACACAAGGATGTATAGTACAGTATGAGTGTCATAAGTCACACGTCATACGTCACTTTAACAACTTACGTTCACTTTCAACTTGCGTTCAGCCGTCCGGAACCAATTAAAAACGTAAGCCGGGCAGTGTCTGTATATATACACACACACAAATATATATATATATATATATATATATATATATATATATATATATATATATATATATATATAGACACTCCCCGCTTTATATATATACAGACACTCCCCGCTTTACCTTCATTCGTTTTACGTATTTTTTGATTTTACATTTTTTTTTTTTTTTAAATGTGAAATTTTGAGTTTAGCATGCTCTCTGTAGTACGAGACACACCTATGTAGTACGCTGACGTAATACGCTACTTATGCATGACGCTGCATCCATTGTTTACAAACGACAGATTGAACGTGCCCCTCCTTCGTCCCAGTTCACCACGTGTTATTCTTATTTTAAGATGTTGTCTCTGTGATCTTTGTGTTTCCACTGTTTTGTGGGATTTTGTAACCCTAAGCAAATATGGTTGGTCAGAAGCGTAAGCCTACTAGTGATGGTGGTAATCAGAAAAAGTGGCAAGCCATCTCGTTCGAAACGAAGATGGCTATTATCAAGAAAATTGATGCTGGTGGAAAACTTGCGACTGTTCCATGTTTCTTCCAAATGGCTTCGTCGACCATCGGAACCATTTACAAGCAGAAAGATCACATCATAGATAATGTTAAAGGTTATATTTGATAATGTATTTGATATTTGATGAATGGTTTTGTAATAATATTTCCAAGTCTGGATTTTTTTTTTCTCCCAAGTATTTATGTTTTGTGCCAATCTTCATATCATACACTATTTTGTGTAGCGTAGAAATATCTTCACATGTCAGGTCAGTATAAATTCCATTCTCATCAAAGGCTTTGATGTGCTGACCAAACGTTAGCAAATTTGAGGTCTTGGAATTTCCAATACTGATTAAACTAACAATGTTATTTATTATTTCTCATTTTTGTAACATGCCTTGTATTAAAAAAAAAAAAAAAAATCTGAGAGCTGATAATTATGTTCGGTAGCTGAAGGCGCCGATGATTAGATGCAGTTCTCCAAACTGAGGCCCGGCCGTTCCTGCTGGCTGTGGAATGTCTGTAAGGATGACGAGCTCTCCCTGAACTTGTAGAAAACTCTCAGGATAGAAGTGTCCCTTATTCCTGAAAGTAAAAGCCACAAACATGAACCTTCTAATTAACTGTGTGAGGCATTCGTGTCACTGGAGGTCTTATATTTTTTTTCATAGAATTTTTTTTAACTTTATCAGTCTTGGATAGACCCTTCCTGACTGTTGCGTCTTTTTTTTTGTCGTTTGCAACACAAACATAGTGTTTTTCTTCTTTTTCAATTTCTTCAGGATGGTTGAATTCCTCTCCCATGTTAAAAAATACCAGCAGCTAATCTAACGTGTTCCTTTTTTAAAACAAGAAGAACAAAAAGTAAAAAATGAAAAGAGTAACTTTGAATTTGGTGCTGGTTGAATGCTGCTGGGTTATTGACTGGTCTGTACTGGGAAACTACAGCCCGCTCAGCAGGTAATCAGGGAGCATGTACAGTGTTTACTGTATAATGAGATGATTTATGATCTGCGTCATGTCACCTGCACCCGTGTCTGGATCAGGAGGTCGGTGTTTAGTCTGTTGCTTTAGAAATTCATTTCACGTGTTGATGTTCGTGATATTCAGTCCCCGACTTGTCCTTCTCTCCGGTGACTCTTCCTTGTTTGCTTGCCTTTGCACTTGTTCCGTGTTTTATTTCGCCATGGCAACGGTTTGGAAATCGTTGTCTTGGTATACTTGAGTCTGAAGCTGAACTGAAGCAGAATTTTAATTTTGGTGTGAAAGCCCTGCAGCGTCCCTGTAGGGAAGAGTTTACAGCCTCAGCCTTTCTACTCTCCTCCTTTCCATCCTCTTGTTTAGGATTGAACTCGTGCGTGAAGGAGGCAGACGGTTGTTCGGAGTCTTTCTGCTTCTGTCATACCTGCTCATCGTGTCCCTCCACGCTCTCATAAACAACAGTTTATAGGCCCAAAATATCACTCCTGCATGGACTCGAAGGTTTTACGTCTGTGCTTTGGGACCGTCGTGAGTTCGGCTGTACGGTTTAGTTCCTGACGTGCGGGATGTCATTTTCCTGCCGTGGTCTCCTGCTCGGTGCTAAATTATTCATAATTCACTCTGACGGTTGTCTCTGCACTCGTTCCGTCACAGATAAGCAGACACTCTGTCTATACTTAAAATCCTGAGCCTTACACACATTTCATCTCTCTCTCTCTCTCTCTCTCTCTCTCTCTCTCTCTTCCCCGCTCCCTCTCTCCCCCATCCTCCCTGAAGGCGTCAGTAAAGAGGCATCACTAAGGCTGTTAAATTGCTTTGAGAGTTGCTCTAAATGTCTTCCTTTTTTCTCTCAAAATGAGAAAAACACCGCTTAGACACATTAGAGAAGTTGTAATCATGGCAATGCAAATCGGCTGATTATTCTGCCGCAGTAATTACGCTGAGCATCATTTCAAAAAGAGCGAACTGAGTACTGGCTTGTTTTTAAATGTCGACAGAATTGTAGCTAGCTACTAATGCTCTTAAATCAGACGAGGTTCCACGCCTATGGTAATGGCATTAAATGGCATTACAGATTTGTGTGTGTGCGTGTGTGTGTGTGCGTGCGTGTGTGTGTACACTATGCCTTTGCTATTAGTTCACAGACAGCATCAGAAAAACAGTTGAAAGTGATTTGTAGACCCAGCCTATAGAAAGTCTCATATTAGTTTTTCCTCTTGATTTCAGTTTCAAATCCACAGTCTGGGTAAAGAACACTTCAGGTTTTCCTGACTTGTACAGGTAACAATGGAACATCACTGCCGGCAATGAAGTTCTTGCACTCTTGCATGAATATAAAATACAAAACCCTCAGTATTGCGCATAAAACGTCAAGGTAAAATATAAAGCAAAAAAAAACTGTATAATAAATAAATAAAATATGAACTAGAAGTACAACAAAATCAATCTATGTATCTAATGTACTTGGTTTACGTCGTTAATTGCTTCCAGGAGAGACGACATAAGTTGAAAACGACTTTAATCAAATTAGTTTGTCTCTAGGCTAGCCAAATTTACTTGTATACGAATTATTGACACGGTTTTAAAACCCTATGTATGATATTACAAATGCTAAAATCTGCTTGTTAAACCCATTGTAAAGCCAGTCTTACTCATTAATACAGGAGTAATGTAGTAATGATTAAGTAAAAACTTTTTAATTTTGTACTGTGAGAATAATTTATGAATAAATAAAGCATTTAGGCTCCTCACCAGAAGCTAGAGAATATGCAGGGTGTTTGCGCAACATCATAGGGCTTAAATAATCATTAAAAACACACAAAAAACCATGAATTCACAATTCAGGCAATCACAGTGATGACATTTGCACGAAGGAGGGAAAAAAAGGTGTACACATCATCTGCAACCAATCAGCGGAAGGGAGAAACAAAAGCTCTCAGTCATTGGCTAAATTTGAATCGCATGTCAGTAATGTCGTGATGATGCATATGTATAATTTGCTGGGGCTGCCGCTAATTCAGTGCTTCTCAAATAGTACGGAGCAATTATATGATTACAACGACGTAAACTATTTATTTATTTATTTTTTACCATATATTTTTTGAAAACTGACGTATGATCGAGAACGACTTCTCTTGAAACGACTTAAGTCGAGGTTATACCTGTATATACAAAAGGATAAACACAGAAATCGCTAAAACTACTGTATTGGCTGTAGTTCAGCGTGGTTGTCGTGCAGAGGTGGTAGTGGTGTGTGCATGTACATTACAGTGAGCGCTTGGGGGTAGAAACTGTCCCCGAGTCTGCCTGCGCGAGTCCAGATCCGCCTGTAGCATCTTCCGATGGCAGGAGCCTGAAGAGTGTGTGGCTGGGGTGGCTGGGATCAGGGAGGATCTACTGAGTCTTTGTCCTACTGCGCAGTGTGTGTGGAGATCCCTGATGGCTGGTGGTTCAGGTTCTTTAATGCGTTGTGCTGATCTGACCATCTATCTTGAGCGTTACAACTGCCACATCAGGTGATGATACCAACACCAACGTGTACCGATGTCGAGCATCTTCTCATTTTTTCCACTTTGCTCGGGGGAGTTCTAAAACTTCCAATATAATTTCCATAACAAGTTCCTCAGTGCACTAAATCTTCTAAAGCAAGAAACTAACGTGAGTGTTCCCACAGACCTTCACTTCACTGTGAGGAGATTTCAAGTTTAGTTCATGATCAGAAAGGCTTGAAATCATTGAAAACATTGTATAGTGTGTAACTAATTTTAAAGGCTGTCTGGGTTCTTTTATTCCCAAAGGAAAAAAAATCTGGGTTTCCAGTTCATCATATCCTAGAAAAAAGTAAATCAATTATCTTCTAAAAAAATAAACCTGCCCTGAGAACTGAGAATAACAAAAACAAACATTTATAAATATATATTTTAAAATAAATAAGTTTATATTCTACAGTCATTATTTTACTAAATTTCTAAAAAAGACTCTTCTTTCTTTTTACCTTTAAACACACGATCACGACAGCTTTAAAATAATCATTTAAATAATAATAATAATAATAAAAAAGGTTACCCCATTTACATATGCATAACTTTTCCAGCTCTGGCTTCATATATATTGTAGCCTTTCTTTCCTTTTCATCTGTCTTTCCTTTGCCATTCTTTCTCTATACAGTGGTACCTTGACTTACAAGTGTCTTTATAATGGATTTTCCATGATACAAGCTTCGATCCACCAAAAATCTCCCCCATCCAAAGAGAAAATTTTGATTTACGAGATCTCCTGGGGAAATGGGTTTTTTGGGCCGTTTAGCCTCGTATTCTTCCGCGGGTATTTCTCTGCACTCCGAGAATGCCTTGTGCAGTGTTTCTCAATTATTTTCTGTCACGCCCCCTATAGGAAGAAAAAAAAAAAAACATTTCACGACCCCCACAACACCCTGCACATGACTATAAATAGTGTTTAGTGCACTTCATATCGTTTGCTCGGTGCTTTTTCCTTACACCATAGGGAACACAGAACACCACTGCCACCTACTGTAGAGGATGCACAATTACACTTAATTCTAGTACAGTATGTCAAAAAAGCGTGTTCCCCAGGGTCATATGTGCCCCCCGGCATCACACCGTGCTATCACACCCCACTATTTGAGAAGCACTGGGCTTGTGGGAGCTTACCATGAGCCTTTCCTCGCTGGCATTCGTAGTGTGCACACGCACAAAATTCTCCTCCTCCTCCCCCCCTCTTCCTTCTTTGTTACATGCCACCTCGTTCCTGCCCATGTGACATCTTTGCGGCCATGTAACATCTTTGCCGCAGTCAATTAGCGGAGGAGTGAGTGAACTTTATTACTTATTCTTGTTTTATTATTATTTATTTTTAATTATTATTAATCTTAATGTACATGTATTATTATTATTATTATGATTCAATAATTAGTGTTTTTACACACTTATTTTTAATATATTAGGTGAAATATACATGTTTCTGTCAGCTTATGAGTTTGGGAGGGGCTTGGAACGGAACAATTGGTTTTCTATTATTTCCGATGGAAATTTTTGTTTTATCTAATGAACTTACGAGCTCGCTCTCGGAATGGATTAATTTCGCAAGTCCAGTTATCACTTTACCTTCCTTCTTTTCTTTGCTTCTAAACTCATTCACTTCTTTCCAGTTTTTTTTCCTTATTTTTCTTATTTTCCTTAAATAATTCTTGCTTGACTTTCTTTTTCTGTCCCTTTCTTGCTTCTTGTATTTATTTGTTCCCTTCTAATCTTCCTTCCTTCCCATTTTTTATTCTTTACTTTTTTCATTTTTTTCGTTTTATTTTATTTCTTTTTTTTTTTTTTTTTTGGTTTTTTTGTTTTGTTTTGTTTTGTTTCTTTTTGTTCAGGTTTTTTTCTTTCTCTCAGTGTGTCTGCTCTTTGTCATTTGGACTATTTTTCTTTCATGACCTACTATCTGTCTGCCTGTCTATCTGCCATTTCTTTCTTTTATCCCGTGTGAGGCACCATCTTGCACATTCAGTTTATCTTCCTGAGAGGAACCTATGGAATATGCAGTAAGTCTGGAATGTTCTCGCTTCACTTGTAGACGGGGTGTTGAGAGGTATAGCATGGAGTGTTTTTTTTTTTTTTTCCCCCAGTGTCGAGTGTGGTAAAGCTGTAAATCCTTTCCCATGATGCTGATTTCTGAGAAGAAAAAAATCACTGTTGTGTACCTCCAGCACTTACAGAAAGAGGGAGATCATTTTTGAGGGCTTTTTCCTGCCTAATTGGCTTCATTTGAGCCACAAATACCATCTGAGGACACGACCTCAATTACTGTGCTACTGCTGTTGGGTTTTTTTTTTTTTTTTTCTTTTTCTGGAGTGCAGGATAGATGGGAGTCGGGAACCGCTTTTACAGAAAGCCTCAGGTAGCTGTGTAATCGAGTAGAAAGGTGTGTGCGTCTGTGTGTTTTGTGATACCATGTGATTGGAGAGCTCAGTGCTGTACAGGCATATGGCAGGTAAAGAGAAATAATCGCCCACTCTGTGTATGTGGATGTTTTCTCCTCTCTGATTGAACGATAAGGTGCTGGTTAATGGAGGAGGTTATCAGGGCCTTACCCCACTGAACAGTAACCAGAAGAACACGGCAGCTAATGCGAGCGCCGGAGATTCAGCAGCACCTGGGCAAGATATAAACACTCACTCATTTAACCTTCCATTACTCCACTTATGGCATCATGATAAAATACAGTGACATTGGTGAAGAGCATTTTACACAAACAGCAATCATACTGAAGGTGAAGGAGCGTCCTCCAGTCCTCAGGGAGAAGATTATTGAACAATACTTGAAGGGGAAATGTTTTAGAGCCATACAGACTATAAACATCCATATGACGTATGCAATTTTTGTTTAACTTCTTTGGGAATGTTGGAAATGACTTTATAGATCCAAGTGTCAGTTGAGAGGGCTACAAGTCCGAGAGAGAGAGAGGAATAAGTGTTTTCTTCTGTTTTATTTATCCATTTATTATTGTATTCGAATTCTTAAATTTTTACCAGAATACTTTGCATGAGAGCCTGTTAGCACAAAGCTAGATATCTTGACGAAGGCTTCATGTTCTATGAACAAATGCTTCAATTCCACGTATAGTGGTTTGTTGTGTGTGCGTTTTTTTTTTTTTTTTTTTTTTTTAAATTAGTCGTGAGTCCAGACTTGTAGTTTGGTGGAATCTGACACCAACATTACACCGTATAGATTACTGAAGGCCTGCAGCTTACAGAAAGCTAAAAGGATCACAATGGAAGTTGGAAAAGCTAATTTTTGGGGGAAAAAAATAATGAAAACCAAATTTACATTTTCATGGAATTTGTCTTGGATGAATGAATAAAGGCCAGCTAATGTTAGATTTAGCTTTGAAAAAGTCACAACCTTTTCCATTTTAACTTTTTTTTTTTGGGTGATGATGATTTTTGAGTTCATAGTATATGAGTTCATATACTCTAGAACAGTGGTTCTTAACCTTGTTGGCGGTACTGAACCCCACCAGTTTCATATGCTTATTCACTGAACCCTCCTTTATTGAAAAATATATATATATTTTTTTTCAAATTCAGCACATAGGTATATGTTTTTACTGGGGCACCAAAATGAACCGTGCATTAACATCACTGTGTTCAAAGAACAAAACCAATACAATGCATGAACTCCCCCATCACAACTACTTTTATGTGAGGTGCGCATCTGAGTGTGTACACACACGTGTGTGTGTGTGTGTGTGTGTGTGTGTGTGTGTGTGTGTGCGCGCGCGCGTCTGTATGTGTGTGTTTGTTTTATCTACATCTTATGCATTATTTTTGTACATTTAATCACTATTATAAGCATTTATAGTATTGAATATGTATTTATTGATATTATATATACATGTACGTATACGTCAGTCAGCGGGGGTTGATCCTACTTCGCAAATCATGCAGATAGAATGCTGACTAGCATCACGTTCAGTTATATATGTGAATTCATGTTGTACATATTCGTCTGACCACTTTCTTTTTTTTGCTGAACATAGTATGGATTAATACATTAAGAAACAAATGATGATTAAGTGATTAAGAAATCACATGACGTACCATCACCACAGTCACAAGTCGCCTACTGAGCGCATCAAATTTCCTGCAGCACAATGATGGCCAAACAATGTAGCGTGATCACCTGCAGCCAATGATGGCCAAACGGGGCGTGTCGTCATGAATATGAGACGGGTGTGTGTCTTGACCTCCGCCGAACCCCTGAGACTGACTCACCGAACCCCTAGGGTTCGATCGAACCCAGGTTAAGAACCACTGCTCTAGAAGATAAACCAATCAGAGTGGGAAGTTGTTGATATGTAGTGACCTAGGATAGAATAATATCATAATATAATATTTTAGTTTTGATATATGGCCATTGCTATTATTATTATTATTATTATCATCATCATTATTATTATTATGTTTTTGAGTTGTATTTTATTTTTGATGTGCTTCATGTTATTTAAGATACTGTGTTAGAGGTGACACAAGAGGGCAAAGGTCATATTTTGCTTCATATATATATATATATATATATATATATCAACAACTTCCCACTCTGATTGGTTTATCTTCTAGAGCAGTGAATATGTATATATAGAATTGTTGACTTTAAAGTAAAGACTTTTAAGAGTAAAGAGTGGGCTGCAAAGCTGTCAGTGTTTTTCTGTCCCTTGCTAAAGGGTTGTGTCAGGAAGGGCATCCAACGTAAAAACCATGATGCCAAATGAAATGTGTCAATTAGATGATTTGCTGTGGCGACCTCTGAAAAAGGGAAAATGCCGAAAGAAAAAGAAGAGGATACAGGAAAACTTTGAAAATGGAAAATCAGAGCGTGGTTTAAAAGCACTATCTCAATAATTTTCCTTCTCATCAGTTCATTTTAGAACCTTTTTTAAAAGAAGTTGTACTGAAAGGATTCACTTAAAACCACTTTTCATTCATCTTTTACATTATATTTTAATGATAGCAGAGGTGTGGGGAGAAGTGTGCATTAACTCAACCAGGATTCTACATATTCTTGGGTATAAATGGCCGACAGACGCTGTGAGCAACTGTTTCAATAATTAGCAGGTGGGATGTTCATGGGAATTCTTCTTCTTTTTCTTTCGGCTGTTCCCTTCAGGGGTCACCACAGTGAATCATCTGCCTCCATCTCACCCTATCCTCTGCATCTTCTTCTTTTACACCAACTGCCTTCATGTCCTCCTTCACCACATCCATGAATCGTCTCTTTGGTCTTCCTCTAGGCCTTCTGCCTGGTAGTTCCAACCTCAGCATCCTACTACCAATGTACTCACTATCCCTCCTCTGTACATGTCCAAACCATCTCAATCCAGCCTCTCTGACTTTGTCTCCAAAACATCTTACATGTGTTGTCCCTCTGATGTGCTCATTCCTGATCCTATCCATCCTCGTTACTCCCAAAGAGAACCTCAACATTTTCATTTCTACTACCTCCAGCTCTGCCTCCTGTCTTTTCCCCAGGGCCACTGTGTTTAAACCATACAACATCGCTGGCCTCAACACCGTCTTGTGCACTTTTCCTTTCATTCTTGCCGATACCTTCCAATCACACATCACACCAGACACTTTTCTCCAACCAGCCTGCATATGCTTCTTCACCTCTTTTCCACACTCTCCATTTCTCTGGATTGTTGAGCCTAAGTACTTAAAATCCTCCACCTTCCTTATCTCTGCTCCCTGTAACCTCACCGTTCCTGTTGGGTCCTTGTCATTCATACACAGGTA
This sequence comes from Plotosus lineatus, assembly GCA_024760905.1. Lineage (NCBI taxonomy): Eukaryota > Metazoa > Chordata > Actinopteri > Siluriformes > Plotosidae > Plotosus > Plotosus lineatus. Next base: position 43,564,170 of record CM045742.1, read on the forward strand.
TTCTGTCTTACTGAGGCTAACCTTGATTCCCCTCCTTTCCAGGGCATACCTCCACCTCTCTAGATTTTCCTGCACTTGTTCTCTGCTCACACTGCAGATCACAATGTCATCTGCAAATATCATAGTCCATGGGGAATCTTGCCTGACCTCATCTGTCAGCCTGTCCATCACCATAGCAAACAAGACGGGGCTCAGAGCTGACCCTTGATGCAGTCCTACCTCCACCTTGAACTCTTCTGTCACACCGACAGCACACCTCACCTCTGTCTCATACATGTCCTGCACCACTCTAACATACTTCTCTGCCACTCCAAACTTCCGCATGCAATACCACAGTTCTTCTCTCGGCACCCTGTCATATGCTTTTCTTCAGATCCACAAAGGCACAATGCAGCTCCTTATGACCTTCTCTGTACTTCTCTATTAACATCCTCAAGGCAAACACTGCGTCTGTTGTGCTTTTTCTTGGTATGAAACCAAACTGTTGTTTACAAATGCCGACCTCTGCCCTTAGTCTAACTTCCACTATTCTTTCCCATAACTTCATCGTATGGCTCATCAACTTTATCCCTCTGTAGTTGCCACAACTCTGTACGTCTCCCTTGTTCTTAAAAATGAAAAAAATGGGCACCATCACACTTGTCCTCCATTCCTCTGGCATCCTCTCACTCTCTAAGACCTTGTTGAATGTTCTTGTCAGGAAATCTACTGCTACCTTCCCTAGACACTTCCATACCTCCACCGGTATGTCATCAGGACCAACTGCCTTTCCACTCTTCATCCTCTTCAATGCCCTCCTCACTTCACCCTTACTAATCTTTGCTACTTCCTGGTCCTCACCAGTCACCTCTTCTACTCTTTTTTTCTCTCTCATTTTCCTCATTCATCAGCTCTTCAAAGTACTCTTTCCATCTTCCCAGCACACTTCTGTCATCAGTCAATACATTTCCCTCTCTGTCCTTAATCACGCTAACTTGCTGCACGTCCTTTCCATCTCTATTTCTCTGCTGTGCCAACCTGTATAAATCATTTTGTCCCTCTTTACTTTCCAACCGAGCATACAAGTCATCATACGCCCTCTGTTTGGGCGACCTTCACCTGTGTCTCCCTGTACTCCTGTTTACTCTCTTCGGTCCCCTCTATGTCCCACTTCTTCTTAGCTAACCTCTTCCTTTGTACACATTCCTGCACTTCCTCATTCCACCACTGAGTCTGCTTATCTCCTCTCCTTCCAGTATTCTCCTACCTGTCTCCCTGATCACATTCGCTATAGTTGTTCAGTAATTTGGAAGCACTTCCTGACCATCCAAAGCCATTTTCAACTCCCCCTTGAAGACACCACGACACTCTTCCTTTTTCAGCTTCCACCACTTTGTCTTCTGCTCTGCCTTTGCCTTCTTCACCTTCCTCACCATCAGCGTCATCCTGCACACCACCATCCTATGCTGTTTGGCAACACTCTAACCTGCTACTACTTTGCAGTCACTGACTTCCTTCAAATTACTACATCTACACAAGATGTAGTCTACCTGTGTGCTCCTACGTCTGCTTTCATAAGTCACCATATGCTTCTCTCTTCTGGAAGAAAGTATTTACCGCAGTCATTTCCACCCTTTTTGCAAAATCTACCAACATCTGTCCTTCTGCATTTCGGTCCTGGATACCAAACCTGCCCATCATTTCCTCGTCCCCTCTGTTTCCTGCACCAACATGTCCATTGAAGTTTGCCCCAATGACCACTCTTTCATCTCTGGGGGTATTCTGCATCACTTCATCTAACTCACTCCAGAATCTCTCCTTCTCTTCTAGCTCACATCCTGCCTGTGGGACATAAGCACTAACAACATTGAATATCACACCTTCAATTTCTAACTTGAGACTCATCACTCTGTCTGATACTCTTTTCACTTCTCGAACATTCCTAACAAATTCCTCCTTCAAGATGACTCCTACTCCATTTCTCTTCCCATCCACACCATGAAAAAACAGCTTAAACCCTGCTCCTAAGCTTTTAGCTTTGCTACCTTTCCAACTGGTCTCCTGAACACAGTATGTCCACCTTCCTCCTCTGCATCATGTCAGCCAGCTCTCAACCTTTTCCTTTCATAGTTTCAACATTCAAAGTCCCTACTTTCAGTCCTAGACTCATGCCTTTCCTCTTCTCTCTCTGCCTACGGACACGCCTCCCACCTCTCCTTCTTCGACGTCTTCGACCAACAGTGGTCCAATTTCCACCAGCACCCTGTTGGTTAACAGCACTGATGGCGGTCGTTGTTAACACGGGCCTCGACCGATCCGGTATGAAATTTTTTGTGTGACTCGCATTCTTTATTTGGCATTTGTTTTACACCGGATGCCCTTCCTGGCGTAACTCTCTGCATTTATCTGGGCTTGGGACTGGCGTGAACGAGAGACACTGGCTTGTGCCCCTCCCTCACGGCTGCATTGGGATGTTGATGGGAATATCATACTGTAAATTGTTTTTGGCCAAATGCTCCACACAATGTTTCAAGACTATATAAGAGTAAGGAAAGTAGGCGGGAAGTCAGCGGTCACTAGAAAGTAATTGTAGCGAGACCTGAAAGCAGCAGGAGCAACAATTTCACAGAAAACACAAGGTGGGGAACTACACCACAGTCACCTCTGTTCTCATACATATCACCTCTGCTGAAGAATGAAGCTCAGAAATGTACCTCTAAATGCACGTAGCTAATCCAACTGTTGTTTTGGAACAATATACTGCAGTTGGACAAAACAAAAAAGGATTGTTTGGTGAAAATTCATGTTTGAAGAAACTCGGCTCATTTATAGGATCAGAACAACACCATAGCAGTGTGCATTATGTGGTGAAACACGGTGATGGGAGCATCGCAAAATTCTGCTGCTTCTGCGCAAATGGTATCAGCACGTTTTCACATCACTGAGGGAAACATGAAATGGAGCAATGTATCGGCACACAGTAGGAGATCCTTTCATCTCATCAGCCAAGACATTGAGTCTGAGAAGAATTCGATATTAAATTTAAAGCCTTTACCCAAAACAATAGAAAGAAAACCCTGCACTGGCCTGTTTAATCTACCGACAGCAATCATATTTAATATCTATTTTGAAATAACTGAGGACAATTTACCAAGTGGGAAGTATGCTGCAAAAGTGAATATTCGTCTTCTGTGGTGTCCAGGATAATTGATTCATTGATCACTAATTCATAACCTCGATGAAGAGCCAAATGGACCCAGATGCGCGCACTCAGACTGTGAACATGACTTTTCACAGCTGGCGATTTTAACTCTCTTCCCACAATTATTCCAGACTTACAGTTAGAGAACCAACCAGACCACATTTTGGACTGAATGAATTGCTCGTATATGGTTCATATTTTTCTGGTTCTACCCAAATGAAGATGGGTTTCCCTTTTGGATCTGATTTCTCTCAATCTACTGAGGTAGTTTTTCCCTCACCACCATTGCCATGGGCGACGCTCATTATGGATGTGTAGGGTTTATCGGAAATGTTTAATTTTTTTGTACTTTGCAAGCCCTGACTTGCACTGTTTTATTGTGTAAAGCAGCTTCGTTACAGTGTCAGTTGTAAAAAGTGCAATACAAATAAAACTGAATTCAATTCAATTCATCGGTTCATTCATTTTCTGAACCGTTTAATCCGACTCGGGTCACAGAGACCATGGTGCCTATCTCAGCCACCTCTGGGTGAGGGTGAGGTATACCCTGGACAACTTGTTAAGGTATCACAGGACCAGTAGTCACAGGCAATATCTAGGCAATTTGAAACAGGAAATTAAACTAATGTGCATGTCTGTAAACTGTGGGAGGAAGCCAGAGCACCCTGAGGAAAACCAAACAAGCACAGCGAGAACAGACAGACTCCACGTGGGATGTCTCTGAGGCTTGAAACCAAAATCTTCTTGCTTTGAGATGGATATGCTTACCCCTACCGTCCCTGAATAATTTTGTTTATGCTTTTCTTTCTTTTTGTCTGTCTGTCTGTCTGTGTGTTTCTTTGTTTTTCTTCAGTTCTTTCTTTTTTCTCTTTTTCTTTTTGATAATGGTAAAAATATCTTCTTACTGATGTAGAGATGGAATATTTTACCATTTCTCCAGTTCACTTTAAACCAGTGCATTTTGCCGCGAGCCCAGGTTTTAGATCCTCGCTGAGTTTTATAACTGCAGCAGCTCTTATGGATATTATTTTAATCTCTGCTCATATACAGTGCCGTATAAAAACCAAATGACTTCCTGATGGACCCGTCTCAGTTAAGCCCAGAAATACTGACATACATTCTGGTTTGTGTTGCACTCTTCGGCAGTAAACTTATTTGTAAAATGAATCTTATTTGATGGAAAAAGCCCCTCAAGGCATAGTATTTTCCAGCCTGGCCCGAGCCTCTGACAGCGCTGACTCATTTTGGCATGAGTTATATTTTTCATCTTTAATCTCGGAAAAATGAGAATCGATACTGTGTGCCCTGTTAGATCACATCCTCTTTTGTCCTGTTCCCAGGCTGCTGTCACTGAACCTTGGTGAAACATGCTGGAATGAGAGCTATCGATTCAGCACAACTCTCACTTCTTATTTCTTAAGGCCTTGTGTAAATGGTATGTGTCAGCCGAGCTCCAGCTCTCTATCTCTACCACGGCCCTATCAAGATCATGTGCTTCTTCTGCCTGGGAAGTGGAAAGGTGTTGCGTTTGGTTATCAGTATGTTTTATTTTCAGTTTAATCCTTACAAGGTTCTCGGATGTTGTTAGATTAGATTGAATTTTCTTAGACCCTCATTAGAGATTTTAAGATGTCAGAGCTACATCAGAATGCCTGTGGATGTGGTGGAGTTTTCAGAATGTGGTTGTACTGGTAAGTGGTTGGTGTGATTGTTAGAGTGCTGTGGTAGGTCTGGTTTTCTGAGTATACTCATGTAGTGGTCGGTGTAATGTACTGGGTTCAGTGATCGATGTAGTTGTCTGGGTGTAATAGTTTAGTATAATGTGTAGTTATCTGAGAGTAACAGTGCCATGGTAGATGTAGGAGTTGTTGTAGCTTGGATGTCATAGTGCAGTTGTCTTGGTGTAGTGATGTAATCGTAGGTGTAGTTGTGTGGGTGTAGAAGTCTGGATGTACTAGCATAGTTATTGGTATGGTGGTGTCGAAGTCTGGATGTAGTAGCATAGTTATTGGTGTGGTGGTGTAGTTGTCTGGGTGTAGTAGCGTAGTTGTCTGGGTGTGGTGGCGTGATTGTGTGGGTGTAGTACAGCAGTAGTAGTCTGGCATTGTAAGGGAGTAAACCAACTGTAGGCATTCAGAGCTATTAATAATTGAAGTGATCAGTTTAACAATGTGCACCTGCGTAAGTTCACCTGTCGGAGGCTTGAAGCCTTGAACAGGTTCAAATGAAAAGTACTACAATGTTCTGAGGTTCTTGAACACATCTGGATGTAGATAATGGAAGATCATTTCCGAAATTTTGAGCGATCGTCACCTATTCGTCTTGTGATGTGAAACCTGCATGTCTTCAGTACATTGTGAAAGCGAGAGGCTTGGGCTGGATATAAAGTTAGAAATTGAGAAAGCAGACAAGAAGCTAATAACACGAGCCACTGAATGCTGCGTGATATGAGGGGAAGTGATGGATTAACATCAGTTTAATTAACCAATTTATACTCATATAATTCACTTACCCTTCATCCCAGATTAATCGCCCTGACAGTGACATGACTTCCTTCCTTTTCTTCCTCCCTGTGCCACTCTTCTTCGGTCCCACTCGAGGCTGGATCTCGGCGGTTTTCTGTTCAGCACAGCTCCAAGCGGTTTTGATTCTTTCAACTGCCCGTCAAACTCATCTAGCTCATGATTTACCGCAGCTCAGATAATGTGCCTCATTAAATTCATATCTCGCCATGGGTGATCGCCTCTCGAGAGCAGGAGGAAACTGCGTTCTCCGAGGCTCTTAAGTAGTTCACTGTTTCATTTGCATGGTGGACTTTTTTTGTCATCTCTGATTGGCAGTAACGAGTTTTTTCCCCCCAAAGTTAATAAAGTCAGAGGGCATCAGCTCTGTTTATCTGCTGTACCCCAGTCAGTGCTTACATTGAAGAGAACAGAAACACTGGTGGTATGAAGATGCTTTTTGTTCCTGAAAAGATGTTTCGGGATGAACTCAAACCCCAAGCAGATGCAGTTCAGCCATCACACTTGACGTGGAAAGCCCACAGGAACTTCCTCCTCACAGCAAGAAGGTCCTGGGATCGAGTCCCCAGCTTGTTAATTCACTGTGAAGTTTGCATGTTCTCCCCGTGCTTGTGTGGGTTTTTTCTCCATGTACTGCAGTTTCCTCCTACAGTTCAAAGACATGCACACGATGTTTATTGTCTGTATGTGTGAATATGAGAGTGATTGATTTTGTGTGTGTGTTGCCCTATGATGGTCTGGTGAGCTGTTCAGGGTGTACCCTGCCTTTGTTCTGTGTCAGATGAAATAGCCACATCCTTTCTGTGACCCTAATAGTATGATGAAGTAGTTCAACAATCACCTGAACGAGTCTGGGTTTGAGATGCAGATAGAAATAATAATCGTATGAAGAAATAATGTTACTCCTTTCCCTTGTTTGCTCGGCCTGTGCAGAGAAATCTCAGTTTAGTGCAAACTGAGCTGAAAGTGAGATCCGCGCCAAAGCATCAAGGGCTGAGCAGGCGGCGTTAATAAGTAGTTTATTATATGCCTTTTGAAATCCCAACTTTTTAAATTCACTTCAGGCCCCGTTACTTGCTCGCTTCTGAATGAGGTGTCGTTTTGGAAGCGGAAGACTCTTATCCTTCACATGACAAACAAGAGCTTAACAATGAGAAGAGAGCAGTGCATGGGAGTTGGGAACTTCTTTGTCCTTGTAGGATTTTCCAGTGTGCATCTGTCTGTCTGTCTGTATATACACATACTACACGTACAGGTAGTGTTCAACTTCTAACTGCATTTGGTTCTGCCCAACAGGTTGTATGACGATTTGGACATAGGTCAGGTCTGAACATTTATTACTACGAGTATGTACTGGACCTTTCTATGAGTTAGTGTCAAAATTTTGTTTGTAAGCTTTGTACTTTTTTTATACATTAATATATGGAAAAGGAGGACTGGTGTACACGTATTTTCAACCTAATGCATCTGTTTACAAAGGACATGAGGGCGGCGTCACTTCCCATGAATCAATTCATGGTTCAATGAATCAAGAGTTGACTCCAGAGCATCAAAGTTATTGTTCAGCTCAGATGATGGAAAGTTGAAGAGTACAGAACGTGTTTGTGTATGTATGTGTGTGTGTGTGTGTGTGTGTGTGTGTGTGTGTGTGTGTGTATCTAGATATTTTATATATATATATATATATATATATATATATATATATATATATATATACACACACACACACACACTAATCCTTCTCAAAAAATTAGCATATTGTGATAAAGTTCATCATTTTCTGTAATGTACCGATAAAAAAAATAAACTTTCATATATTTTAGATTCACTGCACCCAAACTGAAATATTTCAGGTCTTTTATTGTTTTAAGACTGATGATTTTGGGATACAGCTCATGAAAACCCAAAATTACTATCTCAAAAAATGAGCATATCATGTTCAGGTAGTCTAAACGAGCTATTAATCTAATCATCTGAATCAACCAATTAACTCTAAACACCTGCAAAAGATTCCTGAGGCTTTTAAAAACTCCCAGCCTGGTTCATTACTCAAAACCGCAATCATGGGTAAGACTGCCGACCTGACTGCTGTCCAGAAGGACATCATTGACACCCTCAAGCAAGAGGGTACGACACAGAAAGAAATCTCTGAGCGAATAGGCTGTTCCCAGAGTGCTCTATCAAGCCACCTCAGTGGGACGTCTGTGGGAAGGAAAAAGTGAAAGAAGGGCCGAATTCAGACCTTGGGGGACCTGTGGAAGCAGTGGACTGAGTCTGGAGTAGAAACACCCAGAGCCACCGTGCACAGGTGTGTGCAGGAAATGGGCTACAGGTGCCGCATTCCCCAGTTCAAGCCACTTTTGAACCAGAAACGTCGGCAGAAGCGGCTGACCTGGGCTACAGAGAAGCAGCACTGGACTGTTGCTCAGTGGTCCAAAGTACTTTTTTTGGATGAAAGCAAATTTTGTATGTCATTCGGAAATCAAGGTGCCAGAGTCTGGAGGAAGACTGGGGAGAAGGAAATGCCAAAATGCCTGAAGTCCAGTGTCAAGTACCCACAGTCAGTGATGGTCTGGGGTGCCATGTCAGCTGCTGGTGTTGGTCCACTGTGTTTTATCAAGGTCAGGGTCAATGCAGCGAGCTATCAGGAGATTTTGGAGCACGTCATGCTTCCATCTGCTGAAAAGCTTTATGGAGATGAAGATTTCATTTTTCAGGACGACCTGGCACCTGCTCACAGTGCCAAAACCACTGCTAAATGGTTTACTGACCATGGTATTACTGGGCTCAATTGGCCTGCCAACTCTCCTGACCTGAAGCCCATAGAGAAAGTTGAGAGACACCAGACCCAACACTGTGGATGAGCTTAAGGCCGCTATCGAAGCATCCTGGGCCTCCATAACACCTCAGCAGTGCCACAGGCTGATTGGCTCCATGCCACGCCGCATTGAAGCAGTCATTTCTGCAAAAGGATTCCCGACCAAGTATTGAGTGCAGAACTGAACATAATTATTTGAAGGTGACTTTTTTTCTATTAAAAGCACATTTTTTATTGGTCGGATGAAATATGCAAATTTTTTTTTGAGATGGGAATTTGTATGCCAAAATGATCAGTATTAAAACAATAAAAGACCTGAAATATTTCAGTTGGTTTGCAATGAATCTAAAATATATGCACGTTTCATTTTTATCAGTACATTACAGAAAATAATGAACTTCGTCAAAATATGCTAATTTTTTGAGGACTAGTGTATATTGTGTATATCAGTGGTTCTTAACCTTTTTGGCGGTACTGAACCCCACCAGTTTCATATGCTTACTCACCGAACCCTTCTTTATTGAAAAATAAAATATGATTATTATTTGTTTTTTTTTTTCAAATTCAAGAAATAGGTATATGTTTTTACTGGGGCATCAAAATGAACCGTGCATTAACATCACTGTGTTTAAAGAACAAAACCGATACAATGCATGAGCTCACAACAAATTACATACTTTTTCACAGGACTTTTCAAAGACAGGACTTTTTTTAATGCAGTGATCCCTCGTTACTTAGCGCTTCAATTCATGTGGTATCAGTGCATCGTGGGTTATTTTTGTTTTTATATTCATCGAATTAAAAAATAAGTAAATTAAGGAAAAATAGGGGGGAAAGTTAAGGAAAATGCTGAAAGCAAGGCCAATTCTGCAAAAAAACCCAACCAAACAAACAAAAACAAAAAACCACCCAAACCCCTCCATCAAAACTACTTACATTTTTATGTGAGGTGCGCATCTGAGTGCGTGCACGCACATCTGTTTGTGTGCACGCGCGTGCATCTGTATGTGTGTGTATTTATGTTTTATTTACATCCTAGGCATTATTTTTGAATGTTTAATTGATATTATAAGCATTTATAGGGGTGACTATGTATTTATTGATATTATAGACACATATACATGTACGTATACGTCAATCAGCCTGGGGTTGATCCTACATCGCAGTTTTTTATGAGCCTTGGTTGTCTTTGTACTGTTTACAGAAAAGAAGGAGGTGACTCAGAGTCTGGAGAACTATACGTCTAAGTGTCCCGGCGGGATGAACGTCATCACGCTTCCAGACGGACTCAAACTGGCCCCAGTACCCTTGACCAAGCTGCCCATCGTAAGGTGGGTGGAAAACACGCCAGTCCGTAAGGATTCAGCTGTATTTTTCGTGAGTGTAACTGGTTAAAGGAGGCTTCTTCCAGCCCTCGGTGTGTTTCCTATTGTGACCTGTCAATCAAAAATGTTTGAGTGTATTTGACCACTGCTCATCAAACTGTTTTCAAATCAGTGTGATTTTTTTTTTTTTTAACCTCCACTAGTGAGGTTGCTTTTCTTGAACTTTGTATACCCGTTTGTTTGAAAGAGCACACAGCAGAAGTTATGTATCCAGTTTCATGAGATTTCTACCAGACGGCATTTTTGGATAAGAAAGAAAGGCTTTGTTAGATTTTGGAAATAATCCAGATCACGTTCTGGATTCAGGGAGTTTTTAAAAGTTTTCTTTAACAGGTGTGAGACCGGAGGGTTTTTTTGAAAGTGTGATATAAGAGTACACCCAGCAGAGGGTGTGGAATTGTGAAATTGTGACATAGAAGCAATAAAAAAAATCTCTGCTGTGTAGCTCGTGTGCTGAAGTTGAAAAATTTCCTCAATTTGTCGACAGGAAAGTGATTTGAACATTCGTCCCCGACGGCATTGTGTCTCTCACCATGTCTTCCTCTTTTCGTCCTAATCGCTCTGTCTCTGTCTCTTTTCTCGCCTCCGAAACAGATGAACAGTTTTTACGTGACACTTTGGTGAGACACAATGTGCACAAAATTACTTTTAATGAATTATCACGTTCGTCACTCGCCAATTTAAGGAATCATTGTCTGGTTAGAAGAATACTTGTCACCGTTAATGACCTCACATTCTGCCACATTTATGCTTGTAAGAGTAAAGAGTTAATTTTGACGTGTATGCTGTTCTCCGCATCAGTCTGGAATTCTCTTGGTCAGCTTTGTTGTGTTTAAGATTCTTTCATCTGTTTACTCAGCTTGTTATTTAAAGAATGTCTTGACTTTAAGAGCAGGTAGTTTTTACTCTGGCAGAAATATTGTTTGTCATGTGGATGACAGGTGTACATGGGCTCACTGTAGCCCACTGAATGCTTTATATGATATGTCAACCAGAACCCTGATGGAACCTGTTGAATAAAAAAAATATGCTTTTTTAAAATATGTATACAGTGGTAACCTTGACTTACAAAATTAATCCGTTCTGAGGGCGAGCTCGTAAGTCAAAATGTTTGTTAAATAAAACAAAAATTCCCCATCAGAAATAATAGAAAACCAATTAATCCGTTCCAACACCCTCTCAAACTCATATAACCAGCCACAAACATGTATATTTGACCTAATATATTCACAATAAACATGTAAAAATGATAAATATTTTACAATAATAATACATTTACATGAACATTAATAATAATTAAATAATAATAAAATAATAATAAACAATGAGTCAACTAACCCTTCTGATCATCGACTGCGGCAAATATGTCACATGGGCAGGCATGACATGGTGTGTAACAGAGAAGGAGGAGGAATTTTGTGCGTGTGCATACTACATATGCCAGCGAGGAAAGGCTTGTGGTGAACTCCCACAAGGCCAGTGCTTCTCAAATAGTGGGGCACACGGTGTGATGCTGGGAGGGGGGAGGGGGTATGACCATGAGGAACATTTTTTGTGATACTGTACTAGAATTAAGTGTAATTGTGCATCCTCTACAGTAGGTGGCAGTGGCGCGCTCACTGTGTTCCCTATGGTGTCGGGAAAATGCACCGAGCAAACAATATGAACTGCAGTAAACACTATGTATAGACACGCGCGAGGGAGGGGGTCCTATGGGGGCATCACAGAAAATAATTGCGAAGCACTGCACAGGGCATTCTCAGAGCGCAGAGGAATACACACAGAAGAACACTAGGCTAATCAGCCTGGAAAAACCATTTCCCCAGCAGAGCTCGTAAATCAAAATTTTGCTGATTGGATGGGGCAGAATTTTTGCTGGGATTTTGAAGCTCATATCATGTAAAATTCATTATAAAAGACACTCGTAAGTCAATGTACCACTGTATTAGCATGTTTTGTTTTGCCATAAATAATCACAGATGCCATATCTGTAGCTGTCCACTGGGTTTGGTGTCCATCCCATCGGTGGCTTGGAGATAGGAGACGTAGCAGCACCCGCACACTGAGTTCTTCAGAAATCTCAGACAAGGCCAAAGCCTTGTTGGTGGCATTGCTGGTGAACACAGGGTGTCATAACACTTCTCAAATCAAATTGTGTAAAAATAATTTTGGTGACATTATCCCAATACGTGTCTCACTCCTGGACACATGGCTTCTTGTTGATTGACCCCCACTAGGTATGTTGGTGCAGTTGTTTTGATGATGTAGAGATTTTTAAAAAAAAGTTCTGGTTCTGTGAGTGGATTGTTTCAGTTTGTTTATTTTATCCAGCTTAAAGCTGTTCAGTGCAGGTCTATCTCAGGATTACCACTGTCAGAGCTTCTCCATCAGTACGAGGCTCTTGTTATCCCAATTTATTTAACCTGCACCCATGACATTGAGACTATATTTTGTGACTTTTTTCTCCAGTAAAAGTTTACCTAAACTTCAGCTTTTCTTCTTTGTCAGCCAGAGATGACTGTCTGTTCTGCTTGCTTCTGATTCTCTCAGAATCTTTCAGAGTCAGCACGTCTTCTGCTCTGTTCAAAACATTCCAACCCTGTGGAACGTTAGCGCCGGAGGCCATGTTGTTTTCCCATGTTGGTGGACCATGCTAAAAAAACACCACCATGGTGGATAAATCTCTGTTTTTGTTTCCACCAGCCTGCAGCCACTACTGAAGGTGGCTCACTCATGTTTGAGGCAAGAAAAAAAATTCTAGATGTTTGAAATATCAGTAAATTTATTAATTTTTTTTTTCTGAACTCAAAAGCAGTTGTTCTTTTCTGTGACGGAAACCCTACAATCTTTTGCACAACATGACACGACAACCTTTTTCCAGCAAGTTTTGAAACCTTTCATCTTTAAAACAAGTGAAATATGCACTCATGCCTTGTTATCATCAACAAGGTACAGAGAAGATCTGCGATTGGTCTTCTGTAATGTTTTGTGAAAGTCTTGGTTATATTTTGTTGAATAAATTCAGCATAACCCATAACAAATGCTAAAATAAAGACTTGTAGTTCCATGAGCCGTATTCTTTGGACCATAAGGCACACCTTAAAACCTTTGATCTTCAAAAAAGTGGACAATGCGCCTTATAATTTGGTGCAGCTTGTGTGTGGATGCAGCCTCGACTCCATCTCACTGACATGGTCAAAGCCCAAGTGAAGCAAACTAATTCAGAGCATACCATCATTCCGGTGGATTAACCAAAGAACTTCAACTGCTAGATATTGGTGTCAACAGGTCCTAAGTTGAAGGGATCCGGGCTTTATGTCGAAATACAGGGATAAAACACTGATACAGGTGTCCTCCTGAGACCTCGGATTAACCTTCTTGAATTTAAAGTTACAGTGATACAGCTCCTGAAGAGTAATGACCGTAATTAACACAATACTAATGCGCTGTCTCTTTGAGGGGGCGTGGCTGAGAGAAGGTCACGACCCAGAAAGACTTCTAATCTTAGTCTCTATTGATCTGACTCCATGTGTAAAAATATAATTATATAATATAATAATAAAAAAATAATAGAGGGATCCGGGCTTTATGTCCAACTCACGCAACTGTTAAATTTGGACACTGTAGATGAATAATTTGATGGATTTTTGGAAGATGAATGAACTAAAAAGGTGACTTTATTGTTTTATACTGTTACAACTGAACAATGATGAGAGTTATTGTGAAGTGTATTATTTTATATTTTATATTTTGTGTTATTGCTGAGCAATGTTGTCAGTTATTGTGAAAGTTGTATTGAGTTTGACTTATCTGCCTTTTGTTTTGCTTAACACGCCTTATAACCCGGTGCGCCTTATGGCCCGAAAAAAAATCCTTTGCTTTCTGTGACCACTGCAGTAACGTGGCTCCTGCCTAAACATTACAGGTTTTTGCGACAAATATTTTCATTTTTCTATATAAAATGCATCAGCTGCAAGAGATTGAAATCTTATTGTCATTGGGTTCTTTCATATCTGTTTATTTGTTCAAAAACATTTGCTGAGGAATGTGTCGAGCTTATATCTTCCTCATAATTTTATTTTTTAGAGTTAATAAATCAATAATTTAACAAGTCTACAGTAGAAATCACAAACATCACTCAAATACAGGGAACATGGAGTCGGCACTTAATGGATTTGGTCTTGGAATCACTTTCTCACTGTAGATTTACTCAAAAGTGGAGCAGCGTCACCTCCCTCATTGCGATTAGTGTGTGCTCACTTGTCTAAGGCATCATGTTTAACATCCCTGTTTCCCCTCCTTTTAGGTCGGTGTCTCTTCTAAGTCTTCCTGCAAGCCTCCGTCCTCATAAAGTGAAGGGTCTACTCGGGCCGAATGTCAGCTCTGCCAGCCCCTTCATCTACTCTCCTATTAGCATCCACAACAGAGGAGAGGAGCGCTCCAAGAAGATTGGTACGTTAATTACAAAGACCCAATTACCTGTGTTTCTCAGGATGTCTTCCTGTTGCTGTGTAATTCTGTACCAGTCCTGATAAATCACTGTTGTGCACTAGAACCAGGCCACTCTGATGCCGTTTCACGGCTAATAAAATGGTTCTGAAAATCACAGTGGGGGCAGGAAGTGATGGGATGCCAAAGAGGTCTGTGGTGCAGTCAGTGTTCCAGCTCATCTCAAATGATGAAGGTCATTGGGGTTGAGGTCAGGGTTCTGTGCAACGTATTCAAAGCTTTCCACTCCACCAATGGCAGACCATGTATTTATAAAGTGTGATTTATAGACATTGTCGTGCTTGAATAGCTCGGGTTCCATTGAAGGAAATTGAAGTACTGCAGTGACCGGAGATACTCCAAATGTATCCTTTCAGCTTATGGAAGAACTGCATATGAGTGTGACGGTTAAGGTGCACATGCTTTTGATGATGATAATAAAATGGACGGAGGTTTTTATGGAATTTCCTTCAAACTCCTGATTCAATCTGAACTAGAAGACTTAGGAAATTTATCTTATTTTATATAATCATTGAGCTGATCGTTCAGGGAACACTTCAGCTGTTCGGTTCTCGTGTGTCTCAGCCTCCTGTTCTCAATGGACCCTGACACATTTTACTATTGTAGCCCTTCCTCTGTAGGTGGAGTCTCCCATAGTGTTCGCACCCCTCTCTGTGACGTTAATCAGAAGGTGATAACACAGTGTACAGGTCATGTGACACACTGATGACGCATTTGATAGACAGAAGCGTAAAAGGCCAGTCATGCCTTTCAACTGTCTGTGGTGACCATTGCTGACTTTCATCAAGAGTAAGGCTGTCAGCATGGGATGTCAGCTTGTTTCTGCCCTGCGGTGGCCTGGCGAGCTGCCAGGGTGTACTCTGTCCTCGCCCACAGTTGGCTGAGATGGGTGCCAGCCTCCCCGTGACCCTAACTAGGATTAAACGATTCTGAAAATGAATCAAAAGGCAGAGAAGCATTTATTTTTGGCCCCCCCCCGTGGAGCACTGCCACGTGGTCGTCTGCTGATTACACGGGATTCTTTTTAATGAAGCACATCCACAGTAAAACTGTGTGTCATAGCTGTAATACCATACGGGACACCTCAGGAGTCTTCAGCCATGGAGAGTTCCTCACCTAATCTCGATTCCTTTGATAAACGTCACTGATGCCCTTCAGAAGTTTCGTCCTGTTTGATCAGGCACCCTCCTGCCCAGTTTTCTGTCTTTTGTAAATTCCCAGAGATGGATATTTATTTCATCGTATTTATTTTTGGATCTTTAGAGCTCTGAGGATTTTGGCAGCAGTGCGCATTGGACAGATGGCTGTTCTGCATGAACTTACTGCGGCTCTTTCAAAAGAAATAAAGTTGTGCGCTTTTGCGCTGCCAGCTTCTTGCTCATCCTGGCTCCTTCTGCCAAGCATCGATCTCTGAGGCAATCTTCACACGAGATCTGTGCATTTTATTCACCGTGGTGACCATGAGTGAATTCCCGGTGTACTGTCTAATGGCTTTGGACATGATGCTATTCTCCGAAAAAGGCTTTTGATGGTCAGTTTAACTCCCCAGGCACACAATTCTCCAGTTAAGGGCGAAGTGTATAAGTGTATGCTAATGATTCCAATGGTCATGACCTTCGGTGATATCCCGACTTCAGAGGAAAGTCCAGAAGCCCTACATGAAACCCAAGACTGATTTGTCTATATTTAACTGTCTAGGTTAGATGGATCTAATTATCTGGAATCTTTACGACTGGCGTGGGATAGACCATGGAGAGTCAGATGAGGTTGTAGAAGGATGTGTAGTCTGGCAGCCCCCCCCCAGATATATATATATGTGTGTGTGTGTGTATATATATATATATATATATATATATATATATATATATATATATATATATATACTCGTCCTCAAAAAATTAACATATTGTGATAAAGTTCATTATTTTCTGTAATGTACTGATAAAAATTAAACTTTCATATATTTTAGATTCATTGCACACCAACTGAAATATTTCAAGGCTTGTATTGTTTTAATACTGATGATTTTGGGATACAGCTCATGAAAACCCAAAATTCCTATCTCAAAAAATGAGCATATGATGTTCAGGTAGTCTAAACGAGCTATTAACCTAATCATCTGAATCAACCAATTAACTCTAAACACCTGCAAAAGATTCCTGAGGCTTTTAAAAACTCCCAGCCTGGTTCATTACTCAAAACCGCAATCATGGGTAAGACTGCCGACCTGACTGCTGTCCAGAAGGACATCATTGACACCCTCAAGCAAGAGGGTAAGACACAGAAAGAAATCTCTGAGCGAATAGGCTGTTCCCAGAGTGCTGTATCAAGCCACCTCAGTGGGACGTCTGTGGGAAGGAAAAAGTGAAAGAAGGGCCGATTTCAGACCTTGGGGGACCTGTGGGAGCAGTGGACTGAATCTGGAGTAGAAACATCCAGAGCCACCGTGCACAGGCGTGTACAGGAAATGGGCTACAGGTGCCGCATTCCCCAGGTCAAGCCACTTTTGAACCAGAAACAGCGGCAGAAGCACCTGACCTGGGCTACAGAGAAGCAGCACTGGACTGTTGCTCAGTGGTCCAAAGTAGTTTTTTCGGATGAAAGCAAATTTTGCATGTCATTCGGAAATCAAGGTGCCAGAGTCTGGAGGAAGACTGGGGAGAAGGAAATGCCAAAATGCCTGAAGTCCAGTGTGAAGTACCCACAGTCAGTGATGGCCTGGAGTGCCATGTCAGCTGCTGGTGTTGGTCCACTGTGTTTTATCAAGGGCGGGGTCAATGCAGCTCGCTATCAGGAGATTTTGGAGCACTTCATGCTTCCATCTGCTGAAAAGCTTTATGGAGATGAAGATTTCATTTTTCAGCACGACCTGGCACCTGCTCACAGTGCCAAAACCACTGCTAAATGGTTTACTGACCATGGTATTACTGTGCTCAATTGGCCTGCCAACTCTCCTGACCTGAAGCCCATAGAGAATCTGTGGGATATTGTGAAGAGAAAGTTGAGAGACACCAGATCCAACACTGTGGATGAGCTTAAGGTGGCTATCGAAGCATCCTGGGCCTCCGTAACACCTCAGCAGTGCCACAGGCTGACTGCCTGCATGCCACGCCGCATTGAAGCAGTCATTTCTGCAAAAGGATTCCCGACCAAGTATTGAGTGCATAACTGAACATAATTATTTGAAGGTTGACTTTTTTTCTATTAAAAACATCTTGGTCGGATGAAATATGCTAATTTTTTGAGATAGGAATTTTGGATTTTCATGAGCTGTATGCCAAAATCATCAGTATTAAAACAATAAAAAACCTGAAATATTTCAGTTGGTGTGCAAAGAACCTTAAATATATGAAAGTTTAATTTCTATCAGTACATTACAGAAAATAATGAACCTTCTCAAAAAATTAGCATATTGTGATAAAGTTCATTATTTTTGTGTGTGTATATATATATATATATATATAGTTGCATGCTTATGTTTGTGCTATGGAAAAATATTTAGTTATTTGATGTGGTACCACCCGTCCAGCTTTGATTTTATGGATAGACTCACTCTGCTCATTATTAGGCTCCAGCTTTCCCACAACTCTGTGTCAGCCAACACATGTAGTACACCCTGAACAGATCACCACAAAATCGTAGGACAACCAGTTACCCTCTCAGTCACACCTGGGGCAATTTGGAACAGCACATTAGCCTAATGTTCCGAATAATAGCAGTGTGTTTAAAAAAGTGAATCAAGCTTGAAATCCTGATAAAAACTTTTATTTCAATACACACAAATACATTTGGGAACACAACACATTCTATTCCAGCAGTGATGGCCAGAACAGACTCGTAGCGTCTGCGAATGTTTAAAGTGGGCACCCATCAAATCTCGACTATACATACTTTGCTAACTAGTTAGTTTTTTTGTGACCTGGAGTGAATTTTATATATAGCTCCGCCCACTAGAACCAAATCAGTCATACCTTTAGTATATTTAAATAAAGGCATAAAAGCACATCATATTAGACCTAGATCTATTTTTTTGCTTAACGTTCTTTCCCATAATGCACTGCGTGCTATTGTCGAGGCCCAGCGGCCACCATTAAAACCTCTCCATGCTTAAATCATCAAAGTGGGAACCAGTGACAGTGTGCTAGCCTTGTGTGATTCACTGCCACAATTTACCCACAACACACACACACGCACACGCACATAGAGAGATGTTCATACGGTCCTACCTTTAGACTTCAACAACAAACACATCAGGCCTATGATCAGCCGTTTCATTATTTATGCCCTAACCCGCCCTGTGTGTGTGTGTGTGTGTGTGTGTGTGTGTGTGTGGGTGTTTATATCTGGTAGTAAACAAGGAATTTCAGTGAGAATTGATGCTCAAATCAGCCTCAGGCGTGTGTGTGTGTGTGTGTGTGTGTGTGTGTGTGTGTGTGTGTGTGTCTGTGTGTGTGTCAGTCCACTTTATTTCTCTTCACTTTGTGTGTGTGGATGCATGTTGGGTTTATCCCATGTGTAAGTGTGTGCGTGTGAGAGAGAGAGAGAGAGAGAGAGAGAGAGAGAGCGTGCATGCATTCAGAGTTTCTCAACCTCCTGCCACAGACCAGGGCTGAGTCATGCTCGTACACCAGATGTCCGTGGAGAGAAGACCTTTATCTAAGTGACACACACAGACTGTTTGCAGTAAATGCTGCACTTTTGTCTTTATAAGCAGCTAAATGTTCTCAGGTTTCTTTCTCCCTCATGTTTTGGTCTTTGTTTTTCCTGATTAATTATGTTTGATGTATTGATGAACACACACACACACACACACACACACACACACACACACACCACTGCTTTTCCTCGTAATATAATTAGTTCATGCAGTGTTTAAGTTAAACCTACTGTCTGCGGCATTTCATGAAATATGAAAAAGTGTGAGCGATGAGCAGGAACCTGAAACCTTCAGTGCCATCACCAGATTAACACAACAACATTTTTTCTTTCCTAATTTGAAATGGGTGAACCAGGCAGTCTTTGTTACCTGATGGAGGCACAAAACTAATGGCCACTCTAGGCCTCTGGGTATCATCACAAACATCATAACCTGCCACCTGTGATGTCTGAGCTGAATGCAGGAAGAAGTTTGACTTGCTTGCTGTTTGTGCAACAGAAATAAACTCGGAGTACAGTAACATCCCGTTTATCGCAGGCGTCATGTTCCATACCCGCTGCCAAAGCTGAAAATCCATGCTATCAAAAGTCCACACACTAAAATTCATCTCTTTTATAGTTTACGCTGTAAAATATAAGTAATGATGTGCCATGGTGACGTCACGTGATCCTTCTTACACCAGGCGTTGTACCGCCGCCTGAATAGCCAGGATCTGGTGCTTGGGCTCAGTACCAGAAGATTTAGAAGATGCAGGGCGTGTAGGTGGCATCGTAGGACTTGAAGCAAAACTGAAGGTCACATGAACCACTCGTAAGTGATAAGCAACACACAGAGAGAAACATGAATAACTGAGCAATTCATTCATTCATTCATTCATTCATTTTCTGAACCACCTAATCCTAATCTGGGCCGCAGGAAGGCTGGCGCCCATACCAGCCGATTCTGGGTGAGGCCGGGGTGCACCCTGAACAGCACCTTTGCAGGTTTGTTTGTTTTACAGAGACCCACATGCCTACCCAAGTTGGTGCATGTACATAGAAATATGTACCAAGTATAAAACTCGGCGTCATGTGGTTGAGCTATGGCGTCACAAGGTTACTGTTTGGGACAAGCCGTGGTTGCTAAGTAACTGTTCCAAATGCTTATTCGTGTGCCAAATTTCATGTATTTTTGACATTAAGAACTACCTCTAAAATGGTTCTCTTGAGGGAAAACAAATCAGGCTCTTGGGCCTGAATGGATTGAAGCCTGATTAGTTTTTTGATGTTTTTGTCGCGGAACAGGAAACACGTTTGTTTGGAGGAAGCTCATGCAAAATTGAACAGAAATGTCCTTGGTGTGGAATTTATTCTGTATTTTTGGCTTGTTGTTCTTTTGAAGTTGTTGTAGCTGGAGAGTTGATGTCTGGTTCTGCCATGTTCTTCTCTCGTCACCTGACCGTGCTCCCAGAGCTTTGGATGGATGCTGTAACAATAGGGTAGAAAACAAAATGCACAGAGTAGATAACGAACCATGCGATGCAAACACACCCACATGTAGAAGCGGTTTTGCGATGGGCACTGAGGGACTTGTGGATCATTTTCTTGAGGTATAGAGTTCAGGGGCCATCATGGGGTCCCTTCCTCTCAAAACCATGCAGCCTGTGTGTGTGTGTGTGTGTGTGTGTGGATGTGTATGTGTGTGTGTGTGTGTGTGTGTGTGTGTGTGTGTGTTGAGCCGAGATCAACGAGTCACTGAAGTAAGTCAATATCTCTGAAGTGAAATGTGGCTGACTTTAGATGTAATGTACAGGTTTAGGTTGATACAGGTTCTCAGGGAGACTAGGCTTTGCAGGATGAAGTCCAGTATGATCGTCCTAGAGAAGTCCCAGCAGAACCATATCATTTTCATTTCATATTAAGTGTTTATTGACTTGTCACGGGTATTACAGCTTTTCGAACATTGTTGTGCTTTTAGAAAGAAAAGTCAGAAACTCTCATCATATCAAGGTCTGCTGTCCTCTGAACCGGACTGTGACTGTTATATAACTCCGAGGATTGAGGACCAGGCATCGGCACTAATCGTCTCCGAGTGGACATGAGAAGGGTAATGCAGGCTTGAAGAGGACGTGCCCTGTGATAGTCATGTCACTAAACTGAGGTTGACATGGCCGTCAGGCCAGTAATACATTCAGGCGGTCCTCCTCTCTGACTGTGGTGGGCTGACCAGTACTCTGGAATGCACACATCACCAGAGAACAAAGGTCTGTCCGTCCGTCCATCCATCCAAACAACCGTTCTGCTAGCTTACGGAACAGTTTGTGTTTGTTGTGGGATTCCCGCATGTAGAGTTGGGAGTTGGAGAAAGTGTACTTTTCCACTCCATTTATCTACCAGTCAATTCATAATTATTAGCATCTTTTAAATGCCTTGTTTTTTATTTACTTATCAACCCTCAAAAACATTCAGCATTCCATCCATCCAAATCAACCATTTATCCATCTATCCGAGCTGTCCATCTTTCCAAAGTAACCATTCATCTACTTTGTGTGTGTGTGTGTGTGTGTGTGTGTGTGTGTGTTACACTCTAGCATTCCTGACGTAACCGCGTCCTGAATGAGGGACCGTCGTGAGTTTGTTTTCTGAAGCACACTCTGATCCTTTGACTGATCGAAGGGTTAATGCAGAATAAACCGCTCAGTTCCTGTAAGGATGTTCTCTCAGGGTCTTCTTTTAGAATCTTAATGTCATCTTCTTTAATTGTCATGCTGAGCCTCTCTCGGTTGGAATGAGACTGAACTGGCACTGTTCTGTCTTTCTTTCATTTTTTCCTGTCTTTGTCTCCCCTCTTTCCTGAACTCACTCTAGGTTTCTCCACAGGAGGCACTCAGCACTTAGCTGGAACCCCCACCCCCTTCATTCTCTCTCTCTCTCTCTCTCTCTCTCTCTCTCTCTCTCTCTCTCTCGCTCTCTGTATATATGTATATGTGTATATCTTCTTCTTTTCCTTTCGGCTTTTCCCTTCAGGGGGTCGCCACAGCAAATGATCTGCCTCCATCTCACCCTATTCTCTGCATCTTCTTTTATTACACCAACTGCCTTCATGTCCTCCTTCACCACATCCATGAATCATATCTTTGGTCTTCCTCTAGGCCTTCTGCCTGGTAGTTCCAACCTCAGCATCCTACCACCAATATACTCACTATCCCGCCTCTGTACATGTCCAAACCATCGCAATCGAGCCTCTCTGACTTTGTCTCCAAAACGTCTTACATGTGCTGTCCCTCTGATGTGCTCATTCCTGATCCTATCCATCCTCGTTACTCCCAAAGAGAACCTCAACATTTTCATTTCTGCTACCGCCAGCTCTGCCTACTCTCTTTTCCCCAGGACCACTGTTTCTAAACCATACAACATCGCTGGCCTCAACACCATCTTGTACACTTTTCCTTTCATTCTTGCCGATACTCTCCTATCACACATCACACCGTACACTTTTCTCCAACAATTCCAACCAGCCTGAACACGCTTCTTCACCTCTTTTCCACACTCTCCATTGCTCTGGATTGTTGAGCCTAAGTGATTAAAATCCTCCCCCTTCCTTATCTCTGCTCCCTTTAATCTCACTGTTCCTGTTGGGTCCTTGTCATTCATACACATATATTCTGTCTTACTGAGGCTAACCTTCATTCCCCTCCTTTCCAGGGCATACCTCCACGTCCCTAGATTTTCCTGTACTTGTTCTCTGCTCTCACTGCAGATCACAATGTCATCTGCAAACATCATAATCCATGGAGATTCTTGTCTAACCTCGTCTGTCAGCCTGTCCATCACCATAGCAAACAAGAAGGGGCTCAGAGCTGACCCTTGATGCAGTCCCACCTCCACCTGGAACTCTTCTGTCACACTGACAGCACACCTCACCCCACTGTCTTACATCTCTTATACATGTCATGCACCACTCTAACGTACTTCTCTGCCACTCCAGTCTTCCTCATGCAATACCGCAGTGCCTCTCTCTCTCTCGGCACCCTGTCATATGCTTTCTCCAGATCCACAAAGGCACAATGCAGCTCCTTCTGACCTTCTCTGTACTTCTCTATTAACATCCTCATAGCAAACACTGTATCTGTGGTGCTCTTTCTTGGCATGAAACCAAACTGTTGTTCACGAATGCTGACCTCTGCCATTAGTCTAGCTTCCACTATTCTTTCCCATAACTTCATCGTATGGCTCATCAACTTTATCCCTCTGTAGTTGCCACAACTCTGCACGTCTCCATTGTTCTTAAAAATGGGCACCATCACACTTCTCCTCCATTTCTCTGGCATCCTCTCACTCTCTCAGACCCTGTTGAATGTTCTTGTCAGGAAATCTATTGCTACCTCCCCTAGACACTTCCATACCTCCACCGGTATATCATCAGGACCAACTGCCTTTCCATTCTTCATCCTCTTCAATCTGTATACAGACGCGCCCCAATTTACGTTCATCTGTTTTAAGTTTTTTCGATCTTACGTTTTTTTTTTGCGCGGGGGGGGGTGTTCGTTTTGCGTGCTCTGCTTGTGATACGTGACGTGCTTACGTATACACTGATGTAACACGCTGCTTACACATGACGCTGGGTCCATTGTTTACACGTGCCGTGTGTATGCCCAGTTCTCCACGTGTTTCCCTCATGTCAAGACATCGTCTCTGTTAGCTTAGTGTTTAGGGACTTTTGCAGCCCTTAACAAACATGGTGGGTCAAAAGCATAAGATCGGTAGTGATAGTAGAATTTCAAAAAAGTGGCAAGCCATCTCGTTGGACATGAAGATGGCTATAATCAAGAGAATTGATGATGGTGAGAAACATGTGGATGTAGCGCACCACTTCCAAATGGTTCCGTCTACCATCGGGACAATTTATAGGCAGAAGGATCGCATCAAGGATCATGTTAAAGGATCAGTGGTGATGCAGTCCATGGTGATCAGTAAGAAGTGTGGAAAGCTGATAGAAGAAACGGAGAAGCTGCTCACCATCTGGCTAGAAAATCAGTGGCAGCGGCCTATGCCTTTGTGCCTTATGCTCATCCAAGAAAAGGCACGATCTATTTTTGAATACCTTAAGGCCAAGGTAGGAGAAAGTGCCGTTAACAAGACGTTTAATGCTAGCCACGGCTGGTTTAACCGATTTAAGAAGAGGGCAAATTTGCATCATGTCACTGTAAGTGACGAAGCTGCATCTGCAGATAAGGAAGCCGCCGACCGTTTCCCGGAATTATTACAGGAAATAATTGAGATGGAGGGTTATTCACTGAAGCAATTTTTAATGCCGACGAGACTGCCCTTTTCTGGAAAAAAATGCCAGACAAAACGTACATTACCCGTGAGGAGAAAACGATTCCTGGCTTCAAAGCGGCTAAGGATAGGCTAACGCTAATGCTTGGGGGGAATGCGGATGGTAGTGACAAGCTAAAACCTTTGTTGGTGTACCGGGCAGCTAATCCTCGAGCCCTTAAAAACATTAGCAAGAGGTCTCTGCCAGTGATCTGGATGTGGAATTGTAAGGTATGGGTGATGTTGGCCATCTTTGAAGACTGGTTTTATCATCATTTTATCCCAGAAGTGAATTTGCATTGCCAGGAGAATAACCTTTCCTTCAAAATCCTTCTCGTTTTGGACAACGCCCCCGGACCCCCCCCCCCCCCCCCCCCACACACACACACACACTTGGATGACTTTCATCCCAACATTCAAGTTGTATACCTCCCACCTAATACTACGACTTCACTTCTGCAACCAATGGAGCAAGGTGTAATTGCCAACTTTAAAAAAATTACACCCGACGAACCTACAGAATGGCTCTAAAGGCTGTAGATAGCAACCCTGGGGTGACTTTGAGGGACTTCTGGATGTCATTTGACATCCTCAAGTGCATCAAGAACATCGATGCTGAATTGTAGGAGGTTTCCCAGGTCAACCTCAATGCGATGTGGAAGAATGTTTGCCCACAATTTGTCAACGATTGTCGGGGCTTTGACCAGTCTCATCAGCATAAGTGATCAGCTCAGCCTCGAGTTGGAGGAGGAGGACTTTGAACGGATGCTTGACTCCCGTGGTGAGGAGCTAACTAACGAAGATCTTATAGAGTTGGAGGCTCAGCTTCATGCGGAACAAGAAGAAGAAGAGGACGAGCCCATTCCAATGAAGACATTTAAGACCAAATTGTTGGCGGACGGGTTTTCTCTAATCGACCAGGCCCTTGCGTTGTTTGAGAGACAGGACCCAAACGTTGAGCGTCACACGAAGGTCACCAATAAAATATACGACAATACAATGCTATCGTTTAATTTATGATGAGAAGAAGAAGAAGACCGTCCAATCATCCTTGGATAGGTTTTTTCGGCCTCAACCCTAACCCCCATCAATCCGACCTCCAAAGCCGATGAACCTCAACTTTCAACATTTGAAACAGCCGAGTCTCAGCCCTCCACCTCTACTTTCTTCGATGATAGTGAAAGTGATGTCGACCATCCGCAAGCCCTTATGTGACTCAACCTCCTCCTTCACCTTCACCATCTCAGTTCAAGCACCACTGGAAATTTGAAATTTGATTACCGAAGTCAATTTGATTAAACTTGTGTATTTTAAGTTATTCTGCTTGAATTTAGTTCATTTGAAATTACGGTAATGTTGATATTTGTATTGGTTGATATGTATTTTGTAGTATGTTGATATTTGATATTTGTTGATATAATTATTTGATACAGTTTACAGTATGTTTGTTTGATTACTGATGTCAATTTGATTAAACTTGTCTATTTGAAGTTATTTTACTTGCATTTAATTCATTTGAAATTAATGGTGATATTATTTGATATATTTAATAGTATTTTACAATGTTATGTTTAAAATAATTGATTTATGGGTGTTTTATGAGACACTGTAATGGTATTTACGGATGTACTAGTGCAGTATGAGCGTCATATGTCACTCGTCATATGTCACTGTAACAACTTACGTTCACTTTCAACTTATTGTTCGACCCTCCGGAACCAATTAAAAACGTAAGTCGGGGAGCGTCTGTGTATATGTATATATATATATATATATATATATATATATATATATATATATACTAGTGTGTGTATATATATATATATATATGTATGTGTGTGTGTGTGTGTGTTCTCTATTGCTCCTTTTCTGCTATTTTTGACATGACATTCTTCGTATTCTGCCATCTTTCTTTCTTTTCCTTTTTCTGTCTTGCTGTCATTCGGTTTCTCCACACGATGCAGAGCTCCACTTACCTGCTCACCCGGCCTCTCTCTCTCTCTCACTTTCAGACCCCCTTTGTCAGTGGCTTTTCATGCTTTCTCCATGTTCTTGTCTGTCCTGTTCTTTTTATTTTAGTTGGTTGTTCTCGTACATATTCGTCAACACTTGTTTTTCCTCTCTTCTCCTTCTTTCCCTCTTCTTCATAGATTTATTTTTTTTCTGTTGTTGGTATTTTTTAATCATCTCACTCTTCCATCCTCCTATATACTATTTATCTATCTGTCTGTCCGTCTAGACTGGAATTTTCACAGGTAGATGGATGGATTGTAATAAATGGATATACTGTAATCATCATCCTCTTCTCCCGCTTAATCCAGGGTTGGGTTGAGGGAGCAGCAGCCTAAGCAATGAGGTGCAGACGTCACTCTCCACAGCCACTTCCTCCAGCTCTTCTGGGGGCCACCGAGATGTTCACAGACCAGCCAAGAGATATAATCCCTCCAGCCCGTTCTAGGTCGACCCTGGGGTCTCCTTTTGGTTGGATATGCCGGAAACACTACAGCAGGGCTGTTTTCAGGAGGCATTCTGTTTTTTCTCAATGTGGAGGAGCAGTGGTTGTACTCTATGCTCCTCCCAGATGTCTGAGCTTCAAATCCTTTCTCTAAGAGAGAGTCCCGCCACTTGGCGAAGGAAGCTCATTTCAGCCGCTTGTATCTGTGATCTTGTTCTTTTGGTCACTACAAAAAGCTCATGACCATAGGTGAGGGTTGGAACGTAGATTGACTGGTAAATTGAGAGCTTTGCCTTGAGGCTCAGCTCCTTCTTCACCATGACAGACCGGTCTGTCCATCTCCAGCTGCATCCTTCCATCACTCGCGAACAAGACCCCGAGATACATGAACTCCTCCACTTGTGGCGGGACTTCATTCCAGTCCAAGAGGGGGCATTCCACCCCTTTCTGGTTGAGAGCCACGATCAATAATAAATAAATAAATAATAAACTAAAATAATAGATTTTTAAATTGTCTTTGTGAGCAGTTTCTATGAAAACTGCACAATTTTGGTCTATTTTAGACCGGGGTTTGGATTGAAGCTGTGCAGAGGGAGTTTAGTTGGGGTTGCTTTAGGTTTAGCGTTTTGTTTTTGCTCTGATAAGCATTTTGTTTGTGGGTAGTATTCAGGTTTTGTTTGGATTTAGGACTTTGATTAAAGTTTTTATTTTGTTCACAGTTAGAATTTGAGGTTTAGTTGTGGTTAGGGTGGACGGTTGAAATGCAGAGGCAATAATGTCCCCTGTGGGATTAATACAGTATATCAAAATCAGTTTATGCAAATTAAAAAAATCATGCATGCAGTCAAATCTAATTTTAGATTGATATCACTTTGGGTGAGCGTCTGCATTTGACAACTTCTGAAGCATTTACACACACTGCTTTCTGCTAGTGTGTGTGTGTGTGTGTGTGTGTGTGTGTGTGTGTGTGTGTGTGTGTTTTGCGTCTTTTTTATGTTGAGAATACTGCTTGAGAGGAGATCTGAAAGTCCAGACTGTGGACTCTGTTCCAGCTTTATTAACCTGTTGGGATTCTCCTGCTGATCTGCTCTCCAGCACTTTGTCTGTCAGGAAGTATCACACAGTGAGGAAAAACAAACTCCTGAGATTATGAAGAATGGCCCGTGGCTGACGAAGCTTGCTTCAGGACTGAATAATTGAGGAAAGCCGCAAGAGGAGCAGCCATGGTCCAAAATCTATTATTTTCCATTTTAAATGTTAAAACTCAGCTTGGCTGGAATTAGCGGAACCTTGTGTGCGTCTTTGAATCCAATAACAGCAGGTATTGAAACTGACATAATCCACCAAGCACTTAAAAACAAAAGCATGTTATTAATCACAGAGGTAATTTAAACTCTCCTCCATGTACTCCGGCTGTTCTCAAACTCGGTCTGATGTTTTCCTGCGCTGCAGTTAGCACGTAGCAGAATGTTTGAGGAGATAATATTAGGTGTGTTCTTGTAATTTACATGAGAGGCTTTTATCTCTGTTATTGTTTTGTCTTTGTACTGAGTGTGAAGATTCAACATTTCTTAAATGAAAGTGTTGAGGTTAGACTTAGTTCGGTTTAACTTTGAGTTCGAGTTTCCATCTGATTTTCCAAAGTGTCTTGTCTGGTTTGGGGTTAGTGTTTTGTCTAGGTGGGTTAAATGTTATGTCTCTGTTGAGTTAAGTGTTTTGTTTGTGTTGGTATTAGTGTTTGTCTGGGCGGGTTAAGTGTTTTGTCTCTGTTGGGTTTAGTGTTTTGTCTGGGTTGGCATTAGTGTTTTATCTGGACGGTTTAGTGTTTTGTCTGGGCGGGGTGTGTTTTGTCTGGGTTGGGATTAGTGTTTTGTCTGTGTGGGTTGAGTGTTTTGTCTGGACGGGGATGTGTTTTGTCTGGATTGGAATTAGCGTTCTGTCTGGGTGGGTTAAGTGTTTTGGCTGGTTGGGATTAGTGTTTTATCTGGGTTGGGTTTAGTGTTTTGTCTGGGTGGGTTAAGTGTTTTGTCTGGGTAGGGATTAGATCTGACTGGCATCAGGTTTAACCAGTTAGTTATTAGTTAATCTCTGCTCTAATACACAGTCGTTTAGGTCAGGTGTGGCTCTCAAGTTACTCTGTATATCAAAGGGATCCATTCAGGCTATTCATCTAACTCACCAGCCATCTATCCATCCACACTTGTCTCTCTCTGTGTGTGTGTGTGTGTGTGTGTGTGTGTGTGTGTGTGTGTGTGTGTGTGTGTGTGTTTGTTTTCTGTTGTTCCTTTAGTCGTTATTTTTTTTTTTCTTTTTTGTCTAGATTTTCGGTTTACTTTTGGATAATAAACCTACGACTACATTTATACCGTAGTATTAATACATCAATTACTGAATGACCTCACTTTTTGTTGTTAGTTTTCCTCTTGTTAGCTTTTTAAACTCGAGAGCAAGTTTGATACATTTGGTCTAAAATTATAATTTGCTGATAAACCTGTTTTATTGCAGAGTGTAATCTATATGCTGAGAGTGCAGCACATGTCTATTTATTTATTTATTTTTCAGTGATGCTGATAATCTTGTTTAGGAGCGATGCCCTGAGGTGATCTGCTATTTTCACTCATATTTCCTTTAATAACTCTGACTGTTTTGTATGTTGTAGGATGTAGTTGTATTAAGTTGAACTTGTTGATGTTGTGCTCCGGGTGGATGAAAGTCTTGGTTCTGTAGTACTGAAGTCTTTGTGGTGTTTATGCCTCATTCAGACTCTTCACTTTCTGACCATTGTTCCTGAAGCAGTGATGATAATGGAGTGTGAGGAGGAGTCCGTGTTAAAGGCTTTAAGATTCACAGAGCTCAGACTCCATATGTATACAGTGTAGTGCAGAACATCATCACTTCTCCTCGATTACTCTGTGTGAAAGGCTGAATGGAGAGAGAGAGAGAGAGAGAGACAGAGAGAGAGGGAGAGACAGAGATTTCTGTAATCCCTCACCATATTTCCCATAATGCCAAGCGTGTTGTCCATATGTGATGATCCCCCGCAGTGCTGCTTACACACTCTTAACTGGATCTGGTTCCGTTCTGTGATGTCTCGGCTGAGATCTGAGCGCCTCATGCTCACAGATGGCTGGAGGTGTGTGAGGCACGGGGCAAAAAAAAAAATAAATAAAGGGAAAGAAGGTTGGGATGATGATGATTTATTTTGGATCAAGTTTCACAATGCTGAATTGTTTGCATCTAATATTAGTTATTGTGAGTAAGCTTTAAAGAAACAACTGTTAGCTCTCTCTCTCTCTCTCTCTCTCTCTCACTCTTTGTCTCATGTTTTCTTTCTGTCTCTCTCTAGCTTTCACTCACTCTCTGTCACTCACTCTCATTCCTTCTTTTTTCTCTTTCTCTGACTCACTTTCTCACTCTTTCTCTCTTTCTCACTTGCTCTCTTTCTAAATCTTTCTTTTTCACCCCCCCTCCCCCATTCTCTCTCTCTCACATACACACACATTTACTCTCTTTGTCTCTCCGTGTGTTTCAGATTTCCAGTGGGTTCAGGGGGACGTGTGTGAGGTGCAGCTGATGGTGTACAACCCCATGCCTTTTGAACTGCGTGTGGAGAACATGGTAACCCCAACTTCATTCTTTACATCTTTCCCAATTCCCTTCTTCCATATTTCTTAAATTCCTTCCTTTCATCTTTCCCGACTTCTTTTTTCCATCTTTCTGAATTTCCTTCTTACCAATATCATTCTTTTCTTCCTTTATGTTCTTCTTTCCGTCCTTCCTACAGTAGTTGCCTTATTTCCTTCCTTCATCATTTAAGCTTTCTATTCCTCCCTCCTGTCCTATTTCTGTCCTTCCTAACGTCTTCCCTTCATTCTTCACTCCTCTTCTTCCTTCTCGCCTCTTGTTAGACTCAGCAGTGTCTTTATTATCGCTAGTCCCGTCGGTCTGCCTTGGGCAGGTGTGTGCGGTTCTGCTTCCCTCCGTTTCTGTGCCAGCGCAGTGATGCGCTCCATCTGCTCCGCTCTCCTCTCTTCGTTTACTTGGCTGTGTTTCAGGTTTGAGAATGCAAGAAGCCATGATAGTTTGAGAGAGACAGGAGGAAAGGGAAACGTGAAGCAGGAACAGAGGAAGTGTGTGTGTGCGTGCGTGCGTGCGCGTGCGTGCGTGCGCGTGTGTGTGTGACAGCCGCAGGTGAAAGTCCATGTTTGGACAGCTTGTCTGAGAGATGCAGAGCGTGGAACTGTACATGAGCTAATTAACCTTTTCATAGCAGGAAGTAGATGAGCTACCTCCTTGAGTAACGTTGCTTAATCTGTATGGCGAACACGCAGGTGTGGGAACAGCACAGCGCGATGATCACATGCTTGATTCTTTTATTTGGACCAACAAAATACTGATCAAAGCACCAACACAATTTCCCATCATAATAAAGAGCCTGTTTTGCTGCACATGACGGTAATAACACTGGGCAGTAATGTTATTTTATATTAAGGGGATGTATGGGATCGTCTTTTCCAGACATAGAGGCGACCCGTGACACCTGACGCACAACATTACTTGGCTTGTTGTCTCAGTCACGCAATTTACAAACATCAAACAGAATTTAGGTGCATGTCCCAGATGACAGTAAATCACAGCGGTCACGTTGGTGTAAGTTCCTCACACTGTACTCATCACTGCACTGCATTCTCACAGATTCTCTGAAACCCCACCTAGCTCAGTATAAGCAACCACAGTCTGTGGGGGTGGGGGTGGGGTGAGCAAACCTCTGACCAGTTTTTTTTGTAGCTTTCCCAGAATTGCACCACACATGAGACGCGAGGTCGAGCCTCGGATGTTACTATTTCTATCAGTACACGGGACACTATTGTGCCTCCTTGGAGCAACTTTTTAGGTCAAGAGCTTGAGTATTTTGGACCGGCGACCACTTGTGGCCGGCAAAAGCAAACCATCAAGGCTAAAGACTTCGCCTAAATATTTTTCCTTCATTAGACACTTTGATGTACAGTGGAACCTCAACTTACGAAAGCCCCAACAGATGAAAAATCCAGGTTACGAAAAACATTTCCCTAAAATGTTTGTCTCTGGATACGAAACAAGTTCACGTCACGAAAGCACCATCTCAAAAATTCAAACAATGCACGAGTTACTCTACATTGACTATCTCCCAACATCCCGCTCTGCTGGCCTCCCATTGGCTAGGAGGAATGACGCAGCTCCCTCCCATTGGCTATTTCCAAACATCCCGCCCCGCTGGCCTCCCATTGGCTAGGAGGGATAACGCAGCTCCCTTGAGCAACAGCTTGTTTCATGAGTTTTTCGAGTATGCTCATTGCAACTTTATTTTTTGGCTCAGGCTTTTAACCTTGCATAAACATTTGTAAGATTATAACTCTGCTAAGAAGACATGGTCAACATGAAGTAAGTACCTTAAAAGGTATGCTTTTACCATTTTTAAAGGGTAGTATTGGGGTCTTGCAACGAATCAAGCCTTTTACATGTAAAATGCGGTTCAATTTACGAAAAGTCCAGGTTACGAAACCACTTCTGGAACAGATTAATTTTGTAAAATGAGGTACCACTTTATAAATTTGGCTCCATCTTTGTAATTTGTTTCCAAATGCTTCACACATTTATAAGAAAATAATACAGAAGCTGTGCTTGGCTTCACCCTCTCCTCTTTTCACCTTGGCCGGCCTAGTTAGGTAAACCAGCTCAGGTAGTGGACCTGAGTGAGCCAATAGGCTAATAATGATCTATTTTTGATGTGAACAGAGACACGCGTAGCATTATACATTTGTTTTAGTTTTTTTTTTTAATTAATTAATTTATTTTTTGGTTACCTGTTAGCTCAGCTAAGTTCAATATAAATTTAAAAAAAATCATTGAGTTGTGTTGCTCATGCTCTTCGTGCAAGTATACTGCACGATTCCAGGCGAAGTGGGCGTCGTTTACAGCACTGCAGTATTTCGTGTGAATGGACATTACTGGGTGCTATGCATATTATAAACTCAGATTGGTGTACAACTTGATGCATAAAGCCCCAGGCTACACGCCTCAAGTAGCCTTGAGATAGCCCTGGGTTGCCCTGGCACGTCAGCGAGACAGCCGCTATTGTTGGTCAACTCGTCCAGAAGGTGGTTGGTTCTGTATATCCACTTGATATCAGGAACTTTCAGCTTCTCCAGTTTTCTATTTATAAATGCTACGCTGCTTGTAGTGTGCACATTGATACGCCTCCACATTCTCAACACCTGCACAGTCTCATTCAGATTATGTAAATCTTTGAGGAGATACGATGGAGGTAAACCAGATGTTTTATTTTGGTAAAAGGTCATTTCTTCAGGTGCTTATTTATTCCTCAGCTGCTCATCACACTCTCCCCAACGCTGAAACAGCAAGTTCAAGCCCAAAATGGACTCTGATGGCGCTCCCTGAGAGTCTAAATGAGGGCTGTGGTTCCGCTCGGCTTTGTACCGTCTGGTGCAGTTGATGGAAGAATGCGAACTTGTCATGTATCAAAGTGAGAAGGAACCAGTGGGTGTGTCCCAGGCTGCTTGGCGTGATCTCCTGACTGGATCAAACATTACGGAATAGGTTCCAGATATCTGGAGGGGGAACAAGATCGAAATGTTTACTATCCCTCCATCCACTCAGTTACTCTTGCATCCACCATCCCTCCATCCACTCATTTACTCTTTCATCCACCATCCCTTCATCCACTCAATTACCCTTCTATCCACTATCCTTCCATCCACTCAATTACTCTTCTATCCACCATCCCTCCATCCACTCAATTACTCCTCCATCCACCATCCCAATCCACTCAATTACCCTTCCATTCACTGTCCCTCCACCCACTCAATTACCCTTCTATCCACCATCCCTCCATCTACTCAATTACCCTTCTATCCACCATCCCTCCATCCACTCAATTACTCTTCCATCCCAATCCACTCAATTACCCTTCCATTCACTGTCCCTCCATCTACTCAATTAGCCTTCATTCAGCGTCGCTCCATCCACTCAATTGCCCTTCTATCCACCATCCCTCCATCCACTCAATTACTCTTCCATCCACCGTCCCTCCATCTACTCAATTACCCTTCTATCCACCATCCCTCCATCCACTCAATTACTCTTCTATCCACCGTCCCTCCATCCACTCATTTACTCTTCCATCCACCGTCCCTCCATCCACACTCAATTACTCTTCTATCCACCGTCCTTCCATTCACTCAATTACTCTTCCATCCTTCCATCCACCATCCCTTCATCCACACTCAATTACTCTTCCATCCACCGTCCCTCCATCCACTCAATTATTCTTCTATTCACCGTCCCTCCATCCACTCAGTTATTCTTCCATCCACCATCCCAATCCACTCAATTACTCTTTCATCCACCATCCCTCCATCCACTCAATTACTCTCTATCCAACATCCCTCCATCCACTCAATTACTTTTCCATCCACCATCCCTCCATACACTCATTTACTCTTCCATCCACCATCCTTCCATCCACTCATTTACTCTTCCATCCACTCATTTACTCTTCCATCCACCATTCCTCCATCCACTCGATTACTTTTCCATCCACCAACCGTCCATTCAATCAGTTACTTTTCATCCACCGTCCCTCCATCCACACTCAATTACTCTTCTATCCACCGTCCTTCCATCCACTCAATTACTCTTCCATCCTTCCATCCACCATCCCTTCATCCACTCAATTACTCTTCCATCCACCGTCCCTCCATCCACACTCAATTACTTCTTCCACCCACCGTCCCTCCATCCACACTCAATTACTCTTCCACCCACCGTCCCTCCATCCACACTCAATTACTCTTCCATCCACCGTCCCTCCATCCACTCAATTATTCTTCTATTCACCGTCCCTCCATCCACTCAGTTATTCTTCCATCCCAATCCACTCAATTACTCTTTCATCCACCATCCCTCCATCCACTCAATTACTCTCTATCCAACATCCCTCCATCCACTCAATTACTTTTCCATCCACCATCCCTCCATACACTCATTTACTCTTCCATCCACCATCCTTCCATCCACTCATTTACTCTTCCATCCACCATCCTTCCATCCACTCATTTACTCTTTCATCCACCATCCCTTCATCCACTCAATTACCCTTCTATCCACTATCCTTCCATCCACTCAATTACTCTTCCATCCACCATCTCTCCATCCACACTTAATTACTCTGCCATCCACCGTCCCTCTATCCACGCAATTACTTTTCTATCCACTGTCTTTCCATCCACTCAATTACTCTTCTATCCACCATCCCAATCCACTCAATTACCCTTCCATTCACCGTCCCTCCATCCACTCAATTACCCTTCTATCCACCGTCCCTCCATCTACTCAATTACCCTTCTATCCACCATCCCTCCATCCACTCAATTACTCTTCCATCCCAATCCACTCAATTACCCTTCCATTCACTGTCCCTCCATCTACTCAATTACCCTTCCATTCACCGTCGCTCCATCCACTCAATTACCCTTCTATCCACCATGCCTCCATCGACTCAATTACCCTTCTATCCACCATCCCTCCATCCACTCAATTACTCTTCTATCCACCATCCCTCCATCCACTCAATTACTCTTCTATCCACCGTCCCTCCATCCACTCAATTATCCTTCTATCCACCATCTCTCCATCCACTCAATTACTCTTCCATCCACCGTCCTTCCATCCACTCATTTACTCTTCCATCCTTCCATCCACCATCCCTTCATCCACTCAATTACTCTTCCATCCACCATCCCTCCATCCACCGTCCTTCCATCCACTCAATTACTCTTCCATCCTTCCATCCACCATCCCTTCATCCACTCAATTACTCTTCCACCCACCGTCCCTCCATCCACACTCAATTAAACTAAAACTAACTAAACTAATTCTTTATTGTCAAAGTACTTTTACATACATTGAAATTTGGTTTGTGCTCTGGGCACCTGTCGCCACTGTGCAGCGCCAGTTATTGTGTTGTTCTATCCTTTGATGCTGAGCGCCAAGCAGGAAGCAACAACTGCCAAATTTTAACGTCTTATGGTATGACGTGGCCAGATTCGAACTCCGACCTTCCGGAGGATAAAGTGGACGCTCTACCAACTGAGCTAAATCCCCGGTTTTTCCAATTACTCTTCCATCCACCGTCCCTCCATCCACTCAATTATTCTTCTATTCACCGTCCCTCCATCCACTCAGTTATTCTTCCATCCACCATCCCAATCCACTCAATTACTCTTTCATCCACCATCCCTCCATCCACTCAATTACTCTCTATCCAACATCCCTCCATCCACTCAATTACTTTTCCATCCACCATCCCTCCATACACTCAGTTACTCTTCCATCCACCATCCTTCCATCCACTCATTTACTCTTCCATCCACCATCCTTCCATCCATTCATTTACTCTTCCATCCACCATTCCTCCATCCACTCGATTACTTTTCCATCCACCAACCGTCCATTCAATCAGTTACTTTTCCATCCACCATCCCTCCATCTATTCAGTTACTCTTCTATCCACCATCCCTCCATCCTCTACTTTTTTATTCACTTTAACTTATTCCATTATCCCTCCGTCCTCTACTCCTTCATTCACTTTAACTTATACCACAATTGCTTCATCCTCTATTTTTCCATCCCCTCACTTAATCCGCCATCCCTCAATCCACTTTGCCTTCATCCTTCACTGCTCCCTCCATTATTCCTCCTCCTTCTTCTCCTCCTCCTTTTCATTTGTTCTCTTCATGGGCCGATGTGAACAGCTGCTTTTTTCCTTCTTCCGCTGTTGAGAACACCAGCAATTTTTTGTGGGAAATGAAGTGTGCGTGCTGGAAGTGATTTCATCTCACACTGATCACAGAGCGATTACGATGATTGATTATCTGAGCAAAGAGGAGGAGGAGGAGGAGGAAGAATTGGAAGAGGAGGAAAATTCCTCAAGTTTTTTTAATCGTGTTTTATCCCCGTTGTTTCTTTTTACTCCACTTCTTATAACTTTCGTGCACATCATGCAGAATCTTCTCACCGCGTTTCTCTATTTTTATTTTTAATCTTTTAAAGGTACTTTTTAAATTGATTTATTTTTGTTGTATTTTTAATTTACTTCACATTTTATAATTTTTGTTTTCTTTTTAATTTCCTTCTGTAAACATGTAGATCTTTTAATTTGTGCATAAGCAGATTGCTACATAAACAGTCTGCATATTACAGGAGGCCACACCCACACACATCATGTCAGTGATCTGTTAAAACCTTGTAAATTATACAGAATTGTTTTGTAAAGCTTGTTGATTTTCTGGTCTCGTTTACTTGATGTGTGTTTCAGGGTTTGTTGACGTCCGGCGTGGAATTTGAGTCTCTGCCTGCCGCTCTGTCTCTCCCCGCTGAGTCTGGTCTCTACCCGGTCACTCTGGTGGGAGTCCCGCGCACTGCTGGCACCATCACGGTTAGCGGTGAGCAAAACAACATGTTCATACACACTGTCGTCTGACCCGATGAGCTGCGTCACTGTAATCGGCGCCATCCTTAACCTCCTGAACACATCTGGAAATCCACAGCTTTACTGGGTGTGCAGCTGAGCTTTACATCACCTTTCCTTTTATTTAAGTGTGTTTAGATCACTCTTTGTGTGTGTGTGTGTGTGTGTGTGTGTTTTACAGGGTACCACACATCAGTGTTTGGTGTGAGCAGTGATTGTCTCTTGGACAGTTTGGTTGGTGTGAAGTCCAGCGGTTGTGTGGTGGAGGTAATACCATCACTGCCCCGCCTCCAGCTCACAACCTCCCTACCACGGTACGTCTGAGCTCCTTTTACCTTGTTCTTCTTTCACCTCCTCTTCTCCTTTCTCACGCTCTTCTTGTCTCACCTCCTTTCTTCCTCTCTCACTATGTCCTTGTTTCACCTGCTTCCTCATCACTTACAGTGTTCTTCGATCATCTTTTCTCTTCCTGTCTCACCTCTATTTGTCTGATCTTCACTTCTCTCACCTGCCCTCCTCTTGTCTCACCTTTATTTGTCTTACCTGCTCTAATCCTCTCACCTTTCGTTGTCACACCCGTTCTCCTCCCATCTCACCTTTACTTGTCTCACCCCCTGTCCTTCTGTCTTACCTTCAACTTCTTTCATTTTCTCACCTCCTGTCTCACTGTAGTGTCTTAGAATGAACTACATTTTATTTAGTTTTCCTGATTTTATAAAATGAAACATAGAAAGCTGTATGCTGTGCTGTAGGACGTTTACTGAATGAAATGAAATTCCAGAATGAGGGACTTTGTCCCTCACCACACGTTTCTTTATGTAAAGAGTCTGACACTTTAATGGCTTTGTTCCTCTGCACTCTCTGTCTCTGTCTCTCTCTGTCGCTCTCTCTCTCTCTCTCTCTCTCTCTGTCTGTCTGCATGTGTGTGGAGAGGGAGGCGTGTTTAAGGGTGAATAATTAAAGCCGTACACCTTCACCTCTTAGGAAACTTTTAACACAACATAGGAAGTTGTTCAGTTTGATGATGATGATGAGCTTGTTTTTGCTGTACTTAAAAAGATAAAAAGTTCCTGTATTTTGATTGGCTGATGTTATGGACGGGAACTAGTGTTTGAGCGTCAGTGTGAAGTCATTCTCAGACTTGTCGATTATAAATATTAATATTAAATTAGATTTATATTAATTTTAATGCCATTCGTTCATTTTTAATGCTTCACGTCTGAGTGAAGGGGACATTGGTGAGGGACAGAATGTTTGAGGACAGAAGTGTGTGTGTGTGTGCGCGTGTGTGTGTGTGTGTGTGTGTGTGTGTGTGTGTGTGTGTGTGCAGGTCTGCGCATATGGGTGCTGAGGATCTGTCCAGCAGTGTGTCTCTCCAGCTGTTTAATGGAGAAACTCAGCAGCTCACCATCACACTAGAGAACATCGGGTCGGACACTTTAAACACACTGGAGCTGTCGTCTAGGACACTCACTACTAAAGGTACACACACACACACACACACACACGCTCTCTCTCTCTCTCTCTCTCTCTCTCTCTCTCTCTCACGCACACACACACGGATACAGATGTGGACTCTTTGAAGTTGCCTTGGAAACGAGACTAAGTACGGCAAAGGTGACAGAGTGCTTTGGCTGGGGTCACTATTCTGTCTCTGTGTGTGTGTGTGTGTGTGTGTGTGTGTGTGTGTGCTTTGATCTGAAGATCAGCAACTGGTCTGTACTTGTTCAACTTGTTAATGAGTTGATCTTCTTCCAATAAATTGCAGCCCACTGAAATAAAGAGAAAAACACGAGCGTGTCTTTATGATTATATTATTATTAATTTTACTGAAAGGATATTAGTAACTTGAAGGAATATGTCTGATTTGGTGCTAAATGTGTTTTTTTTTTTTTTTTTAATCTAGCTTTGATTAGTTACTATGGTAACCAGCAATAAAATAAGGACGGTCCACATGAACCAGTAACATTTAGATCTCTTGGATCTCAGTGGTAGTGAAACTAAAACTCTCAGAAATATGATTTTTAAGATTTATTTAATCAATAAAATTAGAAATTGTTTTTAGACTTTTGAGTTACATTTAAAACAGGGGATCAGATCCTCAAGTCAAATTACATGACGTGAACTGTTCTAAAGTGCAGTAAAGTGAATAAGCTATTGAAGGGCATTATGGTAGCAGAGTGAACTGCTGTTCTCTCAGCTGACTCCTCCCATCATCAAGATCCTGAAATTTCAGGGACAACTCTTTGATCTCTCCTTTGGTCATTACATGAAGTCTTAGGGTAACCACAGGCGAAAGCATTTGCATTTTCCTGCATCATTGCAGTAAAACAGCACAAAGGCCTATGGAGTAAAAATATTTTGGTGTATATAGTGTAAATACATCTATAATGTAGCGTCTATAGTACGAATTAAAAGTTTATAGAACTTGAGGCAGACATTGGGGAAGTATAAAAATTGGATATAATGCCGTAGTGGTGCAGACTTGCCGTCTGGTGCAGAGATGAACAAAACTGCGGTTTAAACCTCCCTGTGCAGATTAAGAGTTAAAAAGTCTGTTGGCCTTGGGGAGGAACGATCTGACTCGGTCAGTGGAGCAGGGCAATGACAGCAGCCTGGTGCTGATGCTGTTTTCCCTGTGCAGTGATGACAGTGCGCTGTGGATGCAGTGAATTGTTTATAATCAACATTTGTGGCGCGCTCCGTTGCGCATGCCACCGAAGACGCCTGAGCTTTTGACACTGGGCACGGCTCGTCCTGACCTCCAATCTGTCAAGCAGGCAAGTGCGCTTTGAACACTTGTTTAGTACTCAACATTCACCTGTTTGCTTGAGGGATTGGAGGTCTGGATGAGCTGCGTTTTGCCCACATTATCTCCTGCTTGGCCTTTTAAGAAGCTGGTGCTACTGGCAGCGCAAACAACTGCCATATGTAACACTCGCACTGCACTGCCAGGAATCATGCTTCACGACTTTTGCAGTTGTAAAGTCGATCAGATGTAACTTGCATAGGTTGTAAGGACGACTCACTGTATTCATTATGTTTATATTATGTTCAGAAAGGCCACCTGATTTATCTGAGAGCCAGATGCAGTCACCAAAAGAGCCACATCTGGCTCGTGAGCCATAGGTTCCCGACCCCTGGTGTAATGGCATGTCGTGTTTTTATCTTTTCCAACTTTGCCCATGCTGCTCCACTCCTATGATCTCTTTCAGCTGGCTTCCTGTAGCTGTTCGCTTTAGATTCAAATCATTACTTCTAGCCTACAAAGATGAAAATGGATCTGCACCCTCCCACCTCAAAACACATATTACACCCTGCACTGGATTGTATTCTCTCTGATCTTCTGGTTCCTTCTTCTGTCCGGTGTTAAAGAAGACATGCATCTACACTCTTCTCTGTTCTGGCACTAAAATGGCTGAGTCAACTTCCTCTAGCTGTCCGGACAGCTGAATCCTCAAACAACACACTAGACAACACCTACCCACTCAACCTTAACTGATGGTTTACTTTGTCTATGGTTTTCTGAACCAGTACATTTACAGCATTTAGCAGACGCACTTATCCAGTGACTTATAGTTATATATATTTTTTATGTTTAATTGAATCACTCAACAGCACAAGAGAGGAGATAGTGGGAATTTAACTGCTGATCTTTGACATTGACTGATAGTGCCTTTAAATCACTTCTGTAGGTTGCTCTGAATAAGGGTGTATGTCAAATACTGAAAAAAAAAGAAAAAATTAAATACAGCACAGATAGAAGGTTCCGTGTTCAAGTACCGGGCATAGCGAGAACATTTCTGTACGAAGCTGGCATGTTTCCCCTGTGCTTGCCGTCCAAAGACGTTCACATTATGCTAATTGGCTGTTTAAAATTTCCCCTAGGTGTAAGTGTGAGTGTGGATTGGTGAGCTGTCCAGGATGTACCCCTTCCACCTTCGCTCATGTGACCCAAGTACCAATAAATAGTTCAACAAATGAAGGCATGAATGAATAAATAGTAAGAATAAAGTACTCTGTTTTCCTTCCACAGTCCAAAAACATGCACATTAAGCTAAGTGGCTGTTTGAATTTGTCTCAAGGAAGAATTATATTTGTGTGTATTGGCCCTGTGATGGTCGGGGGGCTGTTCGGGGTGTACAGTGCCTTTTCCCAGTAAAGAGAGTAAAGTTAGATAATATCATATGAAGTAAGAAAGATATGTGAGATGCAGTTACAGGTGGTTCAGTGGAACTCACTGCTGCCTGGTTTAATGTAGTGAACACGGACTAATGAAGTGATAAGCAGTGAAATCACGCAGTAATGTTAAATATCAGCACGCTCGCTTGTGCGCTATATAAATCCGATCAGAGAAAACAAATCACCTACTGCATTAACTAAATTCATTTAAAGTATAAAGAATCAGTGTGAGTGTGTATAGAGTTCTTCTTCTTTTTCTTTCGGCTGTTCCCTTCAGGAGTCGCCACAGCAAATGATC
Source organism: Plotosus lineatus (assembly GCA_024760905.1). NCBI lineage: Eukaryota > Metazoa > Chordata > Actinopteri > Siluriformes > Plotosidae > Plotosus > Plotosus lineatus. The sequence goes on from CM045742.1 coordinate 43,606,002, forward strand.
TGCCTCCATCTCTCCCTATCCTCTGCATCTTCTACTCTTACTCCAACGACCTTCATGTCCGCCTTTACCACATCCATAAATCTTCTCTTTGGTCTTCCTCTGGGCCTTCTGCCTGGTAGTTCTAACCTCAGCATCCTACTACCAATATACTCACTATCCCTCCTCTCTGGACATGTCCAAACCATCTCAATCTAGCCTCTCTGACTTTGTCTCCAAAACATCTAACATGTGCTGTCCCTCTGATGTACTGGTTTCTGATCCTATCCATCCTCGTTACTCCCAAAGAGAACCTCAACATTTTCATCTCTGCTACCTCCAACTCTGACTCCTGTCTTTTCCCCAGGCCCACTGTCTCTAAACCATACAACATCGCTGGCCTCATCACCGTCTTGTACACTTTTCCCTTCATTCTTGCCGATACTCTCCGATCACAAATCACACCGGACACTTTTCTCCATCCATTCCAACCTGCCTGCACACGCTTCTTCACCTCTTTTCCACACTCTCCATTGCTCTGGATTGTTGAGCCGAAGTACTTAAAATACTCCACCTTCTTTATCTCTGCCCCCTGTAACCTCACCGTTCCTCTTGGGTTCTTGTCGTTAACACACATGTATTCTGTCTTACTGAGACTAACCTTCATTCCCCTCCTTTCCAGGGCATACCTCCACCTCTCTAGATTTTCCTCCACTTGTTCTCTGCTCTCACTACAGATCACGATGTCATCTGCAAACATCATAGTCCATGGAGATTCTTGTCTAACCTCGTCTGTCAGCCTGTCCATCACCATAGCAAACAAGAAGGGGCTGAGAGCTGACCCTTGATGCAGTCCCACCTCCACCTTGAACTCTTCTGTCACACCGACAGCACACCTCACCACTGTCTTACATCTCTCATACATGTCCTGCACCACTCTAACATACTTCTCTGCCACTCCAGACTTCCTCATACAATACCACAGTTCTTCTCTCGGCACCCTGTCATATGCTTTCTCCAGATCCACAAAGGCACAATGCAGCTCCTTCTGACCTTCTCTGTACTTCTCTATTAACATCCTCAAAGCAAACACTGCATCTGTGGTGCTCTTTCTTGGCATGAAACCAAACTGTTGTTCACAAATGCTGACCTCTGCCCTTAGTCTAGCTTCCACTATTCTTTCCCATAACTTCATTGTATGGCTCATCAACTTTATCCCTCTGTAGTTGCCACAACTCTGTACATCTCCCTTGTTCTTAAAAATGGGCACAAGCACACTTCTCCTCCATTCCTCCGGCATGTGCTCACTTTCTAAGACCTTGTTGAATATTCTTGTCAGAAAATCTACTGCAACCTCCCCTGGACACTTCCATACCTCAACTGGTATGTCATCAGGGCCAACTGCCTTTCCACTCTTCATCCTCTTCAATGCCCTCCTCACTTCTCCCTTACTAATCTTTGCTACTTCCTGGTCCTCAACGGTCACCCCTTCTACTCTTTTTTCTCTCTCATTTTCCTCATTCATCAGCTCTTCAAAGTACTCTTTCCATCTTCCCAGCACACTTCTGTCATCAGTCAATACATTCCCCTCTCTGTCCTTTATCACTCGAACTTGCTGCACGTCTTTCCCATCTCTATTTCTCTGCTGTGCTAACCTGTATAAATCATTTTCTCCCTCCTTACTGTCCAGCCTATCATACAAGACATCATACGCCCTCTGTTTGGCCTTTGACACCGCTAGCTTCGCCTTACGTTGTGTCTCCCTGTACTCCAGTTTACTCTCTTCGGTCCTCTCTGTGTCCCACTTCTTCTTTGATAACCTCTTCCTTTGTACACACTCTTGCACTTCCTCATTCCACCACCAAGTTTCATTATTTACTTTCCTTCTAGAGGACACACCAAGTACTCTCCTACCGGTCTCCCTGATCACATTGGCTGTGGTTGTCCATTCATCTGGAAGCACTTCCTGACCACCCAAAGCCTGTTTGAACTCCTCCTTGAAGACAACATGACACTCTTCCTTTTTCAGCTTCCACCACTTTGTCTTCTGCTCTGCCTTTGCCTTTTTCACCTTTCTCACCATCAGAGTCATCCTGCACACCACCATCCTATGCTGTTTGGCAACACTCTCACCCACTACTACTTTGCAGTCACTGACTTCCTACAAATTACATCGCCTACACAAGATGTAGTCTACCTGTGTGCTCTTACCTCCGCTTTCATAAGTCACCCTATGCTCCTGTTTCTTCTTGAAGAAAGTATTCACCATAGCCAACATTCCCTCTAAGCTGCGCAACTGCGCAATGGCGCACCGCTCGAACACTCTCAGCGCACAAGAAAACCGATCCAGCGCAGTGAACACGCTGCAGATTAATTACATACATGGTATAGAACTTTTAGTGAGTGACAGGTGTCCAGTCAATCACACGATGCGATGCAATCACGCTATGCAGCCAATCACGACACCGTCACGTGCTGCGCTCATACACGCTCCATAACAATAATAACAGTGCTGCTGAGTAAAGTGATGCTAATGCTAACCCCGTTATCATGACGAAACGAGTGGCCAGGGAATATGATACATCGACTCCCCAAACCAAAGCAAAAAAAGAACTTTGCAAAGTCTGTGAGTACAGCAGAAAGCTGGCGAAGCAAAAACTATACCTTTAATTTGTGAATCAATGAGAGAGGGCAGAATGAAACTATGTGTGAGGTTAAAAATGCACCCTGGCACACCCTGATAGTAGATGAGAGCCAGACATGACAGGACACAAAATGCTCGTCATATATTTCAAATTCAGGGAAGAAAATGATGTTGAATGATGAAAAGATGATGAAAAGAATGATGAATGATGATGAAAAGATGAAAAGAATAAAATGATGAAAAAAATAGTGGAAACTAGACTAAGGGCAGAAGTCAGCATTTGTGAACGACAGTTTGGTTTCATGCCAAGAAAGAGCACCACAGATGCAGTGTTTGCCTTGAGGATGTTAATGGAGAAGTACAGAGAAGGTCATAGGGAGCTGCATTGTGCCTTTGTGGATCTGGAGAAAGCATATGACAGGGTGCCGAGAGAAGAACTGTGGTATTGCATGAGGAAGTCTGGAGTGGCAGAGAAGTATGTTAGAGTGGTGCAGGACATGTATGAGAGATGTAAGACAGTGGTGAGGTGTGCTGTCGGTGTGACAGAAGAGTTCAAGGTGGAGGTCGGACTGCACCAAGGGTCAGCTCTCAGCCCCTTCTTGTTTGCTATGGTGATGGACAGGCTGACAGACGAGGTTAGACAAGATTCCCCATGGACTATGATGTTTGCAGATGACATTGTGATCTGTAGTGAGAGCAGAGAACAAGTGCAGGAAAACCTAGAGAGGTGGAGGTATGGCCTAGAAAGGAGGGGAATGAAGATTAGCCTCAGTAAGACAGAATACATGTGCATGAATGACAAGGACCCAAGAGGAACGGTGAGATTACAGGGAGCAGAGATAAGAAAGGTGGAGGATTTTAAGTACTTAGGCTCAACAATCCAGAGCAATGGAGAGTGTGGAAAAGTGGTCAAGAAGCGTGTGCAGGCAGGTTGGAATAGTTGGAGAAAAGTGTCCGGTGTGATGTGTGATAGGAGGGTATCGGCAAAAATGAAAGGAAAAGTGTACAAGACGGTGTTGAGGCCAACAATGTTGTATGGTTTAGAAACAGTGGCCCTGGGGAAAAGACAGGAGGCAGAGCTGGAGGTAGCAGAGATGAAAATGTTGAGGTTCTCTTTGGGAGTAACGAGGATGGATAGGATTAGGAATGAGCACATCAGAGGGACAGCACATGTAAGTCGTTTCGAGACAAAGTCAGAGAGGCTAGATTGAGATGGTTTGGACATGTACAGAGGAGGGATAGTGAGTATATTGGTAATAGGATGCTGAGGCTGGAACTACCAGGCAGAAGGCCTAGGGGAAGACCCAAGCGACGATTCATGGATGTGGTGAAGGAGGACATGAAGGTCGTTGGTGTAAGAGAAGAAGATGCAAAGGATAGGGTGAGATGGAGGCAGATGATTCGCTGTGGCGACCCCTGAAGGGAAAAGCCAAAAGGAAAAGAAGAAGAAGAAGGGAAGAAAATGATGTCATCTATAAAACTGTGTTTAATAAGCCATGAAACTTTCAATGATCCCAGGTGTGATACTGGGGTGTGGCCACAGCGAGCACTTGTGATGTTGCTCACAGTGGGCCTCAGTGTGCTCAGGGAGGTTGTCTGTATGCCCAGACAGAGGAAAAATTACAGGGAACATTGACCACAGCCATTTCCATCCTTTTTGCAAAATCGATCAACATCTGCCCTTCTGTGTTCCTGTCCTGGATACCAAACCTGCCCATCACTTCCTCGTCCCCTCTGTTGCCTGCACCAACATGTCCATTGAAGTCTGCACCAATGACCACTCTTTCACCTCTGGGGGTACGCTGCATCACTTCATCTAAGTCACTCCAGAATCTCTCCTTCTCTTTTTGCTTACATCCTGCCTGTGGGGCATAAGCACTAACAACATTGACCATCACGCCTTCAATTTCTAACTTGAGACTCATCACTCTGTCTGACACTCTTTTCACTTCTAGAACATTCCTGACAAACCCCTCCTTCAAGATGACTCCAACTCCATTTCTCTTCCCATCCACACCATGATCAAACAGCTTAAACCCTGCTCCTAAGCTTTTAGCTTTGCTACCTTTCCACCTGGTCTCCTGAACACACAGTATGTCCACCTTCCTCCTCTGCATCATGTCAGCCAGCTCTCTACCTTTTCTTTGCATAGTTCCAACATTCAAAGTCCCTACTCTCAGTCCTAGGCTCACGCCTTTCCTCTTCTCTCTCTGCCTACGGACACGCCTCCCGCCTCTCCTTCTTCGATGTCTTCGACCAACAGTAGTCCAATTTCCATTAGCACCCTGTTGGTTGACAGCACTGATGGCGGTCGTTAACCCGGGCCTCGACCGATCCGGTATCAGTTTTGTTTTGACCATTTGCATTTTTAACGTGGCAGAAATTTTACGCCGGATGCCCTTCCTGTCGCAACCCTCTGCATTTATCCGGGCTTGGGACCGGCATAAGGGGGAGAGACACTGGTTAGTGTCCCCCATGCCTCATTGCTGCATTCACTGTAGATCACAATGTCATATGCTTTCTCCAGATCCACAAAGGCACAATGCAGCTCCTTCTGACCTTCTCTGTACTTCTCTATTAACATCCTCAAAGCAAACACTGCATTTGTGGTGCTCTTTCTTGGCATGAAACCAAACTGTTGTTCACAAATGCTGACCTCTGCCATTAGTCCAGCTTCCACTATTCTTTCCCATAACTTCATTGTATGGCTCATCAACTTTATCCCTCTGTAGTTGCCACAACTCTGTACATCTCCCTTGTTCTTAAAAATGGGCACAAGCACACTTCTCCTCCATTCCTCCGGCATGTGCTCACTTTCTAAGACCTTGTTGAATATTCTTGTCAGAAAATCTACTGCAACCTCCCCTAGACACTTACATACCTCAACTGGTATGTCATCAGGGTCAACTGCCTTTCCACTCTTCATCCTCTTCAATGCCCTCCTCACTTCTCCCTTACTAATCTTTGCTACTTCCTGGTCCTCAACGGTTACCCCTTCTACTCTTTTTTCTCTCTCATTTTCCTCATTCATCAGCTCTTCAAAGTACTCTTTCCACCAGCACACTTCTGTCATCAGTCAATACATTCCCCTCTCTGTCCTTTATCACTCTAACTTGCTGCACGTCTTTCCCATCTCAATTTCTCTGCTGTGCTAACCTGTATAAATCATTTTCTCCCTCCTTACTGTCCAGCCTATCATACAAGTCATCATACGCCCTCTGTTTGGACTTTGACACCGCTACCTTCGCCTGACGCTGTGTCTCCCTATACTCCTGTTTACTCTCTTCAGTCCTCCCTGTGTCCCACTTCTTCTTAGCTAACCTCTTCTTTTGTACACACTCCTGCACTTCCTCATTCCACCACCAAGTTTCCTTATCTACTTTCGTTCCAGAGGACACACCAAGTACTCTCCTTCCGGTCTCCCTGATCACATTGGCTGTGATTGTCCAGTCATCTGGAAGCACTTCCTGACTACCCAACTCCTCCTTGAAGACAACACGACACTCTTCCTTTTTCAGCTTCCACCACTTTGTCTTCTGCTCTGCCTTTGCCTTTCTCACCTTTCTCACCATCAGCATCATCCTGCACACCACCATCCTATGCTTTTTGACAACACTCTCACCCACTACTACTTTGCAGTCACTGACTTCCTTCAAATTACATCGCCTACACAAGATGTAGTCTACCTGTGTGCTCTTACCTCCGCTTTCATAAGTCACCCTATGCTCCTGTTTCTTCTTGAAGAAAGTATTCACCACAGCCATTTCCATCGTTTTTGCAAAATCGATCAACATCTGTCCTTCTGTGTTCCTGTCCTGGATAACAAACCTGCCCATCACTTCCTCGTCCCCTCTGTTGCCTGCACCAACATGTCCACTGAAGTCTGCACCAATGACCACTCTTTCACCTCTGGGGGTACGCTGCATCACTTCATCTAAGTCACTCCAGAATCTCTCCTTCTCTTCTCGCTTACATCCTGCCTGTGGGGCATAAGCACTAACACCAGTGACCATCAGGCCTTCAATTTCTAACTTGAGACTCATCACTCTGTCTGACACTCTTTTCACTTCTAGAACATTCCTGACAAACCCCTCCTTCAAGATGACTCCAACTCCATTTCTCTTCCCATCCACACCATGATAAAACAGCTTAAACCCTGCTCCTAAGCTTTTAGCTTTACTACCTTTCCACCTGGTCTCCTGAACACACAGTATGTCCACCTTCCTCCTCTGCATCATGTCAGCCAGCTCTCTGCCTTTTCCTTGCATATTTCCGACATTCAAAGTCCCTACTCTCAGTCCTAGGCTCACGCCTTTCCTCTTCTCTCTCTGCCTACTGACACGCCTCCCGCCTCTCCTTCTTCGATGTCTTCGACCAACAGTAGTCCAATTTCCATTAGCACCCTGTTGGTTGACAGCATTGATGGCGGTCGTTGTTAACCCGGGCCTCGACCGATAAGGTATGAATTTTGTTTTGACCATTTGCATTTTTAACGTGGCAGAAGTTTTACGCCGGATGCCCTTCCTGTCGCAACCCTCTGCATTTATCCGGGCTTGGGACCGGCATAAGGGGGAGAGACACTGGTTAGTGCCCCCCCGCCTCATGGCTGCATTGAGTGTGTATAGAGTGATGAGGACATAACTCTCCCGTTATCTGCGCCGGCGTTAGTTACAGTGTGCGAGATACTCAGCAGATAAATACACTCCAGAACCTCACTGTAGTCAATAAGTGTACAGTAGTCCCTCGTTATTCGCGAGGGTTTGGTTCCGTCCCCTTCCGCGAATGAAGATAATCCGCGAGTTCTGTACCCGGAAGCAAAACCCCATGTATCATATTACATGCGCGAATGATCAACCAGAAGTAATATACCATGAATCTATTACATGCGCTAAAATATGCTTGTTAAACACATTCTATAGACAGTCTTACTCATTAATACAGTATTAATATAGTTAAATATAGTAATGATTAAGAAAAACTTAAATGTTTACTGTGATATTTATTGATAACAAAATATAAACATATACTGTTGTAAAGCACTAGTATTAATGTCTTTTTCAATTATTATTCCAGTACAGTACCTAAGTTAATTCTTAGAATGTTTGTGTTTGACATTTTATGTTCTGTAGCATGTTTAACAAATGATACCAAAAGGATAAACTTGAATACATAATTACCCTTCATGTGATTTTACATTGAACGTGACGTCTCCAAGATGGCGCTGCCTCGAGGGCGATGTTGTGGAGTTCTCAGAGTCAAATTGTTTCTTTGTTCGTTTTAATTTGTTTTGTATGTTGTTGTTTGTTTGTTTTTTGCACAATGCTCATCTATGACCGAGCGACCCTACTACAGTTATGAGAGCGGAGTCTTTTTGGATGTTTAGAATTGAGCACGCTCAACTCATATCCTGAGCAAATATGCTATGGTAGCTCAATGCTAGCTAGCCGCACCCCAGCTAACATTAAGCCCAGGCGGAGTTCTCAGAGTCGTGTTGTTTCATTGTTTGTTTTGATTTGTTTTATTTGTGGTTTTGTTTGTTCATGTTTTGCACTATGCTCATCTATGACTGGTCGACCCTACTACAGCTATGAGAGCGCAATGTTTTTGGACATTTAGAACTGAGTACGCTCAACTCCTATCTTGAGCTAACATGCTACAGCAGCTCAATGCTACCCGCACCCGGATAATAAGCCCAGGCGGAGACGTAGCAGGCAGGGAGGGGCTGAACGACGACTCCAGCGCTTGCTAGCATTGAGCGACCATAGCATGTTAGCTCAGGATAGGAGTTGAGTGTGCTCTGTTCTAAACGTTCGCTCTCATAGCTGTAGTAGGGTCAGTCGGTCATAGATAAGCATAGTGCAAAAAACAAACAAACCACTACATACAAAACAAATTAAAACAAAGAAAGAAACAAATTGACTCCGAGAACTCCACGACGTCGCTCTCTAGGCAGCGCCATTTTGGAGGCGTTACGTTCAATGTAAAAGGACATGAAGTGTAATTATTCAAGTTTATCCTTTTGGTATCGTTTGTTAAACATGCTACAGAACATGAAATCGTACACACAAACATTCTAAACATTAACTTGGATACTGGACTGGAAGAATGATTGGAAAAGACTTTAATACACCAGTTCAGATGATTATTCCTCTGTAGGCACTTCAGAGGAAACTGTCGTTTCTTCAGGAGAAAGTCTTATTTCTTCAGAAGAGACATCCAGCGTCATTACCTTTTCGATTGCTTAGCCAGAGAAGACGCACAGCGTTTGAGTGACATCACAGAGCTTAACTGGTAATTAAAACACCAAAAAAATTCTCATTGAGAACTTGTGTGCGAATGAGGAAAAAGGGGCATTACATCATCTCAACCAATCAGCAGG